>BPTQ01000005.1:238760303-238779016 GCA_019973895.1 Chrysanthemum seticuspe
AAGTACACCCTTTCTTCCTCCGTAATAATATTCCTAACAAACTGAAATCCCGGATCCATATCTCAGCTACTTCTAAAACAGTTGTACTATCTTAAGAGTAACTCCTACGCACTCTTTTGCATCCTCGTGCTGATACTCAGATCGATGTTCTGAGAATTTATTTCTTTTCGCGAAGCACCCTCCGTTGGGTACGAATTAACAAACGAACGATCACAGTATATAGAAAATAATTAACAGATAGGAGTACAAATTTAAACATTTTTACGAAATAAACAAAAATTGAAGCAGAATTAATGTATATTTCCATAAAATGTATTCCCTATTCACATCCCTCCTAATGTGTGCAAAAGTTTTCTTTGCATTTGTATTCTTATTGTTAATTGATTTTCTATATATACAAACAAACAAGCTGAGTTTACGAACATTTCATTGATATTCCGGAAAAACCGAAATATCGCGAGAACCGCGAAAAGGATAGGCTCTGAGGGGTTAACTAGGGGTATCGTGTACTAAAGATGAGTACAACGCAAAGGGTGTGGGGGAATTACTCAACCGATGTGGAAGAAGTAATTATATTACAGGTATCAAACAAGGGTTATCCTAATGCCTCTTATCATTTAGTTATTCCTAACTACACAAGTGTAGCCTCACTTGCGATCTCGGAATGCATCACAAAACAAGTTCTAGAATCTAATATACTACCGGTTCACACTCTAAGCATTAAAGATGAATGCTTTTAATTCCTACTAATCTAAGGGCGATCCTCACATTTTGGGTGGAATTTGGGTGGTAAAGGGTTTTTGTGCTAATCATGCAACTTCCTATCCGTGAGACGCTTTTGTTAAGACTAATGGCCCACTCCTATATGTCATGAAAAATTTTAAATTTGGTGCCAAAATTACCCTAACCGACATTTCTCATGGTTTATTACGCAAATGCAATTGGACAAAGCAAATAATCAAGGATAAGCATAGTTTCAAAGTTCCCGTTTTATTTTCCCTCCCTACACTTAAACTGAACATTGTCCCCAATGTTCCCCGAAAGTATCAAAGTTATGATAATGGAAGGTAATTAAAAACGAAAGAAACTAATACTCCCCTGATTAGCTCGGTAGGATCCGTGTAAAGTGGTGCTTAAATTCTTTTCAAGAAGAATTTATGCGTGAAGAGCTCATTCCAATCTTATGTAACTTCTTCTTGACAAACTAAACCTGCACACTTGAAGAAAAAAAACGAAACCTTCGCGTAAAATCGGCGGTAATAATATATATAAGACTCGATTTAAACTAAGATATAATGCTTGTGGAATGGATGTTTACAGAATTTCTAAGAAAATTAAGACCTGGAAAATTCCAAAAATTTATAAGTAGCTCAGAAAACGAGAAAAAGTAATCTGATGTTTTTACTCCTTCCTGACGCCGTCAGGTTGTAATCCTGACGCCGTCAGGTTATCTTGACAAAAACTGGTCTGCGATTTTCTGGAAAATTTACATCTTTAGAATCTGAAAAGAATTCTGCAAAACATCCATTATGACTCGATACAAGCATTTGAGTCGAACAAACAAACATATATATCTTTTAGTTAATTGTTATTCTTATGTTTACGTTTCTTTTGAAAACGTGTGTAATCCTCCCTACACTTATCCCTTATGTAAAATACCTTTATATGTAATTAAGACGAAGTTAAAAACAAATAAAGCATTTTTACAAATTTAAACATGAGGATAGACAATTAATAAAAGATATATGACACTAGCAAGCAAACAATTAAGCATGGGTTGCCTCCCACGAAGCGCTTTTCTTTATTTAAGAGTCTTGTAGCTAGACTCATAGTCGTGCTCCTACGTTTTCTCACGCATCCTCAATGAGAATTCTATCATGTTGACAAAATCTTCATCGACTCTATACCTAGGCCCTAAAGTCAAACAATCCTTATAATAATGCCTCCTTCTTTCCCACATGAATTTATAACCTTTTTCAACATCTTCCTTGCTTTTGTCCTCAAAAGCTTTGATATTGTCTCGATCATAAATGGACAAGTGGCCATACTCAGTTGTTTTCCAAGGCATCCTATAGGTGATCTCATCGGTTCCTTCCTTGAACCTAACCGTTCCATCATGCTTGTTATGGCTTATTCTAGATGTTTCAACAAACGGTTTCCCTAGCACTACTTGGGATAAACTATAGTCAATGACGCATCCTACATCTTCTAGAACCATAAAATCAACTAGGTAGGTGAAATTTCCTATAAAGACATGCACATCCTTGACTCTTCCCACAAAGTTGCAAATTCCTCCCGGATACTTAGGGTCTCTCCTAATATTGAGTCGCTCATTCATAATGTCATTGTAGACAGCAGATGACATTACGTTAATGTGGGATTCCGTATCTATGTAAGCGTGGTCGACACTCCTATATCCGATCATACAAGGGATTTTTAGGTTCCAGGGATTTCCTCTCCTAATCTTTGGGCATATCCTAATGATGGGTGATCGTGGATTATTGATTATGTATTGATGGTACGCAACTTCTTCCTTAGTGGGGTAAAGATTAAAGTAAGCACTATTTTCCACATCCACGTTGTTGTTTATCATGCCATTTTCCGAATTATTGCTAATCATTGAGCCAACTATAGCAGCGCTGACTACTTTCTCAACAGCTTCCCTAATTGTACTATCAAATATTTTCTGCAAATCCTGAAGGTCGGTGTTTCTACTCACATATCGGCTTCGACGGTTGTGTTGGTTATTGGGTTGGGTTTTGAGTGACATTGAAATTTTTTGTGTTGGGTTATTAAGTGGTGGTTGGTTATCATTCTCCATGATGAAGAGTGATGGGGTTACGAACAAAGGTTACGAAGAAGGGGGATAGACTAAGAGAAATCTAGAAAATAAGAAAAAAAAGTTTACTTGATAGGAATCAAGCAAAGAAACCTAAACGAGGTGGACTACTAACTAGCTATTCTATTCCCCGGCAGCGGCGCCAAAAACTTGATAACGCTACACGCGTCGTTCGGGGTCAAGGAAACTTCCTTTTCTTTGAGCAAGTTTTATAACACCCTAGGCAGTGAACCTAATCGTTGTAGTGTAGTAATTAGGGTAAGCCACGGGTATTGATATCGTTCTCTAGGGGAATAGGAATGCTAGTAGGGAGTTACTACGCTAAGGTTAAGGTTGAGGAAGATTATTTTTTATCTTTTTATATTTTATGAAAATGGAAAGGTACGAATCTCGGGTATTGGATTTGGGGGGGGGGGGGTTGGTATTTCTACCGATTACTCTACTATTATCTAATTATCTAAACTAAGGTTGTGGGAGTCTATGCCTAATTAATGTGTGCTCTTATGATAGTTTAAAGATGTGTTTACTTAGTTTGTATTACTCCTTAATTATCTCCTATTGATGGTTGAGTGTCACGTCTTATTCCTAGTTGCGTTGTGTGTCTAAAGTTGTAGGGTATGCGTTTCTCCCTAACTCTTTGAACTTACCAAAGGGTCTTGTCTACAAATCCACTTAGAGATTATAGACTCCTACTCTAAGGCGCTCTTCGGATGGTTTAGACTACAATCACTCAGGTAATCATACTCTAGGGTTCACAAAGATGAATCAAGCATTAAGTACACAACGAATGACCTACGCATTACTAGATCATTAATCAACTAAGATAAGAAACAACCAATCAATATTTAATAATTAAGTTTCATACTTCCTAAGCAAACACACAAATAAATTAGCCGGACATGGAGAACATGCAAGCATACACACAAATAATCAAAGACATAATTGAATTAATGAAGAAAAGACTTATCTTGGTGTAAGATAGGGTTAAAAGCCCTAAAATACTGTACAAGACACCTTAGGTTCGGTTTTAGGTTTTTACTCCAAAGACTCTCCACATAAAGACTGAAAAATTCGGATTCTATATATAAGATTACAATTGCGACGGCGTCACCTTATGTTTAGTGACGCCGTCGTGTCGCCGCCATTAGGGTTTCGTCTTGGCCACGTTAACCTTGCGACGGCGTCACCTTATGTCCGTGACGCCGTCCTCTTCAGCTTCTGACGTCGTCTGGATCGCATCTAGGCCGTCTGAGTAGCGACGGCCTACTCTTTCACAACTAGACGCTGTCTCTTGAAAACACGAGTTTTGAGTTCTGACCCGTCACAATAATTCTCCGACGGCGTCGCAAATAGCTCCTGACGCCGTCGCCTTCTACATTCAGCGACTGTGAGTGTCTCGATTTCGACTTTGGCCATTTTCTTCATATATTCGCGCCTTTCTGTCCAAATAAGTGCCATTCCAGCATTTTGCCTTCACGAGACCTAAAAAGTGAAAAGGAACGATATTAAGCAATAACGGATACAAAAGTGATCAAATAAGGACTTAAACGACCCCTCAAAATGGTACCTTTTAAAACCTTATCATTCATATATCACACTAGGAGAATGCGTTAAAGCATAATGAATCTTAGATCTCTTCAAGAACTCCACCATTGGTTCATACAAATCATCACCCTTAGCTTTTCCCAGAAAAGCAACCTTGTTATGATCTTTCTTCAATTAAAGCGCCATGTAAAATTGTAAGTTAGGGTTGAGAATCACACAACTGAAAGTGTTTTAGACGTAAGTGAAGAGGGAATCGTCTAATTTGAAGTAAGGATATGCAAATAATGAGTTGGTATAAGTTGCCCAAATTATAGTAAAAAATATCGGAACTCTTGTTGACCATATCTTACGTGTCTCTCAACTTAAACCAAAGACAAAGTAACACTTCAGCAGAAACACAGTCATACTGCTGAAATAATTCACTTCAGCAGAAACAACCCAAGATAAAAGATATCCTCAGTAAATATCTGGAGCGTTACTGTGCCACCCAACTCACATTAAATTACATTAAACCTCGAATCCGTCTATATAACAATCCCAATGCACACTTCACATATATCATTTAACCCCAATTCTCATCACAAACCCTAATTTCATCACAAAAACCTCAATCAACCACAATCAACCATGAATACCAAACCAGAGGTTATTGATCCAACCTCTTCTCCATCATCATCATCATCATCAACTGATGATTTTCGCCAGTTTTTAAGAGCTTCTTATCAATCTAAACCTCTACCTTTGAGGTCCCCCTTTCTCACTTCTTCTGAAGATGGTAGTGTAGTGGATCCAAGTGCATCTCCTAGTGACTCTGAAGACTCCAACAAGGAGAGTACATCAAACCCTCAACATTCAACACCTCAACCTCAACAGGTGGTGTTGGCTCTTCCTGCTCCATGGTTTGGTGCTTCATCTCATATCGTAAAGGGGAAGGGCAAAAGGAAGATGGATTGATTGCTTTTTGGTGAAACCAGTAGAGGAAGCACAAAGGACAATGTGTATTCATCTTCATCATCTTTGGTTTCCTTAATCCATCCTTCCCATTTTGATCCTTAGCATCTTCGTCGTACTGGTCATGCATATCCAGCCATCGGGATAGAAGTTATAGGCTAGACGATGATAGGAGCTAGTATAGGTTAAGTAGATCATGTATATCCTTGTGAAGTTGATTGTAAGCTGTAAGTTGTAAGCTGTAAACTGTTTCTTGAATGAATGAATGAACAATTAACTTCAGTACTTTTCTCTTCAGTAGAAACGAATAGCTCACTCCAGTACTTAGCTTTCAGAAGAAACAATCTTTTAAGCTTACTTGACCATTCTCCAATGAACCAAACTTGATAAACTAGAACTGAAATATGCAATCTGCAAAACAGTCACAGAGAAACACACAAACCAAACCAAAACAAACAAAACTCACAAAACATTAGCTGGTTAGTGTTAGCAAAAATAAACTAATATACAAAGTTTACAACATAAATCCTCCCCTGAGGCATATGCCTCCCATGAGCCCTATGCCTCCCCTTAAACTTTGCATTTAAGGGTTAAGCATACCAATATGGACCACAAGGTGTTGAAACCTTGGTCCATCAAAAGCCTTTGTTAATAAATTTGCCACATTATCATCAATGTGAATTTTAACCACTTTTATCAAATGTTTTGCATATGCATCTCTTATAAAGTGGTGCCTGATTTGAATATGCTTAGTTCTACTGTGAAAAACTGGATTTTTAACAATGCATATGGTACTTTGATTATCAATAAAAATTGTTGTGTTCATGAAGTTATACCCATAATCCAACAATTGATTTTGTATCCAAAGAACCTGTCCACAGCAGCAACATACTCTGCTTCAGTAGATGAGGTAGCCACAATAGTTTGTTTCTTGCATTGCCAAGAAATCAATCTCTTTCCAAGGAATTGGCAACCTCCAGTTGTGGATCTCCTATCCAGATTTGCACCAGCATAATCACTGTCACTATATGCTTCCAACTTAAAAGGAGACTCTTTTGGGTACCAAAGGCCTAAATGGGGTTGGCCTTTCAAATACTTAAAGATCTTCTTGACTGCATTCAGATGGGAAGCAAGTGGAGTGACTTGATGTCTAGAGCAAGCACTCACAGCAAATGTAATATCAGGTCTAGAAGCTGTTAGATACATCAATGAACCAATCATAGATCTGTATAAATGAACATTCACAAGTAGATCTGGTTCATTGTTTGTCTTTGACTTTGGAGCTTCATAAGGTGTTGTGGCAGTCCTGACACTCTCCATACCAAACTTCTTCATGATGTCCCTCACATATTTGTCCTGACTGATAAAGATACCATCAGGTTTCTGCTGAACTTGGAGACCCAAAAAGAAAGTAAGCTCCCCCATAGCACTCATCTGAAACTCTCCCTTCATCAGCTCCTCAAACTCCCTGTACCAAGCTCCTTTAGTGGACCCAAATATGATATCATCCACATAAACTTGCACAAGAATAATGTCTGTGGAATTCTTCTTCAGGAAAAGTGTTTTATCAATGGCACCTCTTCTATAGCCATGCTTCAGTAGAAATGATGAAAGCCTAGCATTCCATTCTCTAGGTGCCTGATGTAGTCCATAGAGAGCTTTAACTACCTTATAAACATGATTTGGGTGATCTGGATCTTCAAATCCTTTAGGTTGAGTGACATAAACCTCCTCTTCTATTTCACCATACAAAAATGCACCTTTAACATCCATTTGATACACCATGAAACCCATGTAAGATGCATAGGCCAAGAAAATACGAATGGCCTCAACTCTAGCAACAGGTGCAAACACTTCATCATAATCAATCCCCTCCTCTTGTCTGAACCCATGAGCCACTAATCTTGCTTTATTTTTAATCACAACACCCCGTGCATCTCTTTTATTTTTCAAAATCCATTTTGTCCCAATTGCATACTTCCCTTCAGGTAGTGGGACTAAAATCCAAACCTGCTGATTTTGGAACTGTTGCATCTCTTCTTGCATTGCTTCAAGCCAACTTGAATCATCCAGGGCTTGAGTAACACTGGTTGGCTCCACTTGAGAGAGAAAACAGGCAAACAGACAATGCTCAAAATCTGTATGATTGTCCCTTTGCTGGTTTGAGACATAAGAGATAAAAGCTACTTGACCATATTTAGAACTTGTTACAGTGCCCCTAGTTCTAACAGGTGCATTAGGATCACCAATAATATTGGACTGTGGATGAGTAATGTTGATCCTTTTAGTAGCAGTGGTGTTGACATCAATAGAGGTATCAAGATTAGTCACAGTTGGCTCAAAATTACTGTCATAGGAAGGTGAGCTGAAGACTCCAGCTTTGGGTTGATGATTACCAAGATCTAAAGGTCTTGGAAAACGTGTATAAGGTTCCCCAAAGTCTGTGGACACTCTAGTAGAAATGGGAGTAGAAACAGCATAACCTTTAGCAGAATTGGGGATGATAGGAGAAACAGGATCACTTTCAGCAGAAGTGTGATGTCCACTGATTGCTTCTCTTGCAACCTCCTCAGCATTCCTCTCAGCTTCTAGATTAGCTGTATACTCTTGTTTCTTAAGCCTAGTAAGGTCCTCTACATAGTTGGACTCATCTTCACTCTCAACAGTAGAAACTTTGGAAGTGTCACCTGAAAAATTATTAGGGGAGAAAGAAGGTACAATAATAGGATGTTCATCATCCTCAAACTCACTATCAGAATCAGCATTCATGGTAGCAGCACTGTCAGTGGGTGACTCTTGTGAACCTGCATTTTGGTTAGCCACATGTCTAGAATAACCCAAATAATCAGTTAAGTAATCAAGGTCAAAAGACCAAACATGACCTTGTCCTTGAACATTAGGCTTGTCTTCAAGAAATCTCAGGTTCAAAGTCTCCTCAATCTTCTTAGCATTCAAATTGTATACCCTATACGCTTTACTATGAGCCGAATAACCCACAATATAACCCTCGTCAGCCTTCTCATCAAATTTACCCAGTGGATCACTAGTATTCAAAATAGTCACATGACATCCAAAAGGTTTAAGGTAGTGAATAGCAGGAACTTTCCCATAGAGAAGTTCATAAGGTGTCTTAGAATGAGATCTAGTAATAGATACCCTGTTCAGAACATAACAAGCTGTGCCAACTGCTTCAGTCCAAAACATTGTGGGTAACTTAGAGTCTGCAAGCATAGATCTTGCTGCCTCTATAAGGGTCCTATTCTTTCTTTCAGCTACCCATTTTGTTGAGGGATTCTTGGAGTGCTATAGTCCCTTTTGATTCCTTTAGACTTACAGAGTTCTATCAATACTGCATTCTTGAACTCTGTCCCATTATCACACCTGATGCCTTTAAGCTTTTTATTCAGCTGATTTTCAACAAGAGTAATAAACTCTCTTAACACTGGAGATGTTTCATCTTTTGTTCTCAGAAAGAACACCCAACAAAACCTGCTAAATCCATCAGTGATTACCAGACAAAAGTATTTGTGATCAATACTGCGTACTTGAGTTGGACCAAAAAGATCCATGTGAAGCAACTGAAGAGGTTCTGAAATAAGGCTCACTGCATTAATTGCTTTGTAAGAGGCTCTGTGTTGCTTTCCTTTGTTGCAGGCAACACATTTATGTTCATTGGTGAAAACCTTTGAAGGAAGTCCTTCAACAAGACCCAGTTTAGATAGCTTGTTAATGGTCTTGAAGTTCACATGAGCCATCCTTCTATGCCACTTTGTAGACTCATCCAGGGATGCTTTAGCCACCAAACAAGTTAAGTCACCTTCTGGTTGAACATCATTCAAGTTTAATGTGTATAAATTGTGAGTACGAGGAACTCTCAGCAAAATTGATGTATCTTCTGGAAGTTTGAAGTCTTTAGGCAGCACAAGACATTCATCCTCAGAGAAGAGTACTTTGTTCTTTGTGTCACAGATTTGTGAGACTGAGAACAAGTTGAAGTGTTGTAGTTCCTTGACATAGTACACCTTCTCAAAGTCCAGTTGAGGTGTTTTGATGGTCCTTTTCCCAGTGATTCTACCATCACTTCCACCAAAAGTCACTTTACCTCCTCCTTCTATGGGTACGAAATTATGCATCATATCTCTGTTTCCTGACATACTTCTTGAGCAACCACTATCAACAATGCTAACTTCCTTGTGCTTAAGAGGATGATCCTACAACAACAACAAAAAGTATATACAAAAATTAGTACACTATTGAGGCTCAAGTCATTACTGACTTGAACCTGCCTTGTGGATCTTTAGATTGAGGCCATGTAGATTTATAAGATCCACTATTGTTCTAGGGTTTCCATTAAAATTTAGGTCCCCTTTGTGTCCAAGAACAATCTGCTGAGGGCTTTACACCAGTATTCCTATAACCCTTCCCATCATTCATTGAGTCAACATATCCAGGCCAATAACCATTTTTAAAATATGAACTTGTTGGTTGCACATATGGTCTAGCAACTGAGCTTCTCCAAGTAAAAGGAGGAGATGCATAGTTTGCTTGTGGAACATAAGGTGGTATTGCATTAACATTAGTCCACATTGGTCTAGATTTCCCAGCACATACACCCATTCTTTGTTCATGAAAATCACAATCCTTAATTAAATGAAATTTACTTCCACACACAAAACATGTCTTCTGTTTAGAAGATTTATTCAAACCAAAAGATGTTCTATTACAAGCAGAAGTATTCAAACCAAAACCATGAAAAGAATTGTTTTTAACAGAATTATTATTCAAAGAATGAAAAGACAAGTCTTTAGAGGAAAATGTCTTGGAAGAGGATTCCTTAGCAGTAACTCTAATAGGCTTGAAGGTAGGCTTGGGTGCAGGCTTGGGTGAGGTCTTGGGTAGGTCTGACTTATCACTTGAATCACAGCTGGCATAAGAAGTAGACCCTTGATCAGTAGATTTGTCACTGTCAGAGCAAGAGACAAAATCATTAGATGAAGAATCAGGGTCAGGCAAGTCTTTTGACTTTTTGCCATATATATGATGTGATCCATCAAAGTCAACAGTAAGGGAAAGGTCAACAGGCATAGGTTTTCCTCTAATAGATCCACGTACTGCATGTAAATCACCTTCTTTTACAATGTTAGCTAATCCTGCTGGTGTTGATTTACGTGTGTCCTCTCTAGCTTCTAGTCCTACATATTTCTTAAAGCCTAAACCTATTGTAGTATTAGGAGTTTGACTAGCATAGAGCTCTTTAGCTAGATTTAGACCAGATTTTAGCCAAGAATTATGTCTAGCTATTTCTTTATCTAATTTTTCTTTCAACACACTGTTTTCAGACACCACATCAGCTTTCAATTTCTCAGACCTTTTTAAGTCATTTTTAGTACACTCTAGATCACTTTCTAACACTCTAAGCTTCTCATCATAAGCTATTTGATTCTTCTGAAACCAAACTTTTTGTCTTTCTAATGTTTATAATGCCTGTTTATAAGCTTCAACTTCAACATAGCATTCATTATATTTAGGTTTCAAAATATCATAGGCTTCCTTAAGTTCATTATAACGTTCACTACAACCAAACAAACAATTTTGTACCTGAGAGAGGCCCATCAAGGCAATTTGATCATGCCTATCCTCTGAAGTACAGCATGCCAGCAACCCAATATTTTCAGCACCAGAACTTTCATCATTCTCTTGATCATGCAGCTTCCAGTCTACATTAGTATCCATAGTGACCATAGCAACTGAGGATCCAGTCTTCGAAGTGCCAGCATCCCTCTGATTCTGCTGATAGGAAGAATATCTCACCTCCTCACCAGACTTCCTATCTTTGCACTCTCTGGAGAAGTGACCCATCTGATGACATGTAAAGCACTTGACCTTCTTTTTGTCAAACCTTGCTGGATCTCTTCCCTGAAATCCAAACTTCCTCCCAGCCTTACGCTCAAATCTCTTGATGTCCATAGAGAGCATGGCCACTTGCCACTTCAACTTCATCTCCTCCATCTCCAGTGGGTCAACCTGTTCAAAATCCTCATATGCAAGTTCCTGCTGAGGATCATAATCAGCAAAGAAGGATCCAAGCACATCTTCCATTACACCACTAGATTTAGAATAAGAGCTTGATGGAGTGGTAGTGTAAGATGATGATGAGTAAGTGGGACTTGGAGCATGAATCATCTTAGGGGTAGAGGCCCCAACAAATGCTGTGTGATTAGCAGTGGAGGATGTACAATAAGGACTTCTTACATCATGCTCAAGAGCTTTAAGTTTGTTGTACAGCTCATCAAAAGTAAGCATATCCAGCCCACCTTTAGTTTTGAAAGCAATGCTCACTTGTAGCCAGGATTGAGGTAAAGATCTCAAGAACTTAGAATTACAATCATCATTATCTGGTTTTGCCTTAAGCTGATTCAACTGACTTTAAATCTTTTGAAACCTGTCATAGCCCTTGTGAATTCCTTCCTCTTCAGAGATTTCAAATTCTTCAAACTGTTGTCTCATCATCGATTTTCTCATTCTCCTAGACACCTCATTCCCTCCAAACTTGGCCTTAATAGCCAACCATATATCCTTAGCATCCTACATGAAGTGAAAATCACTCAAGTGATCCTCAGGAATAGCTTAAAGAAGAATCGTTTTCACTTTGGTTTCTCTCTGAACCACCAGTAACTCTTCAGCAGTTTTAGGAGGAACGAAAGTCATGTTACCATCAGCATCTGTAGTAGTCCTCTTCAAACTGTTTCCCTTCCTTACAATCTCCCACATATTCCAATCAATGTTAGAAATCCAGTTTTGCATCTTCATTGCCCATAAATCACATTCTTACTTCTTTAGGTAAGGAAACTTAGCGTTGCTGTTCGAGAGACTTAGTTGTTGCAGATGGGTGGTGTTTTGGTTGTTGGTGACATCCATACCGTCATCTGATCCTGGCATGGTGTATGTTGATTTGGTTGTATGGGTGATTAGAAAAGACTGTTCTTAGTATCGTAGAGACTCTCTCGAGGCTCTGATACCACTTGTTGAAACGTTAGACCTTGATAGATCTTGAGCACTCGCAGATCGTTAGTATTGCTTATGTAATCACAAAGAAACTAATAGACAATCTCTACGACTTATATTCTTTAGCGGAAATCAAATATAAGCACAAACACAAATAACTAAGAACACATTGATCCTCTATGGATCTTTATATTACTAAAACTTTTTTTTTCAACTCGTACATAATTCATACTATTGTGTTCCTTTTATAGACAAGGAACCCTAACTTGTTTCCTAAGAAACGTATAAACATAAAACTAAATAAGATATACACAATAACTTCCTAATAAAGCTCATGTATATCCTAACTAACTATTGAAAACACAGAATAACTATTTCCGCAGAAACAAACTACGTACTATACAACTTCAGCAGATTCTGTTCTTCAGCATAATCATTGAACTTCAGCAGAATCCTTCGGTAGAAACTTCAGCAGAATTCTAACTTAGTAGAATTCCCAACAAAAAATGTTCTTATTACAACCACACTTTAGTTTCTTTGTTTAACCAAGAATAATGGGTAAAAACAATCATCCATAGACAAAATGATTATAACTAGTTGAATAACAATAAGTTCTTTCGACCTCTACGATTACTATCAACTAGTTAAACTTGATTAACAAATGTCACTATGAAACTTTAGGAAAATTCGATCTTAGAATCAACTTGAAATTGAATTAAAATATGTTAACACAATCACAAACTAATCACATGATAATTAACATCATTTAAGCAAGTATATAAAGAAACTAGCCACTCATAGCAAACATAAACTCGGAACTTTGAACATTAGAAAACATGATTAAGAGTCTTACAATACTTGGAATAAGATTACAAATGGTGAAGTAATGATTCCCAAAGTATTGGGGTAGACTCGTTGGGGTTTTGACCTCCAAATGTGGTACTTCTGGAACTCCAAACTTTCCTGGACTTCTAAGGACGAATTTGAGAGCTAAGAGCTTTGTTTGATGAGTAGAGAGAGTTGTATTGAAGTGTGTGTCTCATATGCTCACAAGAGGTCTGATCGGTCCCAAACGGTTAACCCAAATTAACCAGGTGAATGGTCAACAAGAGTCAATCACTTGAGAACGCAATGCAATTATCCAGGAGAGTTTAGTGTTTCCCCGGGTCGTAAGTCCCAACGAGGTGTGAAAACTGAAGTACAACGAATCTGTGATCGGGTGATATTGAACAGGAAAGGGGTTATGATTGATTACACTAAGGAAATTAAATCTAATAAAGACTTTGAAGTCATTTTAATTCTATATTTAAAATCGTTAGATAAAAAAATGCAATTTACATCCTACGAGTGCAAATATAATTTTCCTATTCTAATTGACTAAAAATAATTTTAGGAAAAAGCCGGGTATTTTTTCGACTTTTATTTTATTTATTACGAATTAAAAACTAATTTTAACTAATTAATTAATTAAAAATACTAAAAAAATTTTTAGAAAAATTTAAGAAAATTACAGAAAATACTTTAAATTAAACTAAATCTAAGAAAAATAAGAAAACATGCTACTGCTTAATGGATTCAACAGTTAATAAGCTATGAAAGAGAATAAGCTAAAACTGCTATGTGTATTTAAATAATTAGGAAAGCAAATGCTAACACAGAACATGTGGTAGTGCAGATGGTAAGGTGGTCTGCTGTATGGGGTTACGCAAGTTTACAAGAGGTCGTAGGTTCAATTCCCACCTCCTCCCTTTTTCTCTCTTTTTTTTTTTTTAGTTTTTTTTCTTTCAAAAACTTAATAATGGAACAAAACAAGAATTTTTTACAAAAACTTGAACCTGAAAAAGCTGAGATAAGCTGTTTGAAAGCTTATTACAACAGCAGATCCATATAAGGGACTGTTTGGTTTGGACTGCTACTTAAAGAAAACACAAAAGCTACAAAAAGCTTGTAAACTAATCAAGGGGCATAATAAGCTAATCATGCATAATTAAAAACCATACTACTGAAAAGATAAAGAGTAAGCAAACAAAGTAAAGGAATAAGCAGAATAAGAAATTATAGAAATAAGCTATACTAATGGAATTAAGCTGCAAAAGGGACACTAAGCTAATCTAAAAACTCAAATAAGCTGGATACAAGCTAATGCCTATCTTATTAACCTAAGGGAGCTAAAGGTGACATAATAAGCAGTAAGAAAAAAAGTAAATAAGCACTAGGAATCCTCCTGAGCTGCTGCTGCAACTGTGGTCAGAACAGGCCCAATAGGGCTCTTTCAAGCTTGATTTGAATAATCTAGAGTGGAGCTCAGCCAAAGAGCTTTTGGGATAATGAAGACAAGCTGGGGGGCAAGCTTTTGCCCCCGCAAATACCTAAGTAGAAGCTAAATTCAATAAGCTAGGGGCTGTGCAAAAGGGTGCATGGGACTGTTTGGACAGCTTGCTCAGGACAGAAAAGGGATGTTTGAAAGCTACAAAAGCTATCAAAAAAGCTAACTAGAAGCTAGATATAAGCAACTAATGGCAAGGACCTAATCTAACTTATCTAAAAGCTATAAAGGAACTAAAATAAGTTATAAAGGAACTACAATAAGCTACAAAAATGGGCACAAGTCTGTTGTAAGTGACAGATATATGCACACTACTCAAAAGGTAAATTTGCAACTAAAGACTATTAGAAAAGATCATGAAACTAAAATTCAACTAGTTTGAGAATGAGTTAAACTATTTTGACCCAAACATGGGTCAAAAACTGAAATTGACCCAAAATTACACTAATCCAAACACTCTTTTTGGGGAAGAAAAAGGATTTTTGAAACTATGGAGGCTTAGGGCCTTTAAAAAAAACTGGTTACAAACTTAATTGGAAGCTCACAGGAGCTAACACAAGCTTAAAACAACTTTCTAACAAGAATTGAAATGAGACAGAATTGAAGTACATGAAAAAAAGATACTGCATAAACTTTTAAAACTGAAATTAAAACATGAAATTAAATTGCATTGAAATTAAGAGTTACAAGAAATGTAAATGACAAGAAAATTAAAGTGGAACTAGAACTTTGAAATTCTAGACCAACTTTTTACAACTTCCTAAAACTTCTATTTATACTAAAACTAAAGGAGAGTCTTCTTCTTTCTTAGCTTCTTTCTTCTGTCTTGCTGCAGCTTCCAAAGCCCGACAGTGATGGGGCTAGTATGTTGGGAGTGCAGGGGATGGGTTTAAGGTTGCTTTTCCTGGTTTTGGGTAACAGGGAAGAAAAAGAAGAAAGGAAGAGGGTGGGGATTTTTATGGGATTTGTCAGGGGAAAGGATGGGGAGGTTGAGTGTTTCAGTGAATGAAGAAAAAGGAGTTGGGTTTTATTTTGGAGGGAAAAGGGAGTAGAGGAGCTTGGGTTGTGGTCGTGTGGCAGGCACATGATATTGTTGTCTGGGTTTTTTATTTTATTTTTTTTTTATTTTTTTTTTATTTTTTTTAATTTTGTGATCCAGGTTTTGATTTGGAAGTAATACACAAGGACCATATTTGCCATTTGACCAAACTTGAAGGACCAAAGCTGTAATTTTCCAAATTTCATCATAAGGACTAATTATGACAAGATTAATTTTCCCAAATACCAAAAATGATAATTTTCAAATTAAAAATGTCCCGGGGTAATTTCTGTCAATCTTTAAAATTCCAAGGACTCAAGTTGTCATTTTGCAAAACTAGACTTTATAAGGCTAAATTTGACAACTTAAAAATTCCTGAGGGCCTTTTATGAAAAATTACATGTTTTGAATAACCAGGGACTAGATTTTAACAATTATTGAATAAAACACAGTCTAGATATTTTTTCTGTCTTTTTGAGACTTTTTAAAGTGTTTTTGACTGGTTTTGCAGTGCAGAAGGAACAAAAATGATGAGTATTTACACACTCATCAAGGTCTCTATTTATACTAGTTCCAAGGCCTAGGGTATTAATTGCTGAACTTGGCCTCCAAGGAGTTAGGAAGGGACTAGAATACACCAAGGGAAGGACCTAGAATCGTTTGGATACAATGGGGAAGCTTAATGATGAAGAAATGGCAGAAACAGGTCAACCAACCGGATCGGTCGCATGACCAGCCGATCCGGTTGGTCTTCTAGCATTACCCTAACCGAATCGGTTGCGGGTGGCAACCGATCGGTTGGTCCGACTTCATAGGTACTTTTTGACCATAATCCAGCCGATCCGGTTGCGGGTGCAACCGATTCGGCTGGTCTTCCTGAGTGACGGAAAATCGACCTTTAACTTTATTCTGACTTGTAGAGCTTGGTTCCTCAATCATCTTGGTCTTCTATGGTACTTGAAATGTTGATTTGTGCTTGACATGCTTCACTGAAATGGGAATCTTCCTTTAATTGAACATTCTTTTACTTTTCCTTACGTTTCCCTGCACTTGGTTAAAAATACTAGACAAACATCTTTTGATGCGATTAAATACTAAAACGATACAAATATAACCAAATAACATATACGAAAGCTGTTGGAATCACTCCTAAACAGTATTTCAAGTATTTATATTTCATATGTAATAGGTAGCTTTATTCTGGCCTTTATGTTTGTTTAAGGTCCAGCTTATGTAGAAGGCCCATAAGCTGAGGCCCAAGCCCAATAAGGAATAGAGAAGGAGAGGGAGTGTTGCCCTAGCTCCTTGCCTATATAAACTATTGTAAACCCTCATTTGAGGGTTGGTTGTTCAAGTTTTCTCTTTCACTACACTCTACGCATAACCGGTCGAGTATACTTGTGTGTGTGTGTTTGGTTTACTTGTTCAATCGCCTTATCTCTTCTCTCATAAGCTTGTGTTGTAAAACTAGTGACCTAACAGTGGTATCAATCGCCAAATAGTTGGGTGTACTCGTTTGTTTTTGAAGTTTTGGTTTGGGTTTACGCGTAAAGATAACATAATCTTTGGTACGCTTAAAAACTAATTTTTTACACTTTTGAATCCAAGATTCTTGTACTTTCAACGTTATAAGGTGTTAAACTATTGGTTTTTGGCAAAAAGTTTGGAACTTTACGTGTTTTTCCTTGTTTTTTAAGCTCGTTTTTGTACGCAAGTGTTATCCTACGCGTAACTGTTTTAAGTGCTTTGGATCATCAAGTTTCACACTTTTGTGTTATTTTGGTGTTATTGAAGCTATTTCAACACACAAAAACCGGTTTAGAAACACATTTGAATAGAATCAAAGTTACGAGTAATCTTACGCGTAACAAAACCCTAAAATTACGCGTAAGACTTTCCTTGGTTTGATCTTCAATTTTCTGGTTTATTCCGTGTTTTCTTACTTGGATAAGTCTGAAAATACGTCGACTTTGGATATTTTTTGCACTGTGAAGTGTAAAAGATCACTTGGGATAAAACCCTAATCTTACGCTTAAGCATAAAGCTTACGCGTAGAAAATCTTACGCTTAAGATTCATCTTACGCGTAGACTTAGTCCTACGCATAAGGTAATCCTACGCCTAACTTTCTACGCCTAACTTACTGTTTACGCATAACATTAGTCTTTTTTCCTGCTTACGCGTAAGCTAAATACTACGCGTAACTATTCTTGTTACGCGTAACTTTTGGTGTTTTTACGCATAAGTGCTACTTGGTTCTTGTCATTTCTACGCCTAAGGATACTTCATCAACAAAGGTTCATTCGACTACAAATATCCATTCTTACTTCACAAGTTTATCTTCATGTCTCAACCACCATACTCTAACTATTTCCCTCACACTTATAATCAACAACAACAACAATTAACTCCACAACATCAACAATGGAATCAACAACAAGCAATTTATCAACAACAATTTAATCAGCAACATACTCAACAACTTGGTGCAATTCCACAACCACAAATGGTTCAACCACAAACAACTACTTCATAGGAATCCGCATCTTTACTGTTCTTGGTTCATCGTGAATACGCATTTTTGTGGTTTTCAATGCGCATTGTTCTTATCAATGCGCATCATAAATCGAATGCGCATTCGTCCTTTTTTCTGATTACAATACGCATTTGTCATTCAATCCGCATCTTTCAATCCGCATCCTAATGGAATACGCATCCTGATTCAGATGCGCATTCTACTTAGAATTCGCATTCTAAAAGATGCGCATTCGAAATACGAATTCGCATTCTAATCCCAAAATAGGGTTCACTAGAAAATGTGAAGTGTCACGTTTTTTATAGGTTTCAGCTGCATAAAAGTCTGAATAGGTTCATTCTTTTGTGCCTTATTTGGTCTTTTAACTTCTAGTTTGGTTCCTTTCAGAATGCGCATTAAAATCCCAAAACAATGCGCATTCTAATGAGCATTGAAACTAAGATAAGTTTACACAAAGATTTGGCCAAAAACAC
>BPTQ01000005.1:238791856-238848109 GCA_019973895.1 Chrysanthemum seticuspe
TCAACAAATAAGATCTTCAGTAATTCAGTGGTTCATATCGAGTCCTTCACAGATCTTAGCAATCTGTCGAGAACATTTATGAGAGGTTCACATCTGTGATCCTCAGTGATTGAATGGAAACTCCTGCCAGGGTCAACATCAAACAGCCCTGACAGCAGGTCGCTTCGGTAACTCCCCGTGGATTACGCGGAGTGTGTCTCAAACGGTCTACAGTCGTGAGGTGATGCTTCGGTGTACCTCAGCGACTCATCTGAACTGTAGATGTACTTCGGTACATCGCGTTATCTCACTTGTGGGACTCCAGTTCAGGAACGGCCTTTGTAAGAATTAGAGTTGTGTTTTCACACTATGCTGTTAACACTCTCGAAGTTCAAACTTGTAAGTGCCGGAAACCGCTTATTTCTAACCGTTTGCAATGTTTTCTTCTTATGGAAGCTCTGGAGCGGAATGATCGTGCTGATTCTTCTCATGCTCACGCCAACATCATCACTAATGGAAGTTCTATTCAAAAGCAACACAATCGTCAGAATGATTCTTCGTCTAACCAAAGAATCTACAAAGTTAAAGACTTAGAGAACTTCATCAGTATTGAATTCCAACGTCATAGAGCGTGCGAGCATGTTGAAGAATGACGTAGAGACATTGGAGCAGCGAAGCAGACCTGAGGCAGACTGATGCAGACAACAACATACTATCACTTTCACCACAAAGAACAAATGATCAAAGAACAAAGTTAAAGATGACGTCGAAGCTTAACCGTTCAAAGATAACTATCTCTCTACACTGGGGAGATTGTTTGAATCAAGGAAATTCCTCTCATAAGAAAGAAGAATGCCAGAAGACGTCACAGCTACTATTACATCAACGCCTTCACCGTTTACATTCATATATACTTGAGGGGGAGATTGTTGGAATCACTCCTAAACAGTATTTCAAGTATTTATATTTCATTTGTAATAGGTAGCTTTATTCTGGCCTTTATGTTTGTTTAAGGTCCAGCTTATGTAGAAGGCCCATAAGCTGAGGCCCAAGCCCAATAAGGAATAGGGAAGGAGAGGGAGTGTTGCCCTAGCTCCTTGCCTATATAAACTATTGTAAACCCTCATTTGAGGGTTGGTTGTTCAAGTTTTCTCTTTCACTACACTCTACGCATAACCGGTCGAGTATACTTGTGTGTGTGTGTTTGGTTTACTTGTTCAATCGCCTTATCTCTTCTCTCATAAGCTTGTGTTGTAAAACTAGTGACCTAACAAAAGCACACATAACGCTACTGAAAACATGTACAATCTGAGCGTTACCAAATTCCCCCACACTTAAACTTTTCTTGCCCTCAAGCAAATCTAGGAAAAATATCCACTGGTACAAAATCATGATTACGAAAAATATGATACAAATCCACCAAGTACAAGTACGAGAGAAGATTCATCAATTTAGCTTTTAAGGGCGAAACTTCAAGATGTTTGACAATATCCAATGATTTTCTTGCATGATTAACATTTCAAAACACCTCACGAAAAAGGAACGAAATATAATTCACTCAATCACTCAATTTTTAGTGGAGTAATAAGATAAATCACACTCATTGCTCAGTCATGATTAGATTATTACCATAAGCTTGTACAAGAAACAAAACTCCACCGACGTGGCGTGAGGACCAAGCAAAAACATCTAAAGAGGACTTTTATTCGGGTTATAATGTTAAGGCTTAGGGCTAAAGGTATGGATAAGGCATGGGAATGTTTAATGAAATTGGTGTTAAAAGAAAAATAGAATCAAGTCTATTACCCATGTTGCTAGTTACCAAACAATCCGCAAGCCAATAAATGATTATAGCTTCATTTTTTTTTCTTCGGATTTTCACAACTCTTCGCTTTGATTTGCCATAACAACTTTTCTTCGAACATAGCACATTGGCTAATTGTTAGGAATTAGAAATTCCCGGTATTAAAGAGTCGGTCACCTCAAGTATATGTAATCGTTAGAAAGCTCGTAGTCATAGTTCTTTTAAGTTAAGTAGTTATTTAGTTAAGTAACACCGTGGAGGACGGACGGGTCTTTACCCACTGTATGCCTGATCCACAGCCCAAAGTGTGGCGAGTTATGTAAGACTATAAATACTCTCTACCTTCCAAGGTAGAGAGTTGGAGCTCATAATAATATCTTTCACTTTCTCTCACTAAGTTCCCTAAACCTCTAACTTTCTCTCTCTAGAATTCCATCTTATATGCCACCTTGTGTTATGGTTTGATGTGTATGTGAAAAGTTATATCTTACAATTGGTATCAAGAGCCATGGTTAGATCATATCTTGCACATCTTTGGATTTATAGTGGTTTTTAGGTGGTTTTTAAGTTTGAAAAAGTTTAGTGGTTTTTGCATCATTTGGTTGATTTCTTGTGTTAAAGCTTGAATTTTGTTGGTACTTTTGTGTTTAGAATCATCAAAAGTGTTTAGGTTTTCATTTGGTAAGCTTGAATCATCTTGGTTGGGTTGTTTTTGGATTGAAAAGTGAAGGTTATTTGGTATTTCAAGCTAGCGACTTAGCTCTCGGATTTTTTTCTTGATAGCGACTTACTTCACAGTTTTGTAGCGAGTTACAGTATTAAATCTAGCGAGTTAGACGTAGCGAGTTAAAGTACAAGTAGTGGAATCTCCACTACGGGTAGCGACTTGTGGTAGCGACTTGGTCAGTAGCGAGTTGCTCTTTAGCGACTTGTGTTTCTAGCGACTTGAGTAGCGAATTGCTGCCAAAATTTGGTTAGCGACTTGGTCCGTAGCGAGTTACTATTTAGCGACTTGCCTCTTCTGTTAGCGACTTGGGATTCTAGCGACTTGGCTGTCTAGCGAATTAATTGGTAGCGACTTAGTGGATTTGTTTCTAGCGACTTAGAGCTTTATCATCTAGCGACTTGAGTGATTGTTTACGGTTTTCTCTTGATTTAGTAAAATCCCGTGAAAGAATCTATTTCCCGGTTTAATCATAGAGTTATAAAATCCCGTATAATCTGTTAACATGTCTACCAATGTTCCCACTGTCATCTCCACTGTTGCCGAGGATGTTCAAGCAGCTGGCTCAGATACTCGTCCACCCATGCTTGACAGAACTGACTACGATTCTTGGGCTCAACGAATCAGATTGTATTGCCTTGGAAAGGAAAACGGTGTCAACATTCTCAAATCCATTGATGAAGGACCATATCGGGTTGAGACGACTAGAGACATACTTGATACTAATGAAGATGGTACTCCTGTTTACGGAATGGACAGACCTAAGATGTATGATGAGCTTGATGATAAGGAGAAAAAGAGATTCGATGCAGATATCAGGGCTTCAAACATTGTCCTTCAAGGTCTTCCTAAAGACATCTACAAGCTGATCAATCATAACACTGATGCAAAGGCTGTTTGGGATAATGTTAAGATGCTTCTCTCAGGTTCAGAACTAACCATGGAAGACAGAGAATCACAACTCTATGACGAATTTGAGCACTTCAAGATGAAACCAGATGAGAATGTCTATGAGTACTATGTGAGATTTCATAAGTTAGTTAATGACATGAGGAACATCAGAATGACTATGCCTAACATTCAGTTGAACTCAAAATTTGTGAACAACATGAATCCCGAATGGCACAAGTTTGTTACCGCTGTGAAGCTTACTAAAGGATTGAAGAACACAAACTATGAGCAACTCTATGCCTTCCTCCTTCAGAATGAGAGACATGCTATGTTTGAAAAATTGATTCTCAATCAGTTCAAAACTAACCCAGGAGAGACAAGCTCGTCTAATGATTCAACTGCCTTCTACTCAAACATCGGAATCAAAACCAAAGCTTCACAAGTCATACCCTTGGGTAATGGTAATCACAAACTCATTCCTGATCCTATGTTCAAACAAGCTGATGCTGATGCTCACATGGGTGGCTTCATTAATCAACTTGCTCTTCTCATTAGTCAAAACATGAATACTCTCACACAAACCAACAACAACCTCAGAACTGCATCTAACCCACACAATCAAGCCACTGTTAAAGATGGAAGGATCGTGGTTCAACCAGTTCAGGAAAGACAGTATGAACAGGGACGAGGTGGAGCTGGGAGAGGTTATGTTGGAAACCAGAATCGAGGAAGGAATGGTAACCCAGGTCAAGCTAAGCCAATCAAGTGCTTTAACTGTGGTGGTGAAGGACACATTGCAAGGAACTGCACATCTCCAAAGCGTCCACAGAATGCTGAATACTTCAGAGATAAGATGTTGCTGGCTCAAGCTCAGGACAATGGTGCTACTCTGAATGAAGAGGAACTGCTGTTTCTTGCTGAGGGCAATGCCAAGACCTATGATGCAGATGTAGACGAGCAGCCTATTCAGGAGATAGGTCACAATCATCAAAATGCCTTTCAAGTCGTTGACTGCGATGCTTACGACTCTGATGTGGATGATGGACCTACTGCACACACAATCTTTATGGCTAGCATTTCTCCCATGGTGTCTCCCAAGGTCTCTTCTTCACCACAAGCTGGCACATCCAAGGACAAACTCATCTCAGAGGTATTAAAACTATACGATGATGCTGATGTGCAACAGATGCATGACAAAGTACAAACAACTGAAACTATTGAATCAAATATTGAAAATGTGGGTAATATCAATATTGTCCCATACGATCAATACGTGAAACAAAGTGAAAGTGAAGTTGTACCAAGTGATGCATCTTCTGCAGTCAACAATGACTATGTCTTTGATGAATACACTGCATGTGCTCCTGATGATTCCATAATTTATGAACTAAATGCCTATAAGGAACGTGTTGCTATTTATGAACAACGGGCAAAATTTGAGTTGACCACTCGTGAGCAGGAAATGGATGTCCAAGTGAGTACAGTAATTAGAAAAAGTAAGTTTAGAGAAGAAGTATTGAAACAAGAATTAAATTCCTTGCAAGAAAAACTTTCTAAAACAGCTAAGCAAAAACAAGAACTTCAAGAAAATGTGAAAATGCTTAAGCAAGAATTTAATGCAAAGGAATCAAAACTCTTGAGAGATTTTTCTAATCTGAAAACTTTGAAAAACAAACTTGAAAACAAGTTGTATTTACAAGGAAACACCATTCAGACTGCTCACATGATCACTAAGCATAGAGTTCTAAGCGATAAGCATAGCGTTCCCCTTGTAGAGGAACCAAATCCAGAGGTAATTAAAAAGGCTAGAAATGCTCATAAGGTAATTTATGATGGTAATGAAGTCCTTAAACCTAGGCAGAAACCTAGTTGCGTTGAGTGCACTGAGGAAGATAAGATATTAAATGAAATCCCTAGGGAAAAGATGAATAAGAAGCAAAATGATCCCAAATGCAAAGAGAAAAACATAATCTTCTCTCCTCATGATTACAAGAAGGAAAACTGGATTTCCTTGAACAAGTTTAAGCCTCAGAATTTGTTGACTCCCGAACAAGTCTTCTGGAAAATGGATTTAGATAAGCAGAAAGCCGAAAATATTGTAGAAACAAACCCTCCCCTTCGGAAAATGCCTAGAGCAACTGTGTATCCTCCTAATACACCTATGCATCTTGTACCTAGAACAATTGCCACTAAAAGCAAGACATTAATTAGCCAATACGTTATATTCCAACTATTTGTTGATTTTGAGAAAACTTGCAAGAAAAGGATCACTCCCACTGGTATAACTGAAGGTGAAAGAGGTTTTGAACAAATGAAAGAATGTTATTTAACTGAGGTCATGCCTTTCTTTAAACTTCTAAAAGATCACTTTGAGAGTCTTAAAAAGGGGGTAGAAGCTGATATTAAGGGTATGGAAAAGGAATTTGATGCAATGGTTGCTGAAGTTAGTGATTATGAGCGTGCACTAAAATATAATGAGATTGAGAGAAAGAACCTGCATACATTAAATGAGAATCTTATTACTGAATGTGTTGCTCAAGATGTGTTTTTCACTGCTTCAAATTGCTCTATTAATGCTTCCAAATTTCATGAATTATCTGTGGCACTGAAAGTCTCCCATGATCGTGTCATTGAGCTTGAAAAAACTAATTCTAAACTAAACGAGAAAATTGAACTGGATGATCACGACACGTTGGTTAAACATTTTTCTAAACTAGAAGTTGAGTATTTTAATTTACAACTAAAATATCAACATCTCAAAGAAAATGTCAAAACTTCAAATATCAAGACATCTTCAGATGCTCCAGAGTTTGATGCAGTTTTTCAAATTAACAAACGTGATGAACAGATTCAAGCTCAGAGCAACACGATCAGAAAGTTGAAAGCCCAAATCTCTCAATTAAAGGGCCAAACGAACAATATGACAGGCTCCCAAATGCCTCCTCCTTTAGATTCTCAGAATTCTCAAACGTTTCATCTTCAAAACTTAGTAAATGCTTTACAAAAGGAAAATGAAAGTTTTCTAGAAGAAAATGTAAAGGTTAAACGTCATTTCAATGAGTTATTTGAATCAATTAAAGTCACTCGGAACAAAAATAACAATCAAATAGCGTCTTTGCAAAAGGAAATTGAGAATCTGAAGAGTCAGGTAAAAGGGAAAATGCCAATGACCAATGGGGAGAATGTTGCATCTAAGGTTCCCTCTTATAATAAATATGCTTTGTCTGTAACATATGTCCCTCCTCATCTAAGGAACAACAAGCTTGCCATTCAAACATATTTCTCATCCCTTAAGGATTGCTTAGAATGCCTGCGTGAGATTGTTGAAGAGGATAAGCTAGAGAAACCTCATGATAATGCAATTGGACATGCATGCTTATATGCCAAACGATCTCAAGAAATCTTAGAATGTTTGATCACAATATGCCCAAAGACATTAGGTGAGAGAGTTAACCCTTTGATTTCATGCTCAATGCCTAAGGCCAAAAATGATATGCAATCGATTCCCAATGTTTTGAATGTGAGGAGTAGTGTACCATTGAGTAGTTCAGATTCTAGATCTGTCAATGCTAGGAAAGTGAACTCAAA
The DNA here is from genome assembly GCA_019973895.1 of Chrysanthemum seticuspe. NCBI lineage: Eukaryota > Viridiplantae > Streptophyta > Magnoliopsida > Asterales > Asteraceae > Chrysanthemum > Chrysanthemum seticuspe. The sequence continues at coordinate 238,798,843 of BPTQ01000005.1, forward strand.
TGTGCCTTCTAGGAGTGCTAATCCCAGTACCTCTAGCGTTAAGAATGTGAACCTTAGTGCACCTGCATGTAGTTCAGATCCCAGCACATCTAAACAGGTGATGCAAAGAGTAGTAAAACAAACTAATGTTCCCATTCCCTCTACAGGAGTAATCAGTGACACTAAAGGGAGCAGGTCAAAGTCTCAAGACAATACAAGGAATGATAGGACCTCTCAAGCTAAGAATGTGCACTGGAAGAGAGTAGAAGAACAATCTAGGAACCTTATGTTTGAATCGAATAAAACGAATCGTGTTGATTCTAGTATTAGCTATAGGCGTACTGTAATTAATTCGAATTCTGATACTATTTGCAAACCTTGTACTGATGTTTGCTTGAATTCTGTTTCTAATCTTGGATGTGATGTTAATGTTCTGCCTAATGATGTTAATTGCCCAGTTAATCCTGTTAATGCTAAAATTCATGCTAAAAAGGCTAAAAGGCAAAAGCGAAAAAGAGGTAGAAAACAATGGAAACCCACAGGAAGAACATTCAGCAAAATAGGCTTTTATTGGATACCTGTTGGTCATAAGACTAATCAGATAATGCCCACTAGAAAATGGATGCCTACTGGCAGAACTATTCCCTTAAGAAGTGGTCACACTGTAAATAGGACTAATATAGACACTAGTATTGCATCTATTCACAATGATTCCATTATCTCACTGTCTGATATGAATGCTTCTATTTCTGATGTGGGTGGTCCAACTGTTGCTACTAACCAAATGGAACCCATTCGTGCATGGGGATCCCAATTATCTAGTTATCCATTCTTGTCTGTGTTCAACTGCAGATCGTTCAAATCGTTCTGTGGTACCTGGACTCAGGCTGTTCCAAGCATATGACTGGAGACCGGTCACGGCTCATGAACTTCGTGAGCAAATTCATCGGGACTGTTAGATTTGGTAATGATCATTTTGGTGCAATTATGGGTTATGGAGATTATGTTGTTGGTGATAGTGTCATCTCCAGAGTGTATTATGTGGAAGGTTTAGGTCATAATCTGTTCTCTGTCGGTCAATTCTGTGATTCTGATCTCGAAGTAGCCTTCAGAAAACACACATGCTTTGTTAGAGATCTTAACGGTAAGGAACTGTTGAAAGGAACTCGTGGCTCCAACCTTTACACCATCTCTATCGATGACATGATGAGAGCTTCACCAATCTGCTTGTTATCAAAGGCTTCAAAGACAAAGTCATGGTTATGGCATCGTCGTCTCAATCACTTGAACTTCGGCACCATCAACGATCTTTCCAGAAAGGACTTAGTTGTAGGTTTACCTAGACTAAAGTATGAAAAGGATCATCTTTGTTCAGCATGTCAATTGGGAAAAAGCAAGAAGTATGCCCATAAACCCAAACCCACTAACTCTGTCACTGAAGTTCTTCATATGATTCATATGGATTTATGTGGACCAATGAGGGTGCAGAATATCTTTGGGATGAAATATGTGTTAGTAGTGGTTGATGATTATTCTAGATTCACCTGGGTCAAGTTCTTAAGGACAAAGGATGAAACTCCTGATATCATCATCAAACTCATCAAACAGCTGCAGGTTAGACTAAACAAAACTGTCAGAATTATCAGAACAGACAATGGAACTGAGTTTGTCAACAAACAACTTAGTGAATTCTATGAAAGCGTTGGAATCAGCCATCAAAGAACTGTTCCACGAACCCCTCAACAGAACGGTGTAGTTGAAAGACGAAATCGTACTCTTGTTGAAGCTGCTAGAACAATGCTGATCTACTCAAAGGTTCCAATGTTTCTCTAGGCTGAAGCAATTGCCACTGCATGCTACACACAAAATCGTTCCCTGATTCACACCATTCATGGAAAAACTCCATATGAACTTGTCCACAACCGAAAACCTAATCTATCTTTCCTTCGTGTGTTTGGTGCCTTGTGCTATCCAACTAATGAGGGTCAAGACTTGGGCAAACTTAGAGCTAAAGCTGACATTGGAGTATTTGTAGGATATGCACCAAACAAAAAGGGATACCGAATCTACAACAAAAGAACCCGAAATATCATGGAAACAATCCACGTTACGTTTGATGAGCTGACCGGTCAAATGGCTCCTGGACACTCCAGCTCAGGACCCGCACTTCAAAACAGTCCTATTGGTTCATCCCTTGTTCCAAACTCCTCTCAAGAAACTCCATATGTACCCCCATCTGAAGATGATGTAAAGAAATTGTTTGATCCCATGTTTGATGAACTGTATGAGTCTACTACAAATGAGGTGCTGATTCCTACAACAGAGGATGCTCATATTCCTGTGAATGAAGTCAATTCATCAGTCTCAATATCTGTAAGTCAAGAAGCACCTGCTGCTGATCCTTCAGTCTCATCAACAAATCATCATTCTTCAAATGTACATCATGGAAATGTTTCTGGCATCAATGATGAAGTTAATCCCTTTGCGACTCCTGAAGATGCTCCATTTGAAAACATATTTGCTACTCCTGAATCATCATCTGAACCATCTTCTTTAGGAGACATCGACTCAGCTACCTCAGTTCCTCAACAAATGCCACATGAACACCTCAGAAAATGGACTCACGATCATCCATTAGACAACATCATTGGAAATCCCTCTCGTCCTGTATCAACCCGGAAGCAACTCGCAACCGATGCCTTATGGTGCTTCTTCAACTCCGTACTATCTAAGATCGAACCAAAAGATGTTAAAACTGCTATGAATGAAGATAGCTGGTTCAATGCTATGCAAGATGAAATTCATGAGTTTGATCGTCTTGATGTATGGGAGTTAGTACCTGCTCCGGACTGTGCTATGATTATAGCTCTAAAATGGATCTTCAAAGTAAAACTTGATGAGCATGGTGATGTGTTGAAGAACAAGGCTCGATTAGTTGCTAAAGGATATCGTCAAGAGGAGGGTATAGACTTTGAAGAATCTTTTGCTCCAGTGGCTCGAATCGAGGCAATCAGAATCTTTCTGGCAAATGCTGCAAGTAAGAACATGGTGGTGTATCAAATGGATGTAAAGACAGCATTTCTGAACGGAGATCTCAAAGAAGTCGTCTATGTCAGCCAACCTGAAGGATTTGTGAATCAAGAGCATCCTACTCACGTTTATCGTTTGAAGAAGGCTCTTTACGGTTTAAAGCAAGCTCCAAGGGCATGGTATGATACACTGTCAAAGTTTCTTCTATCAACCGGATTCAGCAAAGGAGCAGTTGATCCTACATTGTTCACCAGGAAGTCAGGCAAACATTTAACTCATGTTCAAATTTATGTTGATGATATTATTTTTGCCTCGACTGACCCAATGGAATGTGATCGCTTTTCTAATGAAATGAGTTCAAAGTTTCAAATGTCAATGATGGGACAAATGTCATTTTTCTTGGGATTACAAATTTCACAAAGTCCCGGAGGCATTTTCATAAATCAATCTAAATATGCAACAGAGATTTTAAAGAAATTTGGATTTGATTCAAGTGACCCTGTCGACACCCCCATGATTGATCGAACCAAACTAGATGAGGACCACTCAGGGATCATGATTGACCAAACGAAATATCGTAGTATGATTGGATCCCTGATGTACCTCACAGCAAGTAGACCAGACATCTTGTTCTCTGTGTGCATGTGTGCTAGATACCAGGCTAAGCCTACTAAAAAGCACCTTGAAGCAGTTAAACGGGTCTTTCGGTATCTCCAAGGAACCATCAATATGGGACTATGGTACCCGAAGGACACCGGTATGTCACTAACGGCCTATGCAGATGCTGATCATGCAGGTTGTCAAGATACACGTCGAAGTACGTCTGGAGGTGCTCAGTTTTTGGGTGATAAGCTTGTGAGCTGGTCTTCAAAGAAGCAAATGAGTACTTCTATTTCCTCTACAGAGGCTGAATACATAGCCATGTCATCTTGTTGTGCTCAAATCTTATGGATGAGATCTCAATTATCTGACTATGGCTTTGAATTCAACAAAATCCCTCTGTACTGTGATAATAAAAGTGCTATTGCTCTCTCATGCAACAACGTTCAACACTCAAGAGCAAAGCATATCGACATTCGACATCATTTCATCAGAGAACAAGTGGAAAAAGGTGTGGTGGAACTATATTTTGTGAGGTCTGAATATCAGTTAGCGGACATCTTCACCAAAGCTCTTCCTAGAGAACGTTTTGAGTTTATTCTTCCACGTCTTGGTTTGAAAAGCCTTCAACCAGAAACTCTCAAACGTCTTCAGGAAGAAGACGAGGAGTAAAGGTCTTTCTTCATCTATCTCTTGTAAATATTTATTCGAAAAACAAAATACAAAAATATAAAACCAACAAAAAGAAATAGAAAAATATAAAACCTTCAAAATCCATAAAAATTTGAAAAATTCGAAAATTCTTCAAAAAATATTGTCATTTTTGTCATGTTTTTTCTCAGGTTCGATAATATCTATGGTCTTTGTGCTGTCATTCAAAGAATGACACGGGTCTTTAGATGTTGTTCGAATTCTTAAAAAAAAAAAAAAAATAAAATAAAAAAAAAAAATAATAATAATTTTTGGGAGAAAGAGAAATGGTTTGTTGTCATTTCAGGCAATAACCCGGTTTTAAAGAAAGAACAGAGCCATGTTTTATCATGTTTTCAAAATTCCATGCTCTGATTCTATAAACTTTTATCTGCTGAAAACTAAATGCTTTGAAAAATAACTCAATCTCTATTTTTGATAATCATCAGGACTTATTTGTCAAAATCTCTATCTCTCAATCAACAACCTACGTCATTGATTGAGGGGGAGAATGATTTCAATTAAATTAAAAAGTTATTTGGCATTAAATTGTTTTCAAATGATATACATGCATGTTTTAATAAATGGAGTTTAAAGTCTTAAAATCTGATACATATCAGTTAAAACACTTTCACAATCAAGTCACAATTCTCCTTAAAAGCTTTCAAAATCAATTTAAATCTATACGAGATCACAAATCTCAAATGATTTGATAATTGTGATCGGGGGAGAATGTGTGATTTAAATTGGACTTAAACTGATAATCAGGTAAATGGTTATAAAAGAATGTACATGCTGTCCTTCTCACATGTGACAAACGATTTCAATTTTTCAATGCACATGTTGAGGGGGAGCATCTATCTTAAACCTTTGATTTGAAACGTGATCATTCATCCTAATGTGCAGGTTCCCTCTAGTATGTGCAAAACTCTTTTCAAACCTCGAGGCACATATTGAGGGGGAGCAAATTTATGGAAACCTCATCCTTCCCGGAAATGCTATACCCACTTGATCTGTTGAGGGAAGTGATGTTGATATCCTTTAGATAATGGTAATCAAAAGAAGTTAATTCTTTCTCTTGCCTCCGTGTGCAAAACATTTTCAAATACTTGATGCACATGTTGAGGGGGAGTTCTCGTTCTAAAAATATCAAAAACAATTCAGGTACAAAATGCTTTGATAATACATCACAAGTATCTGAATTGATTTTCAAATGGTTTTCAATTGGATCCAATGGCAGATGAACAATACCAAATTGACCTACCAACTTTACTTTTTGTACGGTGATATAAGGATGATAAGGTTAGGTATTGGTTCCCATGATCCGCCAGAACCGGAGGGATCTACCCAGGGACAATCCACTAGTTAGTATAGAAGTCCTTAGGTATGATGATAAAAGGAGAAAAATGAGATATGGGTAGAGTGCGGACTAAGACTGAGCTAGTACTGGAATAAACCCAACAAGGTTCTAGCTATGAAGTCTCGGTAAGCACTGAAGGGGTTGAAGAATTAAAAAGAATTGAATGAAAATAGGGTGAAAACAAATAGCCCTCCATTAATTCAACCTTAGGGCAGAAACCGGGTTCACTTCATATGCTACTGATGGTAACATCGGTATTGAAGACAAGACGTCATGGACCCAGTGACGCACTGCACTTCACCTTTCAAACCACTCAAGTTCCTCTTAAAAGGGCTTGTTTCATTCTCACGGGGAACCAACATAATCTATCGACTGTCTCTTAGAGATGGTTGATATTGAATTAGGAGACCCTCTCCCTAGTCTCCGGCACAGGATCCTAATATGCACAAATTGAGTCTAGAGCCACGAGATCATCAATAAATCTCATTAGGACACCTTCAATGAAGACTCTCTGTTTCACACAATGTGGAAAGAGAGATTATATCTTGAGTCCTACGCATTATCCTTGTGGTATTGCCAGAACATCTGAGTGATGTGTTTACACATTCACAATGAAGATGGAAAGCCTTCTGGAGCCAACATCAAACAAGCTCCTGGTAGGTGGCATGTGAGATCTATCATATAGATCAACCATGTGACAACTGAACAGAAACAATGGGGCGATTCAATTTTTTGAATCAATCCTGGTTCAGGTTAGGGATTGACGGATACCTTTGAAAAACCGGTCTTTGTGCTTAAAAAAAAAAGAACTCTTTTCTTTAGCACATCGACTGTGTACTCATTTTTCAAACCAAAAGGTATTTTTATGATTGATAATTGATTTTCAATAAAACCTTCGTTGTATTGCAAAAACAATTTCTATTGAGCAATACACGATTGTTTTTCAAATCTCTTTTCATCAATCAGTGGACTTAAAATTCGCTGGTTCACTCACTCCGTGTTGTCTTCTTTGAGACGTTCCGGTTTGAGAACAGCTAGAACAGCTGCGAAACCCTGTCAAGGAGATTCTTAGGAATCCTACCTGATCACAGGCAGTACTTGTACTGATCAACGGGGAACCGTGGGCCGTGTACCTCAATTCATCGAAAGTGATCAAAGACACTTTCGTGCGATTTGTTGCTAACTGTTGTATGCAGGTACGCCCGACGTTTGCAGCTGATCAGAATGAAGCGGTCAATCCATAGCCGCATGCTCACTTAATGCATTCATCTCAAAAAGAAATCATGATTAGTGCATCAATGACTCTGATATTTTCACTCCATGCTTCTGCTACGCTGCTGCCAATATCATAATTCAACAAATGCTTCCGCTACTCTGATGAGAAGATATCATGATCCAGAATGTGAGCATGTCGGTCCCAAAGTCACATCACCACAATGGATGTCTCAGAGATTTTTGAAAGCTGATGATCTCCAAAGATGGCTCAAACTCATCATCACGTGGATCAGTAAAAGACCTCCACTTGGAATAACCATACATGCATTGTGAAGAATCAATGACTACGAGCTTAGGAGCAAAGGACTACATCAAGAATGCAAGATCAACTGTTAAATGTCATATCTATTTGTATTCAATGTAATTTTGGTACATTATTGAGGTGACCTCCCTTAGGGGGAGATTGTTAGGAATTAGAAATTCCCGGTATTAAAGAGTCGGTCACCTCAAGTATATGTAATCGTTAGAAAGCTCGTAGTCATAGTTCTTTTAAGTTAAGTAGTTATTTAGTTAAGTAACACCGTGGAGGACGGACGGGTCTTTACCCACTGTATGCCTGATCCACAGCCCAAAGTGTGGCGAGTTATGTAAGACTATAAATACTCTCTACCTTCCAAGGTAGAGAGTTGGAGCTCATAATAATATCTTTCACTTTCTCTCACTAAGTTCCCTAAACCTCTAACTTTCTCTCTCTAGAATTCCATCTTATATGCCACCTTGTGTTATGGTTTGATGTGTATGTGAAAAGTTATATCTTACACTAATACATTCATATTTTTTTAAACATAAACTCGAAATGACTCACACAACTAACAAGGTGCGGTTACTCATAATCATTTAAACAATCTTCTCATACCAGGTGACTAGCAACCAACCGTTTAGACATTGACAAGGGTTAGGCTAAGGTTTAAAGTGTAAAAATGAAAAGGATGGCTCAGAGGGTGTAACTAGGGGTATCTAGCGCTAAAGATGAGCGCTACAAATGGGTCCATGTAGGTGGTTAACTAACCGATGTGGCTAGCTAATATATCATAATATGAAAAATGGAAGGCCATTTGGGTTAAATCCTAAGGTGCGTCTTTATCACACAAATTCACTTATATCGCATGAATGCGATCTCACTGCGGTCTGGTAATGATTTACAAGTACAAGTTCTAGAATAAATAAAATCACCGGCACACTCATAGCAAAAGATTCAAGCATAAAAGATGTATGATTTATATAGAACATGCTCAAATCCTCACAATTTTAGTGGTAAGGGCTATAATTTGTGCTAGAAAATGTTATCGATCCCAGAATGGATTGCAATATTAATCGGAACACATCTCAAATTTTCAAATATTACTAGTTTTACTAGTGGTTTGATCCAGTTATTCTAATATATTATCCTAAAAGCGTGAAAATAACTAGATCCTAAGGGCAAACAAAATTTTAAATTTAAGCTCAAAAACTCTAATTTTCGTATTCACCCCCTCCCCCCACACTTAAGTTAGACATTGTCCTCAATGTAAAAAAATGAACTTCAAAGTATAGAAATAGAGATAAAACCAGATATTCGAATGAGTTTGTCAGCTTATTTTTTCTTTGATCCAAGTGTCCACTTGAGTAATCATTACCTCCAAAAAATCTTATATATAAACAAAAAGAGTTTTATTAAGATGTAGCACCCCCCCCCCACACTTAAGTTTAACCAAAGGTATAAACTTTAGGACGTGACAACAGAAGATCAAATCTAAAACACACGGGTTGCCTCCCGAGAAGCGCTTGTTTTATTAACGAGTCATCAGCCTGACTTAAATCTTCCCGAATTTACTTGGCCGCAGTTGAAGCCTTGGACATCTTTAAAAGTTCAGGGACATACATGAATTCTTCACCAGTTGCATCAATATCGCTCCAGATGAACTCAGCAGATGGTTTCCAAGGAACACTTTGTGGGATTCTTCCTAGAAAAGGTGCTACGAAGGTGATGGTTTCAAATTCATTTTCAGGTAAAACTGTCTCAACTGATATTTCATTCATTTGCTCCTTATCGTAGTATAATTTGATTCGGTGGCCATTAACAATGAAACTTCCACCCTGTTTGTCATAAAGTTCGACATTTCCGGATGGATATCCATGTTTAACGATATATGGGCCAAACCATCTTGGATGTAGTTTAGGAGCTTTGAATTTAAATTTCATGTTGAAAAGCAGAACTTTATCTCTGGCTTTGAATTCTTTTCAAATTCGCAGCTTTTTATCGCGATAAGCTTTTGTTCTAGCCTTATACAGTTTGGAATTTTGATAAGCTTGGAGTCTCAATTCGTCGAGTTCATGAAATTGCAAAAATCTCTTCTCTCCAGCGATTTTGAGATCGGTGTTACAGTTTCTAAGAGCCCAGTAAGCACGATGTTCAACTTCGAACAGCAAATGACAAGTTTTTCCATACAGGAATCTGTAAGGAGTTGTGCCAATAGGAGTTTTGTAAGCCGTACGAAATGGCCACAGAGCATCGTCAAGTTTCTTCGACCACACTGAAGGATTGTCCTTCACTGTTCTTTAGAGTATTCTTTTAAGAGCTCTATTGGTGTTTTCAACTTGGCCACTGGTTTGTGGGTGATAAGCTTTTGCGAATCGATGATGAACCCCATATCTTTTCATGGTTTTCTCCATTTTTCGGTTACAAAAATGGGTTCCTCGATCGCTTATCAAGGCTTTGGGAATTCCATAACGAGCGAAAAGATTTTTGAGAAAATTAACGACAACACAAGCATCGTTTGTTGGTAAAGCTTCGGCTTCGGCCCATTTGGACACATAATCTATAGCAACGAGAATGTATTCGTATTTATGGGATTTAGGAAATTGTCCCATGAAATCATTTCCCCAAATATCGAATATTTCACACACTTGAATACTTGTCAATGGCATTTTGTCTCTGCGTGAAAGGTTAGTGGTTCTTTGGTAAGCATTACAGTTTTGAACAAGTGTATGTGCTTCTTTGAATATCGTTGCCCAATAGAATCCAGCATCAAAAACTTTTTTAGCTGTGGTGGAAGGACCATAATGTCCCCCAGTTGGGCCATGATGACATTCATCAAGAATTTTGCGGGTTTCGGAACCAGAAACACATCTTCGGATCATTCCGTCAGGGCGCATTTTGAAAAGATAAGGTTCTTCCCAAAAGTAGTGTTTAAGTTCCCAAAAGAATTTGCTCCGTTCAGCGTAAGTTAATCCTTTTCTGAGGATTCCTCCAACGAGATAGTTTGCAAAGTTAGCAAACCAAGGATCGTCGTTTCCATCAACCGTCATGAGGGTTTCATCAGGGAAGTAATCATCGATTTATTCTTCCTTCAACTCCTCTAGATCGGGATTTTCAAGACGTGATAAATGATCAGCGGCTAGATTTTTTGCTCCTTTCTTATCTTTGATTTCGATGTCAAATTCTTGGAGTAGCAAAATCCATCGGATGAGACGCGGTTTAGCATCTTGCTTGGTGAACAGATATTTGAGTGCCGAGTGATCGGTGAACACGACTGTTTTTGAGAGTACGAGGTAGGATCGGAATTTGTCGAACGCGAAAACTACGGCCATTAGTTCTTTTTCTGTGACTGTATAATTTTGCTGAGCACTATTCAGTGTCTTGCTAGCAAAATATATGGGCCGAAAGTGTTTTCCTTCTCGCTGGCCTAAGACGGCTCCAACAGCAAAATCGCTTGTATCGCACATAAGCTCGAAGGGTAGTGACCAATTAGGTGAAACCATGATCGGAGCACTAGTCAGTTGATATTTCAACATTTCGAATGCTTTTATGCAATCAACATTGAAGTCAAAGACAAAATCTTTCTCAAGAAGTTTGTCATCGGACGGGATATTTTTGAAAAATCTTTGATAAATCGGCGGTAGAAACCAGCATGTCCTAGAAAACTTCTAACGGCTTTAACGTTAGTCGGTGGTGGAAGTTTTGTGATAACTTCGATTTTTGCTTTATCTACTTCCATACCTGTTAGGATTTAGTAAATCCAGTTATTAAAGAGTCGGTCACCTCAAGTATATGTAATCGTTAGAAAGCTCGTAGTCGTAGATTAGTTAATGTTTAGTAGTATTTAGTTAAGTAACACCGTGGAGGACGGACGAGTCTTTACCCACTGTATGCCTGATCCACAGCCCGTAGGTGGCGACTTATGTAAGAACTATAAATACTCTCTACCTTCCAAGGTAGAGAGTTGGAGCTCATAATAAGATTTTTCTTTCTCTCACTAAATTTCCCAACCTCTAACTTTCTCTCTCTAAAACATCTTGTATACGCCTCTTATGTTTATGGTTTAGTGTGTTTGTGAAATCCAATATGTTACAAATGGTATCAGAGCCATGGTTTGATCATCTCTCTTACATATACTTGGATTTCTTGTGGTTTTAGATGGTTTTTGAGTTTGAAAAAGTTTAGTGGCTTGTGCATCATTTGGATCATTTTTAGTGTTAAAGTTTGAATTTTGGGCGTACTTTTGTGTTTAGAATCATTGTATGTGCTTGGGTTTTGATTTGGTAAGCTTGAATCACTGTGGTTGAGCTTGTTTTGGATTGAAAATTGTGTTTTTGAAGTTTTTCTTGGTAGCGACTTGGTTCTCATAGTGAATTTCATCATAGCGACTTGCTTCAGAAAAAGGTAGCGAGTTGTAGTGCTTTTTGGTAGCGACTTGGTCATAGCGACTTGTCTATTGAGACAAGCCGACAAATAGTACAACTTAGTGGATTCTCCACTACGGCTAGCGACTTGGTGATAGTAGCGACTTGCTTTCAATTTTGTTAGCGACTTGTACTTAAGATTCTTAGCGACTTGGACCTTAGCGAGTTGCTCTTTAGCGACTTGGTGCTTAGCGACTTGGTGTTAGCGACTTGGACCTTAGCGAGTTGCTCTTTAGCGACTTGACTGTGTAGCGACTTGTGACTTAGCGACTTGGTTCAAGAATTCGTAGCGACTTGGTTGATTTTTTGGTTGTAATACAGTTTTCTCTTGATTTCGTAAAATCCCGTGAAAGAATATATTTCCCGGTTTAATCATAGAGTTATAAAATCCCGTGTAATCTGTTGACATGTCTACCAACGTACCTAAAATCATCTCCACTGTTGCTGAGGATGTTCAAGCAGCTGGTTCAGATACTCGTCCACCCATGCTTGACAGAACTGACTACGACTCTTGGGCACAACGAATCAGATTGTACTGTCTTGGAAAGGAAAACGGAGTCAACATTCTCAAGTCTATTGATGAAGGACCTTATCAGATTGAGACTACAGAAGACTTAATTGATACAGCTGCAGATGGAACAATAATCTATGGAATTGACAGACCAAAGACGTATGATGAGCTCAATCATAAGGAGAAAAAGAGATTCGATGCTGACATCAGGGCTTCTAACATTATACTTCAGGGTCTTCCAAAAGATATCTACAAGCTTATCAATCACAACACTGAAGCCAAGGTTGTTTGGGATAATGTCAAGATGCTTCTCTCAGGTTCTGAACTGACGAAGGAAGACAGAGAATCACAGTTGTATGATGAATTTGAACACTTTAAGATGAAGCCAGAAGAAAGTGTCTATGAGTATTACGTGAGATTCCACAAGCTTGTGAATGATATGAGGAATATCAAAATGACCATGCCAAATATTCAGCTGAATTCAAAGTTTATGAACAACATGAATCCCGAATGGCATAAGTTTGTCACATCTGTGAAGCTAACCAAAGGATTGAAGAATACCAACTATGAGCAACTTTATGCATTCCTTCTTCAGAATGAGAGACATGCTATGTTTGAAAAAAGGATTCTTGATCAGTTCAAAACCAACCTGGGAGAAACAAGCTCATCAAATGATTCAACAGCTTTTTACACAAATATTGGAGTTACCACCAAAGCTTCTCAAGTCATACCCATGGGTAATGGTAATTACAAGCTCATCCCTGATCCAGCATATAAGCCTCTTGACCCAAACACATTCATGGAAAACCTCATCAATCAACTGTCTCTCATGGTTAGTTAAAATATGAACTCTCTCCCACACACCAAAAATAACCTCAGAACAGCATCCAATCCACACAATCAAGCTACTGTCAGAGATGGGAAGGTCATGGTGCAACCAGTTCAAGAAAGCCAGTATGAACTGGGAAGAGGTGGAGTTGGTAGAGGATATGTGGCAAATCAGAATCGTGGAAGGAATCCAAATCAGGGTCAAGCTAAGCCAATTAAGTGCTACAACTGTGGTGGTGATGGACACATAGCAAGGAACTGCACTTCTCCAAAACGCCCTCAAAATGCAAAGTACTTTAAAGACAAGATGTTACTTGTGCAAGCTCAGGATAATGGAGCTGTGTTGGATGAAGAGGAGCTGTTGTTTCTTGCTGAGGGTAATGCAAAGACATATGATGCAGATGTGGATGAGCAGCCAATTCAGGCGATAGGTCATAATCATCAGAATGCCTTTCAAGTTGCAGACTGTGATGCATACGACTCTGACGTCGATGATGAACCTACTGCACAGACAATCTTCATGGCTAGCATTTATCCAATGGTCTCTCCAAAGGTCTCATCATCACAGCAAGCTGGTCCATCAAAAGAATCAATCATCTCAGAGGTATTAAAACTATATGATGATGTTGATGAGCAAAAGATACATGACAAAGTACAATCAATTGAAACTTTTGAGTCAGATATTGAAAATATGGGTAATATCAATGTTGTCCCATATGCTCAATATGTTAAACAAAGTGAAAGTAAGACTGTACCAAGTGATGCATCTTCTGCAGTCAATGATGACTATGTTTTTGATGAATACACTGCATGTGCCCTTGATGATTCTGTTATCTCTGAACTGAATGCCTATAAAGAACAAGTTGCTATTTATGAACAGCGTGCTAAGTTTGAGCTAACTACCCGTGAGCAGGAAATGGATGGCCAAATGCGTACAACTATTAGAAAAAGTAAGTTTAGAGAAGAAGTATTAAAACAAGAGTTAAACTCCTTACAAGAAAAGCTTTCTAAAACTGCTAAGCAAAAACAAGAACTTCAAGAAAATGTTAAAATGCTTAAGCAAGAATTCAGTGCTAAGGAATCAAAACTTTTGAATGATTTTTCTAATCTAAAAGCATTGAAAAACAAGCTTGAAAATAAGTTGTACGTACAAGGGAATACCATTCAGACTGCTCACATGATCACTAAGCATAGAGTTCTCAGCAATAAGCATAGTATCCCCATTATAAAGGAATCCAACCCTGAGTATGGTAAGATAGCAAAAGCTGCTCAAAATGTAATCTATGATGGCAATGAGATTCTTAAACCTAGACAGAAACCTAGTGGCATTGAGTGCACTGAGGAAGATAGAAAACTAGATGATGCATCTAGGGAGAAAATGAATAAGAAGCTTAACGATCCTGCGTGTAAAGAGAATAACATAACGATCAAACCCCATGTTTACACTAAGGAAAATTGGATATCCTTGAACATGTTTAAGCCTCAAACTCAATTAACCCCTGAACAGATCTTTTGGAAGAAAGACATGGATAAGCTAAAAGTTAATGTACTTGTTGAAACAAACACTCCCCTTAGGAAAATGCCTGTAGCTACTGTGTATCCTCCTAATACACCAATGCATCTAGTCCCTAGATCTATTGCCACTAATAGCAAGACCTTAATCAGCCTATATGTTGTTTATCAGCTGTTTGTTGATTTTGAGAAAACGTGTAAGAAGAGAATCACACCTACTAGGATAACTGAGGGGGAAAGGGGTTTTGAGCAAACTAAAGAATGTTATTTAACTGAGGTCATGCCTTTCTTTAAGAAATTAAAAGGTCAATTTGAGAGTCTTCAAAAAGGGATAAATTCAGATATTAAAGAAATGGAAAAGGAATTTGATGCAATGATAGTTGAAGTCAATGATTATGAACAGGAACTCAAATATAATGAAGTTGAAAGAAAGAACTTGCACATCTTAAATGAGAATTTGAATTCGAGTTGTGTTGCTCAAGACGTGTTTTATACTGTTACTAAGCACTCTATTACTGCTTCTCGATTTCATGAATTATCTATTGCATTGATAGTTTCCCATGATCGTGTCATTGAGCTTGAAAACAAAAACTCAGAACTAAGTGAGAAAATTGATCAGGATGATCACGATAATTTGGTATAACATCTTTCTAAACAAGAATTTGAACATTTTGATCTACAACTAAAATATCAACATCTTAAAGAAAATGTCAAAACCTCAAATATCAAGACATCCTCAGATGTTCCAGAGTTTGATGCAGTTTTTTAGATAAACAAACGTGACGAACAGATTCAAGCTCATTGTAACACGATCAGAAAGTTGAAAGCCCCAATCTCTCAATTAAAGGGTGAAAAGAACAATGTGACTGGCTCCCAAATGCCTCCTCCTTTAGATTCTCAGTATTCTCAAACTTTTCATCTTCAAAACTTAGTTAATGCTTTACAAAAAGAAAACGAAAGTTTTCTAGAAGAAAATGAAAAAGTTAAACGACACTTTAAAGAGTTATATGATTCAATGAAAGTCACTCGTGACAAAAACAACGAAAAAATAACGTCTTTACAAAAGGAAATTGAGAATCTGAGGAGTCAGGAAACAAGGAAACTGCCACTTGTTTTTAATGAGAATGTTGCATCAAAGTCATCCTCAGACTGCAAATATACTGTGACTGTTAAATACATTCCTCCTCATCTTAGGAATAATGAACCTTTGTTTCACAACTATTGTGCTCACCTTAAGGATAGTCTAGAATGTCTCCGTGAGATTGTGGAAGAGGATTTTATAAATAAGCCTCTTGACAGTGAAATTAGGTTTGCGTGCATTCAAGCCAAACGATCTCAAGAATTGCTAGAATGTTTAATAGCAACATGTCCTAAATCCTAAGGTGCAAAAGGAAAAGTTGTGATGCCTTGTTCTATACCTAGTGCCAAGCATACAAACCATTCTATGCCCAGTTTTAAGAAAGTGAACACTAATGTGCCTTCAAGTAGTTCAGATCCCTGCACTTCTAGTTCAAGAATGCAAAAAGTAGCAAAACTAACTAATGTTCCAATTCCCTCTACAGGAGTAAGAAGTTACACTAAAGCAAGCAGGTCAAAGCCTCAAGGCAACACAAAGAATGATAGGACCTTGCATGCTAGGAATGCTCATTGGAAGAAAGTAGAAGATCACCTTAGGGAGAATTTGAATAAGACGAATCATGTTGATTCTAGTATTAGCTATAAGCGTACTGTAATTAATTCAAATTCTGCTACAATCTGCAAACCATGTACTGATGATTGCTTGAATTCTGTTACTAATCATGAATGTGGTGTGAATGATTTGTCTAATGTTGTTAAATGCCCAGTTAAAATTGTTAATGTTAAAATTCAAGCTAAGAATGCAAAAAGGCAAAGGCAAAAGAAAGTTATAAAACACTGGAAACCCACAGGAAGGAAATTTAGTAATATAGGTTATCAATGGATACCTACTAGGCGTAAGGTTAATGAGTTTTTCCCTAAATTTGCTAAGTCAATGCCCACTAGAAAATGGTTGCCTACTGGTAGAACTATTCCCTTAAGAAGTGAACATACTTTGAATAGGTCAAATATGGACACTAGCACTGCATCTATTTCTAATGATTCCATTGCTTCTACTTCTGATGTGGGTGTTCCAATCACTGTTACTAACCAAATGGAACCCATTCTTGCATGGGGATCCCAATTATCCAGTTATCCATTCTTGTATGTGTTCAACTGCAGATCGTTCAAATGGTTCTGTGGTACCTGGACTCAGGTTATTCCAAGCATATGACTGGAGACCGGTCACGGCTCATGAACTTCGTGAGCAAATTCATCGGAACTGTGAGATTCGGAAATGATCATTTTGGTGCTATTATGGGTTATGGAGATTACATGGTTGGAGATAGTGTGATTTCCAGGGTATATTATGTTGAAGGTCTTGGTCATAATCTATTTTCTGTCGGACAATTCTGTGACTCAGATTTAGAAGTGGCCTTCAGAAAACATACTTGCTTTGTTAGAGAACTTGATGGTGTGGAACTTCTCAGAGGAACTCGTGGTTCAAATCTATACACCATCTCTATCAAAGATATGATGAAATCTTCACCCATCTGCTTGCTGTCAAAGGCTTCCAAAACTAAGTCATGGCTATGGCACCGTCGTCTCAATCACTTGAACTTTGGTACCATAAACAATCTTTCCAGAAAGGACTTAGTAAAAGGATTACCCAGATTAAAGTATGAAAAAGATCATCTTTGTTCAGCTTGCCAATTGGGAAAAAGCACAAAATATGCCCACAAACCAAAACCCACAAACTCAGTAATGGAAGTTCTTCATACAATTCATATGGATCTGTGCGGACCAATGAGAGTGCAAACGATAAATGGGAAGAAATACATTCTAGTAGTTGTTGATGACTACTCTCGATTTACTTGGGTAAAGTTTTTGAGGACAAAGGATGAAACTCCAGATGTCATCATCAAACTTATCAAATAGCTTCAGGTTCGACTCAACAATATTGTTAGAATTGTTCGAACAGACAATGGACAGAGTTTGTTAACAAAGACTTAATTCAGTTTTATGAAAGTGTTGGAATCAGTCATCAAAGAAGTGTTCCAAGAACTCCTCAACAGAACGGTGTAGTTGAAAGATGAAATCGAACTCTTATGGAAGCCGCAAGAACAATGCTAATTTATTCAAAGGTTCCAATGTTTCTATGGGCTGAAGCCATTGCCACTGCTTGCTACACCGAAAATCGTTCCCTTATTCACACCTCTCATGGAAAAACTCCTTATGAACTTGTCCATAAACGAAAACCTGATCTATCCTACCTTCGTGTGTTTGGTGCTTTATGTTACCCAGCTAATGATGGTCAAGATTTAGGTAAACTAAAAGCTAAACCGGACATTGGAGTATTTGTAGGTTATGCACCAAACAGAAAAGGATACCGAATCTACAACAAGAGAACCCGAAATATCATGGAAACAATTCACGTTACGTTCGATGAGCTGACCGATCAAATGGCTCTAGGACAAACCAGTTCTGGACCCGCATTTCAACCTTTATCCAGTAGTCCTATCAGTTCTACTCTTGTTTCTAATCCCTCACCAGCAACTCCTTATGTACCTCCTTCAGAAGATGATTTGAAGAAATTATTTGATCCAATGTTTGATGAACACTATGAACCAAGTGCTAATGATATGTTAGTTCCATCAACAGAGGCTGCCTCTATCCCTGTCAATGAAGTTAACCCTTCAGTTTCAATGTCATTAAGTCAAGATGCGCCTGCTGCTGATCACTCTGTCTCATCAACAAATCATCAATCATCGAGTGTACATAATGGAAATGTCCCTTTTGCTCCTCCAGAAGATGAACCCTTTGAGAACATATTTGCTCCTAAATCATCATCAGAACCATCATCTTCAGGAGATATCAACTCTGCTACTTCAGTTCCTCAACAACAACCACATGAACAACTCAGAAAATGGACACATGATCATCCATTGGACAATATCATTGGAAACCTTTCTCGTCCAGTATCCACACGGAAACAAATTGCAACTGATGCCTTATGGTGCTTCTTCAACTCTGTACTCTCTAAGATCGAACCAAAAGACGTGAAAACTTCCATGAATGAAGACAGTAGGTTCAATGCCATGCAAGAAGAAAATCATGAGTTTGATCGACTAGATGTATGGGAATTAGTACCTGCTCCAGATTGTTCTATGATTATTGCTCTAAAGTGGATCTTCAAAGTGAAACTTGATGAGCATGGTGATGTTTTAAAGAACAAGGCTCGATTGGTTGCAAAAGGATACCGTCAAGAGGAGGGTATTGACTTTGAAGAATCATTTGCTCCAGTTGCTCGTATCGAGGCAATCAGAATCTTCTTGGCTAATGCTGCAAGTAAGAACATGGTAGTATATCAGATGGATGTAAAGACAGCTTTTCTTAACGGAGATCTTAAAGAAGTCGTATACGTCAGCCAACCTGAAGGCTTTGTGAATCCAGAGCATCCTACTAACGTCTATCGTTTGAAGAAAGCTCTTTACGGCTTGAAGCAAGCTCCAAGGGCTTGGTATGATACGCTATCAAAGTTTCTTCTATCCACTGGATTCAGCAAAGGAGCAGTTGATCCGACATTGTTCACCAGAAAGTCAGGCAAACATTTAATTCACGTTCAAATATATGTTGATGATATCATTTTTGCCTCGACTGACCCCAATGAATGTGACCGTTTTTCAAGTGAAATGGGTTCTAAATTTCAAATGTTAATGATGGGACAAATGTCATTTTTCTTGGGATTACAAATTTCACAAAGTCCCGGAGGCATTTTTATAAATCAATCTAAATATGCAAATGAAATTTTAAAGAAATTTGGATTTGATTCTAGTGACCCTGTTGACACTCCCATGATAGAGCGTACTAAACTGGATGAGGACCACTCAGGGATCATGGTAGACCAAACGAAATATCGTAGTATGATTGGATCCCTGATGTACCTCACAGCTAGTAGACCAGACATTCTATTCGCTGTTTGCATGTGTGCTAGATATCAGGCTAAGCCTATCAAAAAGCACCTTGAAGCGGTTAAACGGGTCTTTCAGTATCTCCAAGGAACCATCAATATGGGACTTTGGTACCCGAAGGACACCGGTATGTCACTAACAGCCTATGCAGATGCTGATCACGCAGGATGTCAAGATACACGTCAAAGTACGTCTGGAGGTGCTCAGTTTTTGGGTGATAAGCTTGTGAGCTGGTCTTCAAAGAAGCAAATGAGTACTTCTATTTCCTCTACAGAGGCTAAATATATAGCCATGTCATCTTGTTGTGCTCAAATCCTATGGATGAGATCTCAATTATCTGACTATGGCTTTGAATTCAACAAAATCCCTCTGTACTGTGATAATAAAAGTGCTATTGCTCTCTCATGCAAAAACGTACAACACTCAAGAGCAAAGCACATCGACATTCGACATCATTTCATCAGGGAGCAAGTAGAAAACGGTGTGGTGGAACTCTATTTTGTGAGGACTGAATATAAGTTAGTAGACATCTTCACCAAAGCTCTTCCTAGAGAACGTTTTGAGTTTATCCTCCCACGACTTGGTCTAAAGAGTCTACAAACGGAAACACTCAAACGTCTTCAAGAGGAAGACGAGGAGTAAAAGTATTTCTTCATCCATCTCTTATAAATATCTTTTCGAAAAGTAAAATAAAAAATTACAAAACCCTCAAAAAGCAAATCGAAAAATATAAAACTTTCAAAAATCCATAAAAATTTGAAAAATCTTTAAAAATTTCGAAAAATGTTGTCTTTTTGTCATGTTTTTTCTCGATTCGATAATATCTACGGTCTTTGTGCTGTCATTCAAAGAATGACACGGGACTTTAGATGTTGTTCGAATGTTCAAAAAAAAATCAGAAAATCAAAAATATTTTTGGGAGAAAGTGAAATAATGGTTTATTGTCATTTCAGGAAATAACCCGCTTTTCAAAGAAAGAACAGAGCCATGATTTATCTTGTTTTTCAAAACTCATGCTCTGATTCTATAAACAATTACTTACTATCTAATGAAAACTAATTTCTTTGAAAAATAACTCGGACTCTATTTTTGAAAATCATCTGGAATCAACGTTTGTCAAAAATATATATCTCTCAATCAACAACTTATGTCATTGATTGAGGGGGAGAATGATTTCAATTAAATCAAAAGGTTATTTGTCATTCAATTGTTTTCAAAAGATAATCATGCATGTTTAATCAATGGAGTTTAAAGTCTCATAATCCGATCCTTATCAGTTAAAATGTTTTCGTAATCAAGTCACAATTCTCCTCAAAAGCTTTCAAAATCAATTTAAATCTACAGAGATCACAAATCTCAGATGATTTGAAAATTGTGATAGGGGGAGAATTTGTGATTTAAATTGGACATAAACTGATAATTCGGTAAATGGTTTTATAAGGATGTACAAGCTCTCCTTCCCACATGTGCCAAACGATTTCAAATTTTCCATGCACATGTTGAGGGGGAGCATCTATCTTAAACCACAAAGATTTGAAACGTGATCAATTTATTTCAATGTGCATTCTTTTCCTAATATGTGCAAAACATTTTCAAATATCGATGCACATATTGAGGGTGAGCAACTATTTTGAAAACCACATTCTTTATATAACTACTCTTAGATGCAAGCCAACCCCAAAAATTATTTCTATTACAAAATGATGCTTGATGCACATGTTGAGGGGAGCTCTTGTTCTAAAAATATCAAAAACAATTCAGGTACAAAATACTTTGATAATATATCACAAGTATCTGGATTGATTTTCAAATGGTTTTCAAATTGGTTCAAATGGCAGATGAACAATACCAAATAGACCGACCAACTTTACTTTATGTATGGTGATATAAGGACGATAAGGTTAGCTATTTGTTCCCATGATCCGCCGGAACCGGAGGGATCTACCCAGGGACAATCCACTAGATAGTGTAGAAGTCCTTAGGTATATTGAAAAAAGGGGAAAAATGAGATATGGGAAGAGTGCAGACTAAGACTGAGCTAGTACTGGAATAAACCCAACAAGGTTCTAGTTATGAAGTCTCGGTAAGCACTGAAAGGGTTGAAGAATGAAAAAGAATTGAATGAGAAAAGGGTGAAAATAAATAGCCCTCAAATTATTCAACCTTAGGGCAGATACCGGGTTTAATTCATATGCTACTGGTGGTTACCAAGGTAACATCGGTATTGAAGACAAGACGTCATGGACCCAGTGACGCACTGCACTTTCAACTTCCAAAACCACTCAAGTTCCTCTTAAAAGGACTTGTTTCATTCTCACGGGGAACCGACTTAATCTATCGACTTTTTCTTAGAGATTGTTGATATTGAAGAAGGAGACCCTCTCCCTAGTCTCCGAAATAGGATCCAAATATGCACAATTGAGTCTAGAGCCACGAGATCATCTATAAATCTCATTAGGACACTTTCAATGAAGACTCTCTGTTTCACACAATGTGGAAAGAGAGATTATATCTTATGAGTCCTACGCAGTATCCTTGTGGTATTGCCAGAACATCTGAGTGATATGCAAACATATTCACAATGAAGATGGAAAGCCTTCTGGAGCCAAAATCAAACAAGCTCCTAGTGGGTGGCATGTGAGATCTATTCAATAGATCAACCATGTGACAACTGAACAGAAACAATGGGGCGATTCAATCTTTTGAATCAATCCTGGTTCAGGTTATGGATTGACGGATTGTTGGGAATTATGTGAAGTTTGTATTATGCTGAAATTACTGCCGAAGAGATTCTACTGAAGTAGTGTGGATTCTACCGAAGACATAATCTGCTGAAGTTTAATAGTTATTAGTTTGTTTCTGCGGAAGTGATTATTCCGTGTTTAGTATATTTAGTTTGGATATACATGAGCTTTATTAGGAAGTGATTGTGTATATCTTATTTAGTTTTATATTTATACGTTTCTTGGGAAACGGTTTAGGGTTTTGTTTAGGGTTCCTTGTCTATAAAAGGAACACAATAGTATGAGTTATGCACCGATTGGAAAAACAAAGTTTTAGTTAATATAACGATCCATAGAGGATCACAGAGTTCTTAGTTATTTGTGTTACTTGTGTTTATATTCCGCTGATAAATATAAGTAGTAGAGATTGTCTTTTATTGTGCTTGTGATTACATAGGCATAAATAACGATCCACGAGCTCAAGATCTATCAAGGTCAGTTTGTTTCAACAAGTGGTATCAGAGCCTCGTGAGAGTCTCTACGATACTAAGGACAAGTTTTTCTGAACACCCATACAACCATAACAAAAATTATCATGCCTGGATCAGATGTTGATGTTGAAATCACCAACAACCAAAACTCCACCAATCTGCAACAACTAAGTCTCTCTAATAGCAATGCTAAGTTTCCTTACCTAAAAAGGGAGGAGTATGATCTTTGGGCGATGAAGATGCAGAACTGGATCTCCAACATTGATTGGAATCTATGGGAGATAGTCTTGAAGGGAAACAGTTTGAAGAGAACTACCACGGATGCTGCGGGTAAGATGACTAATGTTTCTCCCAAAACTGCTGAAGAATTACTGGCGGTTCAGAGAGAAACCAAGGTTAGAACCATTCTTCTTCAAGCTATTCCTGAGGATCACTTGAGTGATTTTCACTTCATGCAAGATGCTAAGGACATATGGTTAGCTATTAAGGCAAAGTTCGGTGGGAATGAGGAGTCTGGGAGACTGAAAAAGTCCATGCTGAGACAACAGTTTCAGGATTTTCAAATATCTGAAGAGGAAGGAATTCACAAGGGCTATGACAAGTTTCACAAGATTTTAAGTCAGTTAAATTAGCTGCAGGCAAAGCCATATAATGATGATTGTAATTCTAAGTTTCTGAGGTCTTTACCTCCATCCTGGCTACACGTAAGCATTGCTTTAAAAGCTAAAGGTGGTTTGGACATGATTACCTTTGATGAGCTGTACCACAAACTTAAAGCTCTTGAACATGATGTAAGAAGTCCTTTTAGATCATCTTCTTCTGCTAGTCACACAACATTCGTTGGAGCCTCTACCCCAAAGATAAGTTATGGTCCAAGCCCATATTCATCATCATCTTATGCTACTCCTTCATCAAGCTCTCATTCTAAATCGAGTAGTATTATGGAAGATGTTCTTGGATCCTTCTTTGCTGATTATGATCCTCAACAGGATCTGGCCTATGAGGATTTTGATCAGGTGGACCCGCTTGAGATGGAAGAGATGAAGCTGAGGTGGCAGGTGGCCATGCTTTCCATGGATATCAAGAATTTTGAGCGAAAAGCTGGCAGAAGGTTTGGATTCAAAGGATGAGATCCAGCGAGGTTTGACAAGAGGAAGGTTAAATTCTTCACATGTCAACAGATGGGTCACTTCTCTAGAGAATGCAAAGACAGGAAAGCTGGTGATGAGACAAGATACTCTTCTTATCAGCAGTATCAGAAGGAGGCAGGAACTTCAAAGGGATCAGCTGCTTTGGTCACTCTAGATATCAATGTGGACTGGAAGCAACATGAGCAGGAAGATAATGATGGTCCTGGTAATGATAACGTTGGTTTGATTGCAAGCTATACTTCAGAGGATAGGCATGATCAGATTGCCTTGATGGGCATCTCTCAGGTACAAAACTGTTTGTTTGGTTATAGTGAGCGTTATAATGAGCTCAAAGAAGCTTATGATATTTTGGAACCTAAATATAATGAATGCTATGTGGAAGTTGAAGCTTATAAACAGGCTTTAAAAACACTAGAAAGACAAAAGGTTTGGTTTCAGAAGAATCAAATAGCTTATGATGAGAAGATAGGTGTATTAGAAAGGGATCTCGAATGTGCTAAAAATGAGTTAAAGTGGTCTGAGAAGTTAAGAGCAGATGTAGTGTCAGAAAATTTAGAGCTTAAATAGAAACTTAATGAAGAAATTTCTAGGCATAAAGAATGGATATTAAATGGAAACAAGTTAGCAAGTCACATCTATGCTAGTCAAACTCCTAATACTACTATAGGTTTAGGCTTTAAGAAGTATGTAGGATTAGAAGCTAGAGATGACACTCGCAAATCTACATCAGCAGGCCTAGCTAATTTTGTGAAAGAAGGTGACCTACATGCTGTACGTGGACCTATTAGAGGTGAGCACATGCCCATTGACCTTTCCATTACTGTTGACTTTGATGGATCACACCATCTCTATTGCAAAAAGTCAAAGGACTTGCCAGACCCTGATACTTCTTCTAATGACTTTGTCTCTTGTGTTAACAGTGACAAGTCCTCCAAGCAAAGGTCTACAGAGTGTGATTCAAATGACAAGTCTGACCTTCCCAAGTCTTCACCCCTGCCTGCACCCAAGACTACCAATAAGCATGTCAGAGTTGCTGCCAAGGAATCCACTTCCAAGACAGTTGCCTCTGAAGACTTGCTTTTTAATTCTTTGCATAATAGTACTATTAAAAACAATTCTTTTCATGGTTTTGGTTTGAATACTTCTGCTTGTAATAACACATCTTTTGGTTTGAATAAATCTTCTAAACAGAAGACATGTTTTGTGTGTGGAAGTAAATTTCATTTAATTAAGGATTGTGATTATCATGAGCAAAGGATGAGTAGGTGTGGTGATTCTAGGAAATCTAGACCAATGTGGACCAATGTTAATGATATACCACCTTATGTTCCACAAGCAACTAATACTAATACTCCTTTTCATTGGAGAAAACCAGTTGTAAAACCATATGTTCAACCAACAAGTGAATATTTTAAGAATGGTTTTTGGCCTGGATATGTTAACCCTATGACTGATGGGAAAGGGTACTGGGACACTGCTGTCAAGACCTCAGCAGGTTGTTCTTGGAATAAACAGGGACCTAAGTTTCAATGGAAACCCAAGAACAATAGTGGATCTTATACTTCTGCATGGCATAACTCATATGATCCACAAGGCAGGTTCAAGTCAGCAATGACTTGAGCCTCCATAGTGTACTAACTTTCTGTATATATTTTTGTTGTTGTTGTAGGATCATCCCCTTAAGCATAAAGATGTTGGCATTGTTGATAGTGGTTGTTCAAGAAGTATGTCAGGAAACAGAGATATGATGCATAACTTTGTACCCATTGAAGGAGGAGGCAATGTAACCTTTGGAGGAAGTGATGGAAGAATTACTGGGAAAGGGACCATCAAAACACCTCAGCTGGACTTTGAGAATGTATATTATGTCAAGGAACTTCAACACTTCAATTTGTTTTCAGTCTTACAAATTTGTGACACCAAGAACAAAGTACTCTTCACAGAGGATGAATGTCTTGTGCTATCTAAAGACTTCAAACTCCCCGAAGAAACTTCAATTCTGCTGAAAGTTCCTCGCAGTCACAATCTTTATACATTCAACTTAACTGATGTCAAACCAGCAGGTGACTTAACGTGTTTGGTGGCTAAAGCATCCGTGGATGAGTCCACCAAATGGCACAGAAGGATGGCCCATGTCAACTTCAAGACCATAAACCAGCTCTCTAAACTGGGCCTTGTTGAAGGTCTTCCTTCCAAAGTTTTCACCAATGATCATAACTGTGTTGCATGCAACAAAGGAAAGCAGCACAGAGCCTCATACAAAGGTGTTCCTGTTACGGCAGTGAGCATTATTTCTGAACCTCTTCAGCTGCTTCATATGGATCTGTTTGGTCCAACTCAAGTCCGAAGCATTGATCATAAATATTTTTGTCTGGTGATCACTGATGGTTATAGCAAATTTTGTTGGGTATTCTTTCTAAGGACCAAAGATGAAACATCTACAGTGTTGAAAGACTTCGTTACCCTTATTGAAAATCAGTTGAACAAAAAGGTGAAAGGAATTAGGTGTGATAATGGGACAGAGTTCAAGAATGCTATACTTATAGAACTCTATAGGTCAAAAGGAATCAAACGGGACTATAGCACTCCAAGAACCCCTCAACAAAATGGGGTGGCAGAAAGGAAAAATATGACCTTAATAGAGGCTGCAAGATCTATGTTGGCAGACTCTAAGCTTCCAACCATGTTTTGGACTGAAGCTGTTGGAACAGCTTGTCATGTAGTAAATAGAGTGTCCATTACTAGACCACATCTCAAAACACCATATGAACTTCTTTTTGGGAAAGTTCCTGTTATTCATTACCTTAAACCGTTTGGCTGTCAAGTGACAATTTTGAATACAAGTGATCCATTGGGCAAATTTGATGAGAAAGCTGATGATGGTTACATTGTGGGATATTCTGCTCATAGTAAGGCGTACAGGGTTTACAATGTATCTGCTAAGAAGATTGAGGAGACATTGAATCTGAGGTTTCTAGAAGACAAGCCTAATGTTCAAGGACAGGGTCATGTTTGGTCATTTGACCTTGATTACTTGACTGATTACTTGGGTTATTCTAGACATATGGCTAACCAACATGCAGATTCTCAAGCATCTCCAACTACCAGTGCAGGGACTATGGATGCTCATTCTGACAGTGGGTCTGAAGATGATGAACAACCCATTGTAGTGCCTTCTTTCTCCCCTAACAATTTTGTAGGTGACACTTCTAGAGATTATACTGATGTAAGTGAAGATGAATTCCATTATGCTGAGGACCTTGCCAGACTGAAGAAACAAGAGTATGTAGCCAATTTAGACGCTGAGAGGACTGTTGAGGAGAGTGCCAGTGAAGCAATCAGTGGAAACATCAATTCTGCTGAAAGTGATTCTGTTTCTCCTTACCTCTCCCATTCGGCTAAAAGACATGTTGACTCTACTCCTATCTCTACTAGAGTGTCAACAGACCTTGGAGAACCTTATACACGGTTTCCAAAACCTTCAGATCTTGGTCATCATCAACCTAAAGCAGGAATCTTCAACACACCTTCCTATGACACTGACTTTGAACCTACTGTGACTAATCTTGATTCCTCCATTGATGTCAACACTACTACTACTACAAGGATCAACAATGCTCATCCACAAACTAATATTATTGGTGATCCTAATGCACCTGTTAGAACAAGGGGTACTGTAGCACGTTCTAAATATGGTCAGGTGGCTTTTATCTCTTATGTCTCAAATCAGCAGAGAGACAATCACACAGACTATGAACATTGTTTGTTTGCTTGTTTTCTCTCACAAGTGGAACCAACCAGCGTTACTCAGGCTCTGGAAGACTCCAGTTGGCTTGAAGCAATGCAGGAAGAGATGCAACAATTTCAAAATCAGCAGGTTTGGATATTGGTACCACTACCTGATGGTAAGTATGTAATTGGGACTAAATGGATTCTAAAGAATAAGAGAGATGCACGAGGTGTTGTCATTAAAAACAAAGCCAGATTAGCTGCACATGGGTATAGATAAGAGGAGGGGATAGATTATGATGAAGTGTTTGCACCTGTGGCAAGAGTTGAGGCAATACGGATTTTCTTAGCTTATGCATCTTATATGGGTTTTATGGTCTATCAGATGGATGTTAAAGGAGCCTTCTTGTATGGTGAAATTGAAGAGGAGGTTTATGTCACTCAACCTAAAGGATTTGAAGATCCAGATCATCCTAATCATGTTTATAAGGTAGTCAAAGCTCTCTATGGACTACATCAGGCACCCAGAGCCTGGTATGCTAGGCTCTCTACATTTCTTCTGAAGCATGGTTATAGAAGAGGTGCAATTGATAAGACTCTATTCCTTAATAAGAATTCCACAGACATTATTCTTGTGCAAGTGTATGTGGATGACATTATTTTTGGATCCACAAAGGAAGCTTGGTGCAGGGAGTTTGACGAGCTTATGAAGGGAGAGTTTCAGATGAGTGCCATGGGAGAGATGACTTTCTTTTTGGGTCTCCAAGTTCAGCAGAAACCTGATGGTATCTTTATAAGTCAGGACAAATATGTGAGGGACATCTTGAAAAAGTTTGGTATGGAGGGTGTAAGGACTGCCACTACACCTTATGAAGCTCCAAAGACAAAGACCAACAATGAAGCAGATCCACCTGTGAATGTTCATTTATACAGGTCTATGATTGGCTCTTTGATGTATTTAACAGCTTCAAGGCCTGATATTACTTTTGCTGTGAGTGTTTGTTCACGACATCAAGTTACTCCACTAACTTCCCATCTCAATGCTGTTAAGAAGATCTTTAAGTACCTCAAAGGCCAACCTCATCTAGGTCTTTGGTACCCAAAAGAGTCTCCTTTTAAGTTGGAAGCTTATAGTGATGGTGACTATGCTGGTGCAAATCTGGATAGGAGGTCCACCACTGGAGGTTGCCAATTCCTTGGAAAGAGATTGATTTCTTGGAAATGCAAGAAAAAAACTATCGTGGCTACCTCATCTACTGAAGCAGAGTACGTTGCTGCTGCAAATTGCTGTGGACATGTTCTTTGGATTCAAAATCAATTGTTGGATTATGGGTACAATTTCATGAGCACAACAATTTTTATTGATAATCAAAGTACCATATGCATTGTTAAAAATCCAGTTTTTCACAGTAGAACAAAACATATTGAAATCAGGCACCACTTTATAAGAGATGCATATGATAAACATTTGATAAAAGTGGTCAAAATTCATACTGATAATAATGTGGCAGATTTGTTAACCAAGGCTTTTGAAGGACCAAGATTTCAACACCTTTTAGTCCATATCGGTATGCTTAACCCTTAATTGCAAAGTTTAAGGGGAGACATAGGCCTCAGGGGAGGATTTGTGTACACTTTGCATTTTTCTATGTAATTTTGTATATTTGTTTGCTTTTATCTAACTCTAACCAGCTAATGTAATCTTAGTTTGTTTTTTTGTTGGTTTGTGTGTTTCTCTGTGTTTGTTCTGTTTTGCAGATTGGTTGTTCATTTGGGATATGGTCAAGAAAGCTCTAAAGCTTGTTTCTACTGAATTCAAAGTGCTGAAGTGAGCCATTTGTTTCTACTGAAGACAATGTACTGAAGTTATAATGGTCATTCAAGAGAAGTACTGAAGAAAATTGTTCATTCATTCAAGAGAAACAGTTTACAGCTTACAGCTTACAGAGTATAATCAACAACAAATGCATCTACATGATCTGCTAATCCTAATCTAGTACATATCATCTATTCCAACATCTAACAGGCTGTTGGATATGCATGATTGTAGGATCATTATTTTATTTTGTTTGATGATTCGGGTGGTCTTGGGAGATCAAAATACATGTTTGCCATTAGAGAGAGAAAGTTAGAGAGTTGGGTGTTTCTTGGTAGAGAGTTGGTTTACAAAAAGTGAAAGATTAGATTAGAAGCACCACCCCTTCCATGGATGGAAGGGGTATTTATAGTTACATGAAATACGACCTCCTATCGGCCTGTGGATCAGGGATACAGTGGGTAAAGACCCGTCCTTCCTCCACGGTGTTGCACTAAACTATTTTACGCTACTGAATAACTAATAAAACAATAAATAACGTAACTAACGACAAATCTACGAGCTAACTTATGCTAGATAATATTTGGGGTGACCGACACTTCACTATGGAATTTTCTAATTCCTAACAATCTCCCCCTAAGGGAGGTCACCCCATGTTTTACATTTCGAATCCTAGCAATCTATTCTTGTCATTGTTCATGAGCTCGTAGACTTCAATTCTTCAATTCCGCAATCTTTGTGCTTTTGTAGTGCAACTTCAAAGTCCGCATTGATTTGTACTTTCAGTGGAGGTCTTTGAACTGATCCACATCTTTGATGATCTTCGAGCTTTCTTTGAGATCATCAGCCACAGTAAATCTCTGGATCACCCTTAGTTGTGTTGCCAGCATGTGAAGTTGTGACTTTCGGACCGACATGCTCACATTTTTGAATCATGACATCTTTCCATCAGAGTAGCGGAAGCCTTACTGGTTCATGATATTTGCAGCAGCGTAGCAGAAGCATAGTATAGAAATATCAGAACCAGGTTATGTAGATATGCACCAGTCATGATTTCTTCAATTAAGTGAGGTTGCTGTGAACATGCGGCTTTGGATTGACTCCTCAATTCTGATCAGCTGCAATCGTCGGGGTGTACCTGCATACGACAGTTAGCAATAAAGCGCACGAAAGTGTCTTTGATCACTTTCGTTGAATTGAGGTACACGGCCCACGGTTCCCCGTTGATCAGTACAAGTACTGCCTGTGATCAGGTAGGATTCCTAAGAATCTCCTTGACATGGTTTCGCAGCTGTTCTAGCTGTTCTCAAACCGGAACGTCTCAAAGAAGACAACACGGAGTGAGTGAACCAGCGAATTGAGATTCACTGATTGATGAAAAATTGATTTGAAAACAATCGCGTATTGCTTAGAATAAAGAGTTTTGCAATACGACGAAGGTTTTATGAGAAAGATCAATTTTCAATCAAAACACTTTTTGTATTTGAAAATAGTACACAATCGACGTGCTAGTGAAAAGAAGAGATTCGCACATCGACCGGTTTTTCTAAAAGTATTTTTCAATCAGAGATACTTTTTGAATTTTGAAAAAATAAGTACACATTCGACGTGCTAGAGAAAAGAAGATTTGCATATCGAACGGTTTTTCCAAAAGTATTCGTCAATTCCATTCCTGGACCAAGGTTGATTCAAGAATGAATCTCCCCATCATTTCTATCCAGTTGTCACAAGCTTGATCTTTTGCAAGATTTCACATGTCACCCACCAAGAGCTTGTTTGATGTTGGCTCTAGAAGGATTTCCATCTTCATTGTGAATATTTTTACATATCACTCGGATGTTCTGGCAATACCACAAGGATAATGCGTAGGACTCTTAATATATACTTACTTTCCACATTGTGTGAAAAAGCAAGTCTTCAAGAATTTAGTGTCCTAACGAGATATTGTGGATGATCTCTTGGCTCTAGACTCAATCGTGCATATTTGGTTCCTGTGCCGGAGACTAGGGAAAGGGTCTCCTTCTTCAATATCAACAATCTCTAAGAGAAAGTCGATTGATTATGTAGGTTCCCCGTGAGAATGAAACAAGCCCTTTTAAGAGGAACTTGAGTGGTTTGGAAAGTTGAAGTGCAGTGCGTCACTGGGTCCATGACGTCTTGTCTTCAATACCGATGTTACCATCAGTAGCATACGAAGTGAACCCGGTTTCTGCCCTAAGGTTGAATAAATGGAGGGCTATTTGTTTTCACCCTTTTCTCATTCAATTCTTTTTAATTCTTCAACCCCTTCAGTGCTTACCGAGACTTCATAGCTAGAACCTTGTTGGGTTTATTCCAATACTAGCTCAGTCTTAGTCCGCACTCTTCCCATATCTCATTTTTCTCCTTTTATCATCATACCTAAGGACTTCTACACTAACTAGTGGATTGTCCCTGGGTAGATCCCTCCGGTTCTGGCTGGATCGTGGGAACAAATACCTAACCTAACCATCCTTATAACTTCACGCATAAAATAAATTGGTCGGTCTTTTGGTATTATTCTTTCCTTCATGAAACCAATTGAAAAATCATTTGGAAAACCAATCAAGGTACTTGTGATACGAGATCAAAGCATTTTGTACCTTAATAGTTTTGATCATTTAGAAAACCTCCCCCTCAACATGTGCGTATGATTTAGAAATTGTTTAGCACAAGGAGGCAAGAGAACTTTGAAACATTTTCTTTGATCACAATTTTCATACGAAAAAGCCATTTGATTTTCATTGGTAAATTCTCCCCCTCAATATGTGCATAGGATATTTGAAAACATTTTTTATCACATAGAGGCAAGAGTTCTTTTGAAGCACATCCACAATCACAAAATCCATTAAGAAAACCATTTGAAAACACAATCAAGGTACTTTATAATCTCTTTTAAAAAACTTTTGTACCTCGATGGTTTTGCTCCCCCTCAATATGTGCTTCGAGATTCGAAAGCGTTTAGCACATACGAGAGAGCAGCCTGCACAACTGAATCAAAACGATCAACTTTTATCAAATTTCATTATTAAATCACAAATTCTCCCCCGATCAAAAATATCAAATCCTTTGAGATTTTGGATCCCAAGTGATTTAATTAGGTTTAGAAAACATGGGAGAAAATGTGGCCTTGTTTAAATACTCATCTGGTTTTTGGATAAATCCTCCTCCTCAACATGTGCATTATGTATTTGAAATCGTTTGGCACATGGAGGCAGGAGTGCCTTTAAAGGACTAAAACCAATTCCATTAAAACAGATTTGAGATTTAAAACACGATCTTTACCCCGAACAGAAATATCAAACCATTTGAGATTTGTGATCCCAACTGATTTAAATCATTTAGAAAAATTTGGGGAAAGACGTGGCAAGATTCAATTTTGAAATATGACAGATAAGGACCATTATAAGACATTAAAGATTGTTAGTGTCAGGTATGATAGTTTTTAAGAGATCTTTTAAGTAAAACAAAACAATTTCACAATCAAACAAGAACAGAAAAAATTTCATTTTGAAAGACCTTGATTCTAAAGAAAAAAATCATACCATGACATAACATTAAATCTTTAGATCACCACTTATTTTGTACAAATGGACTTTTTGTGAAGAAATATCATTTGAAAATATTTTATTTAAAATCACTCTCCCCCTCAATCCATGACAGAAGTCAATAATTGAGTGACTTAGGTTTTGATAACAAGAAGTCCGGTGATTTTTTAAAAACTTAGTCCAATATATTTTCAAAAACAATATTTTCCATTTTCAAAACAATTTTATTCAAATATATCAAAAATTGTTTAAAAATGGTATCCTGCACAAAGATAAGTTAGTGGTTGAGAAGCTTCCGTTGTTGTTGTTGTAGGGTTGGAAGAAAAACCGTCTGCAAATGCAGTGAGACTTCTTCTTACGTTGCATTTTGAATGCCAACTGAGGTCCAATTAAGCTTCGTTTCTTCACTTGCTGAAGAAAACCATCTGCTGATGCAGTGAGACCTCTTACGTTGAATTTATGCCAACTCTCCATTGAAGTCCAATTAAGCTCCGTTTCTTCATTTGTCAACCCAAGATATCGTTACCCTTTCCTTGCGGCATCCAATCATGTTCATTTGTGGGATCCGGATCGGGAACATTCTTATATACCAATAGACCTGCATATGTTAGTGAACACACATACAAATATATGGTGGTCGACAACACCCAAACAGCAATCGACTAATAAAAGTCAATTCAACATAACAGTCAGATCATATAAGGCAGGGGGTTTAAGTGTTAATCAAACTCTAATCATCTAAACCTAACAATCATATCCTAAATTCCTAGTCCTTCGACACAGGCAAATATCATTTTTAATTAAGCACGTAGGATAATTAAGAAAGCTCGTTAGATGATATAGATTTGAAAACATTCTCCCCCTCAATCAATGACTCAATTTTTGAAAAAAAATTAAAAGCGCAGAAGTCATTGATTGAGTTTGCAAATTAATACGAAAACTCTGATTCTGTTTGATTTTCCAAGCAACTCATTTTACCACCATTTTGAAATACAACAAATATTTTTCTGAAGAATTTTAGACGGAAAAACATTTATGTAGGAACAGCAGTCCTTCGACATACTTTCCTCAATTAGTTTTAGGATAAGTGCACGAAAATTGTGAAAATCGTTTAAGCGTAGCACTTTCCTTCCTTGAAAAACGGGTTGCTATCAGAAATAATAGCAAGCCATAGTTTAAGCACGGGTCACAGTCTGAAGTAACTGCAAGCCATTATTTTTAAGACATGTTTAAAAAGAAATATTTACACCTCCTGCTCGAACTTCATCTAAAGTCCCATGCCATTATTGAATGACATTTCTAAGACCGTAGATGTTATCGATACTAGAAGACATGTCTTGAGAAAAACATATTTTTGGTATTTTTGAAATTTTCTGATTTTTATGGTTTTTGAAAGTTTTATATTTTTCTATTTTCTTTTTTTTTGTTGGTTTTATATTTTTCTATTTTCTTTTTGTTGGTTTTATATTTTTGTATTTTGTTTTTCTAATAAATATTTACAATGATAGAATAGATGATATAGTTAAAGAAGATGATGATACGAGTATCGAGATAAGGATATCGAGCAGCCCCGTTGTAGAAGATAGAAGTCATCATCCGTTAAACATTCACCACCAAAGCTTCCAGGGCTCTTGAATCGAAGAAAGAAATTGAACCAACTGAAAGTGAGACTCTGGCAGCTTCCCCCCAAACCGAAAATCCTTAAGATGAGCAGATTCGAAGCTCTATTTCAAGCTTGCTTTAGCCAGGTGCACAAGTAAGCACACCATTATCATTTATCCCGTTGCTCCATTTTAAGAACGATAATCGAGGTTCTCCGTTCGGGGTTATATCATCAACAAGAACAACAGCAACGTATCATCCCACGTATAAATAATCTTCTCAAATTTCTTTTTCGCTGAAGTCTGAAGCGATCCATTCCAAAAGGTGTCATGAGAACAATTCCCCCAAGTAGTTGAATTGATGCAGTCAGCCTCTTAGTATAATGCTCAAGAACTCTCCCTAATACACTTCATGAGGGGAATGAAGAACACCTTCCCATGTTCACATTTTTCTTCCCTGATGAACGTGTATGAAGCTCAAGAACCCGAAGTACACCAATATCCAAGAACTCTCCCGAATACACATCATGCCCGGAGAGAAAACACCTCCCCAATGTTTGTGGTAAACAATGGCTTTCTTCCCTGATGATCGTGTATGAAGCTCAAGGACCCGAAGTACACACATTCCCCAAAGAGAGAACAACCGATAACATTGAAGAAGCAGGCCGAATCACTGATTATCTCTGCGGATGACAATCTCTACGGATGTCAACTCCGGAATAAGTGATTATATCTCTGAATCACTGTTTAAGCCCTCAAGTGAGACAGCTGAGCGCCCCCAATGTACACAATTCTCTCTCCCCTGATGATTGCGATAACATCGAGATCATCACACACCAGTGTACCTCTTTTATCTTCAGAAACTTTCATTTACATCACTTCCCCCACGACGTTGGAATAAGAACACTAAACGCTTTGATGAGTAAAACCTTGAGTTTCTCTGCGGTCATGACATTTGTTTTCCCGGGATAACTTCAATCACTTAGAAGTATTAAGTCCATCAAGTTTACTCGCCATGAGTCAAACCTTGAGTTTCTCTGCGGTAATAACATTTGTCTTCCCGGGATATCTTCAATT
Organism: Chrysanthemum seticuspe; assembly: GCA_019973895.1. Taxonomy (NCBI): domain Eukaryota; kingdom Viridiplantae; phylum Streptophyta; class Magnoliopsida; order Asterales; family Asteraceae; genus Chrysanthemum; species Chrysanthemum seticuspe. The sequence goes on from BPTQ01000005.1 coordinate 238,834,471, forward strand.
ACTTAGAAGTATTAAGTTCATCAAGTTTACTCGCGTTTAGATACGTGTCTCCTTCCCCCTTGCTGGTTTTGACACTTCAGAATCAGCAACATATTATAAGCCCAAATACTTGAAATCTTTTGAGAAGAACACTATAAGCACAAATATATCTGTGAGAATCAACTTGCTGAAGCAGAATGTGAGCAAGTCTAATTGGGGATTAAATCTGGCTTTTCACTCTCCCCCAATTAGTGCTCTCCCCTAAACCGACAATCTTTTAATAAATGCCCAGAATAAGAAGAAGTCTTTTGATAATCAAATGCAACTCGTCTTTAGTCTTCTAATATGTAGCAGAGAATGTAGAACAGACTGTAGACTCGACCTTCTTCAAGATTATACAGTTGGGGAATAGATAGTTAACATCTTCAACTCACACCAAAAAGCATCTCACCAAAAAGCATCCCAATTAACTTACATCTTGCATATCCCCTTAGCTAAAATCCCTCCCAATCAAACAAGAACAGAAGGATGTTCATCAAGAAAAACAGCAATCAGGCCTCAACGAACACACAAGATGGTAACACCAAACTACCAATCACATCAAACAAGAACAGAGAGATTGTTCGGAATCATCATGTTGATGTATACGTGAAGCATTAACCGGAAGCACTTTGTTGATAAACTCATCAATCCGAGTGAAGATGTCAACCAACGGCTCTTCGAAGAAACACCAAGTAAAGATGATCCGATCAGTAGAAGCTCGGTTCTTACATGAGTTTGGAGCCGTTTGACCATTTATTCTCATATATCAATCAACCATGCAAAATTATCACACTTCTTCTCCCCCTCAAGAATTGCATACGAAGATGCCATTCTTGATTAAACAAGTGAAAATCATCCAAATGTAGTCAATTCACACTTCTCCCCCGCAAAATTAGCACAGGATGTTGCCATCGTCATCATAGTTGAGCAAGTGGAATAAGAAAACAATCATCGGTAGTCCGGTTCACTTGATAAATGAAAGCGCGCGGAAAAAGCATGAAGCATGTTGATGAGAATGGTCATTAATGAGAAGATTTCTCTTCTTCAGAAGATAAAGCGCACTGACACGTACACTTTTCTTTTCTTTGGAGTACGAGGCCTGAACTGATGTGAACAGACGTCATAAGAAGATTTCTCTTCTTTGTAAGATAAAGCGCACTGAAACGTACACTTTTCTTTTCTTTAGAGTACGAGGCCTGAACTGATGTGAACAGACGTCATAATCTCTCTCTTTTCAGCTCTCTTAGCAAAACATGTAATCAACCCCATTACCATTCAGTAGGCTCTTTGTAGTGACAGCTGATGGAGAAAACCCAATATGATGAATTTGTCCCTGAAGTAAAATAACCTAAACTCGTGACTTAAACTTGCACATGTGTAACAAAGAGCGGTGTCGAGAATTCATGCCCATTTGAATCTCTAAGTACTCTATACTCTTCAACCAACCAACCATCAAGTAATAGACGTACATTACCTCTTGAAAATCCACAATTGAATGTGACACTGAGCACTACAACGTAACTCCTTAAAGTGATAGTTATTTTGAGATGATAAGAGCCCAATTCCCCCAAGTGGTAAAAAGAAAAGGTAAAAGTCACCCAACAATAACTAGATTTCCAAGTCTTCATTTATGATAATAAGCTTGAACAAGGATCTCGAAGTATCTTCATCCAACTATCCCCGATACCTTCAGATACTAAGTACACTCGCCCGTGATATTTTACTACAACCTCAAATAAATAATAGTGAATTAACGCCGTTGTCACATCTTCTGATTAAAAGCTCAAATCTAGCCTCCTTTGACTTTTTAAGTGAACTATGATAATGGTTTCATCCCAACCATGGTAAAATGCACATAACCCCGTAAAACCATGTAATAACCAAACTGTCATGACAAATATCCAAACACACATCCAATTCATGAAGTACACTCTTTTATCCCTTCTTCGAAACAAAAAACGTAGCACCAGCATCAAAAAGATCCCGAAATACTTTTTCCTTTCTCCAAGATGGTTCCATCAATACGGGATTTTACAACTCTATGGTTTAAACCGAGAAATAGTTTCTTTCGCGGGATTTTACAAAACCAATAATAAACAGTAAGATAGATCCGGAAAAGCACTTTACTTTTACACGGATGTTTCCATTGTCACGGGATTTTACAAGTCTATGATTTAAACCGAGAAATAGGTTCTTTCGCGGGATTTTACAAAATCAAGACAAAACCGTAAACAATGTCAGCTTGAATGTGTTATGACGACTTTGGTTACAGTGAATATCTGTTTTTAGGGGAACATGCAGCGGTTCATCAATGGTTCAAGCACCAACATCAATAACCTCATCAATCAACACTTTGGTAAACACATCATTCACGCAATCTGTTGGCTATTGTAGTGACCACATGGAGAAGTAAATCCGATATACCAAATTTGATCATGAAGTAGAATTCCCCAGATTTGTTACTTAACCTTGTACTGATCCTCGTGAAAAATAAACGGTGTACCCAATGTACAAAACCTCTTGACATATTCTCAACTGCGTGAGACACCGAAGTGATAGCTACGTTGTGGGTTAAGCTAGAAAGAATCACACCCGTAACTAAATAGTCAAGTCTTTATCACCCTCTATAAACGCCAAAACAAGTCATCTTCACGGAAGGGTAGAAAGAAAGAAGACGAAAATAGGTAAACGCGTCTGGAAAAAAACTCACTTCAAATCCAAATAAGACATGCCGAACAACAAACCCGAAGTCAACTTTGATTAATCATAAGTTCAAGCCGTGACATAATATTTTCTGTGAAAATGTATACACCAAATTGCCACACCTCATAACATAATGGATCTCAACATCTCATCAACTCACATTATCAAATCACATTTTAATCCAAGTCTCATAAAATCCAAATCTTGAGAAATCACGTCAAATCTTATATTATGCGAACCAATTCTGAGAAGCCCATCAATACATCATCCAAATCCGTTCCAGTCCAATCGTAAAATATTACCTAGTCGAATCTTTACTATCCCAGATCCAAAGCGCGACCCATAAACAAATTAATTTACCCGGTTATATTCATCATCGCTCAACTTCGGCCCACACATGGTATTATAACAATAAAGCTCAACACATTATCAAACGAGAATGATTGATTCAAAAACATTTTACCCATAAATCATTTTACCCGATCCTAAAACTCATTATGTGAGAATGTCAATGTCATTTAAATGTTTAAAGACATAGAATCATATAGTGGCATGTAACAGATTGGAAACCTTGATCAAGATTTGTTCCAAATGATACATTTCCACACGCAGCCCATTACATAACCCAAATACCACATGATTCATTTGGAGCCCATGTCGCCTAGAACAACAATCTGATTCAAAACTCGGCCCATCACATTCTTAGCTTAGCACACGGTTCACATAGATATGCCCTGGGGTATATAACACATACTTATCACATTCCTACCCTAAATATCCTCTCACAACAACTAACCCTAAATCATAATACGCCTCCTTCTTTTTCCTTACCAAACGCAGGAAACAACAAAGAAAAAAAACGTTTCATCCTTCTTACCACCATTCAGGTTTTGTTTAATCTTCACAACCACCAATAACTCGCCACAGGGATGGCTCGAGTTGTTGAGGTGGGTTCGACATCATTTCAAAGAGAACCAGTTAGGTTTGAGATCATTTCGAAGAGAACCAGGTAGGTATAATGACTGTTTTTGTTTGTGCAACGTATTGTAATCAAATCGAAAGAAAGAATAGGATGAAGCCTTTAGGTTTTGTTCTTTCTTTAAATTCGAATATTAAAAAAATCAAGAGATCGATGATGATACAAGTTCCACTAAAAATATCTATAAAAGATTGCAAGTATAGTGGAACAAATCTGAGATCTCATGAAAATTGTTGAAAGGTCTTGGATTTGTGAAGATTTTTTTTCGGATGATAAGATGATGTGTTTAGGATTAATGTTAGATTGAGTTGATTTATCTTTCATTTGCATCTCGAATGCTATTCTTGTTATGGACTGATGAAGGTGTGTTTAACCTGAGGTCAATGATGTTTTTGGTATTTGTTTTGTGGTCTTGTGGTCGAGGTCAATTGTTGTCATTCTACTTCTTCATTTCTGTCCAATGTCAAGTCGCTAGCAAAGTCTTTAGCCCAAGTCGCTAGCCAAGTTGCCACGACTAAGTCGCCACGACTAAGTCGCCATGGCTAACTCGCCACGGCTAACTCGCCACGGCTAATGACAAGTCGCTAGCCTTTCGGTTTGACTCAAAAGTCAAATCGTATCCAAGTCGCTATATCATGAAAACACATAAATCGCTAACTTGTCAATACAAGTAGCTTCATAGATTCAATGGATCTGGATGAAAAAAAATGTCTAAGTCGCTAGGTAGATTTGACCAACTCGCCAACAAGAATATTTGACCATTTTACTTTTTCCGGCAAGTATTCCGACTACTTTCCGACCACCTTCATATTATTCCAGAAAATACTTGCAGAAAAGCATTAATAATACTCATTAGACCAAGACGCATGACCAGTTGATCCCAAAAATACCACTGAGTTTGGTACAAAAAATAGTCACAAAATGATGTTACCCAGAAAAAGCACAAAAATGCTTCATTTTTGACCCGTTTGACTACATATTATGACCAGGACCACTTATCTTCTCTTTGTTATAAAGCAACAAAAATGAAAGTAACAATAATGCTGGTTGGACTAAAAACTGATTAATGGACATTGACACAATAAATGATACCATACAAAACTGTTGAAAACTGTTTATGACAAGAATAATATTCCGACCAACAAAATAATACAACAACAGTTTACAACATGATTCAAACACCAACATAACCATGATACAAAACCACACAAAATCATCAAAACACAAAAAACCTTGGCTCTGATACCAATTGTAGGATCATTATTTTATTGTGTTTGATGATTCGGGTGGTCTTGGGAGATCAAAATACATGTTTGCCATTAGAGAGAGAAAGTTAGAGAGTTGGGTGTTTCTTGGTAGAGAGTTGGTTTACAAAAAGTGAAAGATTAGATTAGAAGCACCACCCCTTCCATGGATGGAAGGGGTATTTATAGTTGCATGAAATACGACCTCCTATCGGCCTGTGGATCAGGGATACAGTGGGTAAAGACCCGTCCTTCCTCCACGGTGTTGCACTAAACTATTTTACGCTACTGAATAACTAATAAAACAATAAATAACGTAACTAACGACAAATCTACGAGCTAACTTATGCTAGATAATATTTGGGGTGACCGACACTTCACTATGGAATTTTCTAATTCCTAACAATGATCGCTCACATCTTTCACACTAGATGCTGGATATGCGTTTGTGAAGTCTTGCATAACCACCCATTCATTCTATCTTGATGGCTGGAGATACATGACTAATATGATGATGATGCTAAGGATCAAAATGGAGAGGATGGATTGATGCAAATCATGATGATGAAGAAAAATAATATGTCCTTTGTGCTTCATCTATTGATTTCAACCAAAATGCAACCCATCTACTATCCTGAAGCATTTCCTCTATACGATATGTGTTGATGCAGCAAAACCTGATGCAGAAAGACCGAGAACCACCTCTCTATCTTTAGGGAGTGGTGGATTTCTGGCTCGTGGCCTTCGTTGAGGCTGAGGTGCTGGAGGTTGGGAGTAAGATGTTCTCTCCATATAGGAGTCATCAGAATCATCAGCAGATTCACTTGGATTCACTACAATATCATCTTCTGAAGAAGGAGAAAGGGTGATTTCTTTGGTCGTGGATATGGTCGTGGAAAGTAATGAAGCCATGGGTTTGAATCATCACTTGATGATGATGATGATGATGATGAGGATGATGTTGTGAGATCTATGATCTCAGGTTTGGTACTCATGGTTTATTGTGGTTAATTTTGGAGCATTGATGGAATTAGGGTTTGTAATGATATTTGGGGGTTTTTGATGAAGAGATATGTGTGCATTGGGATTGTTTTATAGACGGTTTCAAGTGTTAATGAGATTTAATGCGAGTGGGTGAAACAGTAAAAAGATATTTTCTGAAGCTTCTTGAATACGTGATCTGTTTCTGCTGATTGGTATTCTTCAGCAGAATGGCTAGTGTTTCTACCGAAGTTTAAAGTAAAATTGAGTAAAAGTAGAAGTCCACGTCAGCATTGGTCAACTTTGACCAAAATTGGGATATTCCTACTTATTCCCTACTCGCATATCTTCGTCTCATATTAAGTGATTCTCTTTTTACTCTCATTCAAAACACTTCCATCTGTGTAAATCTTAACCATAATATTAAATATCTCTCATGGCGCTTCAATTCAAACATGATCATAATAAGGTCGCTTTTCTGGGAACTGCTAAGGGTGACGAGTTGTATAGACCGATGATTGAATTCTTACAGAGATCAAAGATTCAGTATGCTCTAACACATTCTCCGAATGCTATATATGAATCATTGGTTACTCAATTTTGGGCATCGACTACGAAAAGGAGTGATACAGATATTGTTGCAATGATTGACGAAAAAGAGTATGTGGTGACAGAGGAGCTGATAAGAAGACAGCTTCGGTTAGATGATGAGAATGGGGTTTTTCATTCTAATGTTGTGGTGGTACTTGATGGGCTTAGAGCAATTGGATATCAAGGTATAAGGACTGACATGTGGTTAAAGAATCAGCTTTGTGCTATGTAGAGGTTTTTGGTTCATACATTGCTTCAGTGTTTAAGCAATAAATCCGGAGGATGGGATCATTTTTCAACTCAATTGGGATGTGGTATTATTTGTCAATCTCAGGGTTTAACTTATAATTTTTCTAAGTTTATTTTCGATAATATGGTTGAGAATATAACTAGGAAAAAGGGCAAGTTTTTGATGTACCCTAGGTTTTTACAGATGATATTGGATGTTTCTACCCAAACCCAAGCTTTTCACCCCATAGGAGTTTTATCTTCTAAGTTATTTGCTTCAATGAGAACTAAATTTGAGGGGACACATTTTCCTTTATTAGCAGCCATGTTGCCTCAGGGGAATGAAACTGCTGATAAGGATAATGTTGTTACTTTACCTTCTACCAATACTACTGATGGTAATCCTTCAGTTGCTATTGATGAGGGACCTTCTGCTACTGCTGGGGCATCTAATGTTCCTACTGACTTATCTCCATCCATACCTTCGCCTAGACCTTGTCCTAGTCCATCACCTACACAAGTCTCTCTTGATGAGGATCAGGTTGATACTGATAGATTGCCCACACCTAGTCCTATTAGGAATCAATTCGGTGAAGGATTTTCTAATGTTGAGCATGTTCATATTACTCCTGAAAGGTCCAATGAAGCTCCAATTACCACTGAGCAATCAGTTGGTGGAGCTGAGGACCCTATTACACTTACCTCAATATATGCTCTAGTGAACAAGTATGCAGGTGAGGTGGCTGATCTTAAGAAGGAGCTTGCAGAGACCAAGTCTACTCTTGGTGGTAAGATTGTGGAGTTGCAGACTAAAGTTGAGAACTTGGAGGAACTACTTGGTAAAAGGGGCAAAAAGAGAGTTTTGATTTCTTCTGAAGAGGAGCAGGACGAGACTCAGCATGCATCACTAGGAATCTTGGCTGATGCAGCTCTTACATCTGATGTTTCTTCTCCTATTGCTGAATCTTCAAGGAGAAAGGTGCCTATTATATTTGCTAGAAAAAGAAGAAGACAATATCTGAATAAGGTATCTACTGAAACTTCAAAGGAGCCAAATGTTGTTGATACAACTGCTGATGTTCTATTTGAGGAGGTTGTTTCTGATCATGGTCAAGCCTCATTTGTACAAGAACAACCAAATTCTTCACCTTCAGCAGATAATGATGAAGTTTTATGGCTGGGAGAATTTTTAAGTTAAATTCTTCTTCTGAAGTCTTTTCTACACCTGTTGAGGAATTGTCTCAACATGTTTCTTCTGATGTTGGTTTGGTTGTTCCTTCTGAAGCTCAAATTGGTTATGCTGAGGAATATTCTGACAAAGGAAAGGAGGCTGTGATTGATGATATGATTGGTTCAGGTCTGGTATCTGAAGAAGAAAATCAAGCTCAAGCTAGGATGTTTGCTGATTATGAAAATATGCAGAAGAGTCGTGTAGTTGCTGAATTTCTTCAAGCTTAGTCTGCTTCTAATTTGTCTACAGAAAGAAAACTAGAGCTTGATGCATTATTTCCTAAGATCACTGATGATCAATGGGATGCCTATACTACTCAAGGTGCATCTGATCCAAATCTTGCAAAACTTATATTAGGAGCATCTTTTGATAATGAGAATTTTGTGGATCAAATGGTGGCTCTTGGTAATCAAAAGAAGCAAGAAGCGGCTGCAAAAAGGAGAGCTATTATTGCTCAACGACATAAAGCAAAAAGGGATAAACCAATGACTGTAGCTCAGAAGAGGGCTCATATGAGAAGAGTTGTGAAGAATCATAGTTCTACTATTTATAATGCTAGCATGTCGATGAAGAAAATCTGTGATTTATCTGACGATGCTTTGATCAGACAGTATAATATGATCATGAAGTTTTCTTCATCTAGTTCTACTTCTTCTTCTAAATTGGAAACGATTGCTACTATGTCAGATGTTCCTAAAGCAAAGAGACCTAAAACAGTTGATATAGTGGATAATTTTGATGCTGTTTTGCCTCTGGTGTTATCTCAAGTTGTTACTTCTTAAACAACTTCTGAAGCTAATCCTTCTACTGATAAGGTTGTTTCTGTTGGGTCTTCTTTTGTTTCTTCAAAACCATTGCCAAGTGTGGATAATTTGGGTGATCTATTGAGTAAGGAAGATGATCTACAGATTGATAAAGATAAAACAGCTGGTAAGAGGAAGAAAAGTATGGCTAAAAGGAAACTTAATTCCTTAAGGAGTTCTGTCATACTGGCTAGGAAACATCTTTCAAAGAGTATTTCTTTAGATCTCAAGGCTGATGAGTCAACTTTTATTAAATTTGGACCTGTTGAGGTTTTTCCTGAAGGAACACATGCGGTATTGATAAATTGGAAAGCTGGGAAGCTTAATACTGTTTATCGACTGGATAATACTGCTATTCAGTTCAACTTCTTGAAGGAAATCTTTCATTTGGTGAATAGACATGATTTGAAGATGCTATATGAACATGTCACTCAGTATTATACTATTCATTCACCAACGGGTTCTGGTTTATATTTATTGGGTGATCTTCAAGTCTTGTTTGATTCTAATTCTCCAGAAGGTAAAGGGTATTCTATTTGGAAGAATTCACATCAGTGGGAGATTGAGAATTGGAGATTTTATCCTATGCCCTGTGTTCATGTGGTTCAGACCACCTGTGGTATGATTTTGTGTATGTTATCGGATAAGCTTTATCCTTTGTCGGTTGCTTTTATGGAACGCTTGCTTAGACAGAAGTTGGAAGTACCTCCTAATCCAGTTGGCAATGATGAGCTTCATGCTTCTCAATGTGTTGGTTTGATTAAAACTCAGCTTCTGCAACATAAAGGTTCATCTTGATTGTAATATTTTATTTATTTTGTAATTTTTGTTCTCTTTCTTTATTAGTTAAAAAAAAAAAAAGAAAAAAAAAAAAAAAAGAAAAAAAAAAAAAAAAAAAAAAACTTTTTGTATTTGTTTGGGTTTTTCTAACTTTTATTGCAGGTTTGTTGTATATTTTTGATGGTTATTGACTCACCAGATATACCTTGTGTATGTCAAAGAGTTAGCTAGTCCAAGGGGTACAGCTTTGGTAAAGACACATCAAATCTGTTGATAGCTGTAATGGTTTGCTCAAAATCATAGGGAATGCAACCACCCATGCTTAATTACTGAGTGTTGTATGGTTTTCAATTCACCATGATTTATTCCTTTTTGGAATCCAAGAATTGACTAGCCCACATGTATATGGCTTGTGGTAAAGGCAGTGGAATACCATATTTGGTAATCAATTCACCAATTCTAAGAATTGACTAGTCCTGAGCAAACGGCTACAGGTAAAGACATCTCCAATCCGTTTATATGGTTTCTGGTTTGCCAATAAATCAGATGGTTATCAGTGTACCATAGTTTACGAACTTAAACATATAGCTACTCCAGTAGTGATGGCTATTGGTAAAGAGACATCAAATCCATTATTTTCAATGATTCACCTCTCACAGGAGTTTACACACCTGGATGTGATGAGAATAGTATGCAACTAATATGTTTTGATGTACATGTTGTCATTTGTTACTGCAAAGTTATGGAGTTTCAGTGTTTCTTCATCAAAGAGATGTTCTTGTTTGGATTCTTTGCTGCTGTTGTTTGTGAACAATCCTCTGGAGCTGTTTCGTTAAAGATCTATCAAGAAACTGGAACTTAACCAAGTCAAATTCCAGTTTAGGGGAGGATTTTTGGGAATTATGTGAAGTTTGGATTATGCTGAAATTACTGCCGAAGAGATTCTACTGAAGTAGTGTGGATTCTACCGAAGACATAATCTGCTGAAGTTTAATAGTTATTAGTTTGTTTCTGCGGAAGTGATTATTCCGTGTTTAGTATATTTAGTTCGGATATACATGAGCTTTATTAGGAAGTGATTGTGTATATCTTATTTAGTTTTATGTTTATACGTTTCTTGGGAAACGGTTTAGGGTTTTGTTTAGGGTTCCTTGTCTATAAAAGAAACACAATAGAATGAGTTATGCATCGATTGGAAAAACAAAGTTTTAGTTAATATAACGATCCATAGAGGATCACAGAGTTCTTAGTTATTTGTGTTACTTGTGTTTATATTCCGCTGATAAATATAAGTAGTAGAGATTGTCTTTTATTGTGCTTGTGATTACATAGGCATAAATAACGATCCACGAGCTCAAGATCTATCAAGGTCTGTTTGTTTCAACACGGATACCTTTGAAAAACCGGTCGTTGTGCTTAAAAACTCTTTTCTTTAGCACATCAACTGTGTACAAATATTTCAAAATAAAAGGTGTTTATGATTGATAATTGATTTTCATTAAAACCTTCGTTGTATTGAAAAAAACAATTTCTATTGAGCGATACACAATTGTTTTTCAAATCTCTTCTTATCAATCAGTGAATCTCAATTCGCTGGTTCACTCACTCCGTGTTGTCTTCTTTGAGACGTTCTAGTTTGAGAACAGCTAGAACAGCTGCGAAACCTTGTCAAGGAAATTCTTCGGAATTATACCTGATCACAGGCAGTACTTGTACTGATCAATGGGGCACCGTGGGCCGTGTACCTCAATTCAACGAAAGTGATCAAAGACACTTTCGTGCGCTTTATTGCTAACTGTTGTATGCAGATACGCCCGACATTTGCAGCTGATCAGAATGAAGTGGTCAATCCATAGCCGCATGCTCACACTACACATTCATCTCTAAAGAAATCATGATAAGTGCATCAATGACTCTGATATTTTCACTCCATGCTTCTGCTACGCTGCTGCCAATATCATGAATCAACAAAAGCTTTCGCTACTCTGTTGAGAATATATCATGATCCAGAATGTGAGCATGTCGTTCCAAATGTCACAACATCACATAATACCAACACCACAATGGAAGAGTCAGAGACTTATGTTTACTGATGATCTCAAAGTTGGCTCAAAACTCATTATTACGTGGATCAGTTAAAGACCTCCACATTGATTATCCAAACATGCAATAATGAAGAATCAATGACTACGAGCTACAGAGCAAAGAACATTAACAAGAAACCAAGAACAATCTAATTGTAATATCTGTTTGTATTCTATATATTTTTTAGGTGACTTCCCTTAGGGGGAGATTGTTAGGATTTAGTAAATCCAGTTATTAAAGAGTCGGTCACCTCAAGCATATGTAATCGTTAGAAAGCTTGTAGTCGTAGATTAGTTAATGTTTAGTAGTATTTAGTTAAGTAACACCGTGGAGGACGGACGGGTCTTTACCTACTGTATACCTGATCCACAGCCCGTAGGTGGCGACTTATGTAAGAACTATAAATACTCTCTGATGAGTATGCAAATACTCATCATTTTTGTACCATTTAAACTGCAAAAACATCTGAAAACACTCAGAAATGCATCAAAATGATAAAAATATCACAAATAAGTGTTTACCAAAATCAGGTGAAAAACGTATCAAGTTTGCATAATTGGCAGTTTTAGTCCCCCAAGTTTCAAAAGTTGTCAAAAATAGTCCCTGTTAAATCAAAATAAAACAAAATATCATTTAAGGTCCATGGGATTCAAAAGTTGTCAAAATAAACCCTTCAAAGTTCAGTTTTGTAAAATGGCAACTTTAGTCCCTGTAATTTCAAAATTTGACAGAATTTACCCCTGGACATTTTTAAATTGGAAAATTAGCATCTTTAGTCCTTTGGTGATTCTAACTTGTCAAAATTGGTCCTCTTGATTAACTTTGCAAAATTACAGATTTGGTCCTTGGTTTTTGTGGAATTGCAAAAATGGTCCTTGTTATTAATAAACAAGCCATGAACCTTGAACCCTTGCTTGACCCTTGAGCCCTGCCAAAATACCCTTGAACCTTGAACCCTCCCCTATTATTAACCCCGGTCAAACCAAGTCAAAACCCGCCCATGTTTTTCCCTCCAAACCACCTTCGTCTTCACCCACTTCTCTGCAAAACCAGACCACCCCTCACCTCCAGCTATCCAACCCACACCTTTATCACTCCACCTCCACAAACCAACAAGGAGCATTAAATGCTTCCCCTTCCTTGCACTCAATCAAACCCCACGCTAGCAAAAACGTTTTCCCGCCAAAAATACCATCAACGGCCAATATCATCTCAAGTGATCCAATGGCTCTAAAAAGTGGTGGGAAAAGCTCAGAGGACAAGTGGGAAGACATCTAGTTAATAAATAGAGGGAAGAGAAGCTTGTAAAGAGAGTAGTTAATTTTTATAATTTCTTGTAAAAATCGTTTTTATTATCAATGTCTTAGTTTAAGTCTTAAATTGTAATTTTCAGTTTCTATGTACTAAATTTAAGTTACTTAATCGTTTGTAATCCAATTCAAGTTCTAATTAAAAGTTTATCCAAGTTTCTTGTTTTTAAGTTTTCTTTTATTTATGCAGTTTTAAATAATCTAAATCCAGGCTTCAAAAAGTTTTTTTATAGCATAAGTGAGCTTATTAAAGCTGTGTATAATCTAATAAATTTTGACGTATTTATTTTCTTTTGAATTTTTGTTCTTTGAACCTATTTGAAAATTAATCTTGAACTTAACCTAATGTTTGCTAATTCATTGAATTTAAATCATGTATCTTTGACTTTTAATGTTAAATTCTGAATTTGATTCTGTAACTATTATTTTTGCTAAAAATGTTCTTTAATATTTTTAATTGATGAGAGAAATGTTCGAAGAGAAGGGAGATAAATAATTGATCTACAGAAGGGTGAACAGGAGACTCGAAAAGGGTGGTGAAAAATCTCGGTAACCTAGTGAACTCTACTATAACCGGCAACTACCATAAAAACCGCCCTTTTGCAAAAACGATCGCACCCCAAACTAACTCACGTTCCTTCCCCTTCGTAAATTACGAGGAACAACCAAACACCTCCACCTCA
>BPTQ01000005.1:238848119-238965061 GCA_019973895.1 Chrysanthemum seticuspe
TTAAGCTAAGATAGATTTAGGTTGCAGTAGTTTAATTTAGCATTTTTTGGTCAAATTCAGCCATTAAATTGAACATTTGCTCAGTGAAAGTCAAAATTGATTAATATCTTCTTTAATTGGATAATCAGTTAGGTGTTGAAGTAACACAGTTTAGAATTTGTTGTTAGGATCATTAATTTAAGCTTAATCTAGTTCCATTTTACCATAAAACATTAATCTCAGTTCATAAATTAGATTCAAAGTTCAAATTGGTCAAAATTTCATAACTGTCAAATAGTCAAAAATGTGTTAAGTCAGTTTTTGGAAAACTTTGGGGATTTTTCATTAATTCATTCTTGAGTCAAAGTAAGTGAGATTTTGGATTTTATTAGTTCAGTTGGTCAAGTTTTGAAAAGTGATTTTTGGTAAATTTTTGGAAGCTCTTATAAGGTCCAAATCAGCTGTCCAATAAGCTCCAATCTGCCCTGTGTACACTCAGCATACACTGAGTTGTGTGCATACAACTTGCAGGCCCTGCACAAGCTTCAAATTAGCTTTTTAGTGTCTGAAACTTGGTCTTGAGATAGTTCAGCTGGTGGTCTTTAGGTCTCCAGTTTTGGTTTTCACATTAGCTTATGGAATAAGCTGGTACTTTAGCTTAAAAGTAGACAGAAAAACTGTTTGGTTGCATAGCTTATTTCTCACCAAATCTTTATAGCCTGATAATCTGTGGTTAGGAGTAGTTGACTCTAGTTGTTTTTAGTTTATTTTAGCTTCTATTAGCTTCTGGTTCAGTATTATAGCCATTTGCTTATTGTAAGTGCTTATTTTCAAGTACCTTTCTCTACAGTTTCATATTCTCTCACATAAGCATAGTTTTTTATATTTTTCATAGAATTAGAATAATATTTTAGACTTTCCCTGAATTTTTCATAATTTTTCATCACTGTTTGCTATTTTTCTTATTTTAAATCAGTTTTTAGGACTTTTTAAATAGCTTTTAATCCAAATAAATCAGAAAAGCTTCAAAAAAATAAGTTTTCAATTTTCATAGATTAAGATAAATATAAAAAGCAAAAAAATAATTTTTCCATATTTTTCTTAGTTAAATTTGTAATTTTTAGCAATTTAATTAGTTTTAAATAGTTTTTAAATCATAGAAATTAGAATATAAATCAGAAAAATACAAAATTAGTTTTGAAAATTCTCTTTAGTTATTTTAGATTTTATAAAAATAGTTTTATAATTTTCCCATTAATTTTCATAATTTTTAGTATTTTAATTTAGTTTTAAAGTTTAAAATTAGTTTTTAATTTAAATTTATAAAAAAAAATCAAGAAAATCAAACTTTAAAAATAGTGATAGCGTTTATTTAATATAATATAGCTTTTTAATTTTCTTTAATTTGCATTTAAGCCCCTGTAATTTACAAACTTTTTCTTTAGGTATAATTATTCAAAATCCACAAACCTTTTCCCGTTCAATATCACCCGATCACTATACGTTTAGCTATTCAATCGCACAGCTCGTTGGGACTTAACGACCTGGGGAAACACTATACTCTCCTGGACTTAATTGCATTGTGTTCTCAAGCTGTCTGACTTTTATTACGGTTGACCATTCACAAGTGGTTGACTTGTGTAATAAACCTGACCGTTTAGGACCCAATCAAATTTTGGCGCCGCTGCCGGGGAGCTGTGCTAATAGTCTTACGTTCAGCAGATTAGTGATTTGAATATTCACTCCTTGTTCATACCATCTATATATATTTATATTTTCTTATAAAATTCCAAAAATCCAAAAACATCTTAAAACATATAAAACACAAAAATATTTTTCTTTTGTTTCTACATATATATAAAACCATAAAACCCAAAAAGATTCTTCTTTCCCCATTTTCATAATTCCCTTAACTCTGAGATTTCTTAGAGTTAACTTTAGTGTATGCGCACTCGCTCTTCTAGGTTTGTGAGCCCATTTCGTGAGCTTGTCAGGATTCCAAGAAGGCGTATCCGTAGACGTTCTGCCCCATCAGTCGGATCTGAGATCCGGACTGCTCGCATTACTTCCGTTATCATGGCGGAAGAACTTCCTATGTGCGAGCTTCTCCAGGCACCCATCGATGGGTATGGAGATGCTATTGTTATCCCAGCCATTGTGGCTGAAAATTTTGAACTCAAAACCGGGTTACTAAATCTTGTAACCTCAAGTCAATTCTATGGTTTTGAGAGGGATGATCCTCATGCTCATATTCGATGGTTTAACAAGATTGCATCTACCATCAAATACAAGAATGTCCCTACCGATGCCGTCAAACTTCTTCTGTTCCCATTTTCCCTTGAGGGACAAGCCCGGATTTGGCTTGAAAAACAACCCCCTCAATCGATCAAAACATGGGAAGACCTGGTGAAGAAATTTGTGAACGAATTCTATCCACCTTCTAAAACCACGAGTCTTAAAAACGAAATCATCAAGTTCACACAAAAGTTTGATGAATCCTTCAGTGAATCGTGGGATCGTTTTAAGGAGTTGCTCCGCAAATGTCCTCACCATGGTTTCTCCGAGTTGATGCAACTCGATACTTTCTATAATGGAGTGAGTCAATCTGATCAAGATTCTCTCAATTCCTCCGCTGGAGGTAATTTCTTGAGCAAAACTGTAAAAGAAGCTTTAGCGATAATTGAAAACAAGTCTAAAGTCCGCACTGCACGAAGCAAACCGGTTGTTTCCCAAGTCAGTGTTGGTCCTTCTACTTCATCGCCCGTGAGTCAATCTAGCACCGATGCTAAGATTGACAAACTCACAGAAGCAATTCAAGCTTTGGTTCTCTCTAACCAAAATAAAGTTTCTTTTCCACAAACTTCACCTCCTGCTGAAGTTAAGAAAGTGGAAGTATGTGTTACTTGCGGTGGCCCCCATGCCTATTACAACTGTATGGCCACCGATGGTAACCCTTTTGAAGCAAACGCTGTGGGCGGGATTTCTAATTCAGGAGGCAACCAATACCGTGCTCCTATGGACCCGAACCACCGTCCTAACCACTACCCTGGACCACCCGGTTTCAACCAAAACCATAACCGTAATCAAAATCAGAATAGAACGAACCAAGGTTTTCAAAACCAAGGTAATTTTAGTCAGAATAATGGTTTTCAAAATCAAAGTCAAAATTTCCAAAACCAAGGAAATTTTAATAGAAACCAAGGTCAGGGAAATTTCAACCCAGGGTATTTTCATGGCAATAATCAAGGAAATTTCCAAAATCAAGGCCCTAATCCAAACAATAGAGGCCAGAATTTTCCTACAGGAGAACCCTAAAGTACTTAACGAAGTTGTTGAGTAGTCTACTACCAGGTCAACCTTGTTACCGAACTCAAACACATCCTTTTAAGACCGGAGATAACAAACCTAATCCCGGAACTAAAACCTTTAAAGGAACTAATAACGGTACTTTTATGGGACCCAACTTTAAAGGGACTGGAACCAAAGATAATTTCAAAGGAACCACAACCTTCAAAACTGAAACTAAAACTTTTGGCAATAAAACTGATTTTAATGGAACCAAAACTTTTGGAACCAAGCAAAATAAGACTAAAACTAATGCCAAAACCAAAACCAACTTTGACCCTCCAGGTCCCATCACCAATCCTGCCACCAAGCCCAAATATCCTCGTGCCATAACCAACGGAGGTTTGAAATTTTGAATCAGGTTACTAATCTTTACTCAAGTCAATTCTATGGTGAGGGAATCTCATGAATTCGTGTTTACAGATTGCATCTACCATCAAAACAAGAATGTACCTACGATGCCGTCAAACTTATTCTGTCCATTTTTTCCCTTGAGGGACCAGCCCGGATTTGGCTTGCATAAAACAACCCCTCAGCGATCAAAACATGGGAAGACCTGGTGAAGTAAATTGTGAACGAATTCTATCCACCTTCTAAAACCACGAGTCTTAAAAACGAAATCATCAAGTTCACACAAAAGTTTGATGAATCCTTCAGTGAATCGTGGGATCGTTTTAAGGAGTTGCTCCGCAAATGTCCTCACCATGGTTTCTCCGAGTTGATGCAACTCGATACTTTCTATAATGGAGTGAGTCAATCTGATCAAGATTCTCTCAATTCCTCCGCTGGAGGTAATTTCTTGAGCAAAACTGTAAAAGAAGCTTTAGCGATAATTGAAAACAAGTCTAAAGTCCGCACTGCACGAAGCAAACCGGTTGTTTCCCAAGTCAGTGTTGGTCCTTCTACTTCATCGCCCGTGAGTCAATCTAGCACCGATGCTAAGATTGACAAACTCACAGAAGCAATTCAAGCTTTGGTTCTCTCTAACCAAAATAAAGTTTCTTTTCCACAAACTTCACCTCCTGCTGAAGTTAAGAAAGTGGAAGTATGTGTTACTTGCGGTGGCCCCCATGCCTATTACAACTGTATGGCCACCGATGGTAACCCTTTTGAAGCAAACGCTGTGGGCGGGATTTCTAATTCAGGAGGCAACCAATACCGTGCTCCTATGGACCCGAACCACCGTCCTAACCACTACCCTGGACCACCCGGTTTCAACCAAAACCATAACCGTAATCAAAATCAGAATAGAACGAACCAAGGTTTTCAAAACCAAGGTAATTTTAGTCAGAATAATGGTTTTCAAAATCAAAGTCAAAATTTCCAAAACCAAGGAAATTTTAATAGAAACCAAGGTCAGGGAAATTTCAACCCAGGGTATTTTCATGGCAATAATCAAGGAAATTTCCAAAATCAAGGCCCTAATCCAAACAATAGAGGCCAAAATTTTCCTACACAAAATCAAGCCATTGTTCCAACTGGACCATCATCTGATGAGTTGTTGAAGCAATTCATGAAATCCCAAGAGGAAATGAATAGGTTGTTGGTAAGCCAGATTTCTGACATTAAGAAGTCTTTAAATGATCGACCCTCGGGCTCAGGTACTTTACCTAGAAACACGATCGCTAATCCGAGGGGCGATGCAAAGGCGATCACAACCAGAAGTGGTGCTTCATATGATGGACCCGCTATTCCTACTACCTCTTCTTCTTCTCTCCCGAAGGTAGTGGAAAGTGAACCTGAGGCGACAAAGGACCAAGTGCAACCCACTAGCTCTTAGAGCACAACACATGTCCATCCTCAAGTTGTCCCGAAACCCAAATCCAAACCAGGAGTTGTTTTTGAACCTCCAGTTGAAAACCCCAAATCCAAAACTTCTATTCCTTACCCATCACGTTTAAATGAGCAAAAGCTCCGCGAAAAAGCCAGTCATCAAATGGAGAAATTTTTTCAAATTTTCCAAGAACTACATTTTGACATAAGCTTTGCGGATGCTATCATGCTGATGCCCAAGTTTGCATCAACTCTCAAACACATGTTAAGCAACAAGGAAAAACTGTTTGAAATGGCTAAAACTCCTCTGAACGAGAACTGCTCAGCAGTTCTGTTAAAGAAGCTTCCCGAGAAGCTTGGAGATCCTGGAAAATTTCTTCTACCTTGTGTTTTTCCAGGAATGATTGAATGCTTTGCCCTCGCCAATCTTGGTGCAAGCATCAATCTGATGCCTTATTCAGTATGGAAGAAACTTTCTCTTCCAGAACTTATTCCTACCTGCATGACTCTTGAGCTTGCAGATCGTTCTATATCGCGTCCTCTTGGCATCGCCGAGGATGTATTCGTGAAAGTAGGAAAGTTCCATTTTCCAGCTGACTTTGTGGTTGTTGACTTCGATGCCGATCATCGGGTTCCCCTCATTGTTGGACGAGGATTCCTATGAACGGGTCGTGCTCTCATTGATGTATTTGAGCAAGAAATCACATTACGTGTGGGTAATGAAGCTGTCACCTTTAACCTTGATCAAACTTCGAGGTACTCCGCAAACTATGATGCTGAATTGGTTAATCGAATCGATGTAATTGATATTGCTTCAGAGGAGTACTCTCAAGAGTTTCTTGGTTATTTGCATAATTCTGTGAGTGGGGATCCCACCACATCTTCTCAACCAATTATTGCCGATTCTTCCCCCTCTCTTACTCCATTTGAGGGAGGTGACTTCTTTTTGGAAGAGATCGATGAGTTTCTTGCTAATGATGAATCGATTTCGCCGGAATTAATGATGGTGTTTATGATTCGGAGGGAGATATCCTTTATCTTGAGCAATTGTTAAATGAAGATCCATTACCGTCACTCCCTCCGAAAGAAATCACGATTGAAGAAATCAAATCCGTGCAAACATCTACTGAAGAATTTCCCGAGGTTGAACTTAAGGACCTACCTCCTCATCTCGAGTATGCATTCTTGGAGGGTGATGATAAATTACCCGTCATAATTGCTAAAGACTTAACTGAGGAGGAGAAGACTGCTCTCATAAAGGCTTTGAAGTTGCACAAGCAAGCAATTGCTTGGAGACTCTCCGACATCAAGGGTATTAACCCTGAATTTTGTACACACAAGATTTTATTAGAGGATGATTTCAAACCAGCAGTCCAACATCAGAGAAGGGTGAATCCTAAGATTCATGAGGTTATCAAACAAGAGGTTCTCAAACTTCTTGATGCCGGTTTAATTTACCCGATCTCTGATAGTCCTTGGGTCAGTCCAATCCAATGTGTTCCAAAAAAGGGTGGCATAACTGTTGTCACAAATGAAGAAAACGAGTTAATTCCAACTCGATTGGTTACGGGATGGCGTGTGTGTATTGACTATCGCAAGTTAAACGAAGCCACTCGTAAAGACCATTTTCCTCTACCCTTCATGGATCAGATGCTTGAGAGATTAGCAGGGAACGAATACTATTGTTTCCTAGATGGTTTCTCGGGGTATTTTCAGATCCTCATTGATCCACAGGATCAAGAAAAGACCACATTCACCTGCCCATACGGAACTTTTGCCTACAGACGTATGCCTTTTGGCCTATGTAACGCTCCTGGCACGTTCCAACGATGTATGATGGCAATTTTCCACGACATGATCGGGGAAACAATGGAGGTGTTTATGGATGACTTCTCGGTCATTGGGGACTCATTTCAAACATGTCTCTCCCATTTAGAAAAATGCTAAAACGGTGTGAAGACACCAATCTTTGTCTAAATTGGGAGAAGAGCCATTTTATGGTCAAGGAAGGAATTGTCCTAGGCCATAAGATTTCAAAAAATGGGATTGAGGTTGACAAAGCGAAAGTGGATGTCATTGCCAAATTGCCTCATCCTACTACCGTAAAAGGTATTAGGAGTTTTTTAGGTCATGCCGGTTTTTATCGCAGATTCATACAAGATTTTTCTAAAATCTCTCGGCCTATGACTCATCTCCTTGAGAAGGATGCTCCTTTTATCTTCTCACCTGAGTGCATCGAAGCTTTTGAAACATTAAAGAAAAAGCTTACGGAAGCACCCATTCTAGTTGCCCCCGACTGGGATTTACCCTTTGAACTCATGTGCGATGCAAGTGATTTTGCTATCGGTGCAGTCCTGGGGCAACGTAAAACCAAGCATTTTCAGCCTATCCACTACGCGAGTAAGACTATGACTGAAGCTCAAACCCATTACACCACTACAGAAAAAGAATTATTAGCTGTGGTGTATGCGTTTGAGAAGTTTCGGCCATACCTAATCTTGACCAAATGCGTGGTGTATACGGATCACTCGGCTCTCAAATATCTCTTTGCAAAACAAGATGCAAAGCCGAGATTGCTCCGTTGGGTTCTCCTCCTGCAAGAATTTGATATCATTATACGTGATAAAAAAGGAGCTGAGAACCTGGCTGCTGATCATCTGTCCCGTCTAGAAAACCCTCACCAGAATGTGTTCGAGAAAAAGGAAATAAACGAAACATTTCCTCTCGAAACACTCAATGTGGTTTCTTTTCGTGGAGACTCTTCTACCCCATGGTTTGCTGACTTTGCAAATTACCATGCGGGTAACTTTGTGGTGAAAGGGATGTCGTCCCAACAGAAAAACAAATTCTTTAAAGATGTAAAACATTACTTCTGGGACGACCCCTACTTATTTAAAATTTGCGCGGATCAAGTCATCAGGCGATGTGTGTATGGTCAGGAAGCCAATGATATTCTCAAGGCTTGCCATTCTAGACCTACTGGGGGACATCATAGCCCCAACTACACTGCCAAGAAGGTGTTTGATTCCGGATTTTATTGGCCCACGATTTACAAGGATGCCCACGAATTTGTCAAAACCTGTGACGCTTGTCAACGTCACGGAAATATCTCACAAAGAAATGAAATGCCGCAAAACGCCATTCAAGTGTGTGAGATTTTTGACATCTGGAGCATTGACTTTATGGGGCCATTTCCTTCATCTCGAGGAAATAAATAGATACTCGTGGCCGTTGACTATTTGTCAAAATGGGTTGAAGCGAAAGCTTTGCCTACCAACGATGCCCGAGTTGTTGTGAAATTCTTAAAATCTCTTTTTGCTAGGTTTGGAACTCCACGTGCTATAATCAGTGATCGTGGTACGCATTTCTGCAATGACCAGTTTGATAGAGTTATGCAAAAGTATGGTGTAATTCACCGTCTCTCTACTGCGTACCACCCACAAACAAGTGGGCAAGTGGAAGTTTCCAACCGAGGTATTAAAAGAATTCTGGAAAGGACAGTAGGCGAAAACCGTGCCTCTTGGTCGGATAAGCTAGATGACGCACTCTGGGCCTTCCATACAACTTATAAAACACCCATCGGGTGTACTCCATACAAGCTAGTGTACGGAAAGTCTTGTCATCTTCCGATTGAACTTGAGCACAAAGCATACTGGGCCTTGAAACATGCCAACTTCGATATTCAGACAGCTGGTGATCACCAGAAAGTTCAAATAAATGAATTAAATGAACTCCGTGATCAAGCATACGAGAACTCTTTGATCTACAAAGAAAAGACAAAGAAGATTCATGACTCCAAAATCAAGAACCGCGTTTTCAACGTCGGTGATCGAGTCCTTCTTTTCAATTCAAGATTGAAGATTTTCTCAGGAAAACTAAAATCCCGCTGGTCTGGACCATTCACCATCACTAAAGTATTTCCTTATGGAACTATTGAGTTATCTCAACCCGATGGTCCAAATTTTAAAGTGAATGGTCATCGATTAAAGCACTATTTTGGAGAGGACATTCCTCCTGTGGTTGTCCCGGATCTACAAACTTTCCCCATGAACCAATGAATGCGGGGATCGAGTCAAGCTAGCGACTCGGGAATCAAAAACAGTAGCACACCATATGGGTTTCACCCATATTTCTGACTTCTTTCTACTTTCTACCACCCTAGTGTGGGGGAGTTGCCCCCCGCTGTTGTATATAAAGTTTCAAAAAAAAAAAAAAAAAAAAAAAAAAATCAAATAATGGCCGTAGTATTTCCCTTTTACGTTCTATGTTTTGGCATAACCGCCGGTAATTTGAATATTGAGGGCAATATTCATTTCTAATGTGGGGGGGAATTCTCACGAATTTTATCATGTTATTATACCACCCAATTCCCCCATTTTTTTGGCAAAATTTTTTTTTTGAGTAAGTGTTTTGCACTTACTCAGCTTATGGTTATCAGTCCGCCATGTCTAATAAACAAAAGGATTGGCTAATCCAGGAGCAAACGGCTCTTGGTAAAGATATCTCAAATCCGTTGACGGCTTGCAATTTGCCCAAAATTGTATGGTGTTCAGCTCACCATATCTTTAATTAGTGAAGAGTTAGCTAGCCCGCAAGTTTATGGCTTGTGGTAAAGGCAGTTGGAAAACCATAATTGGTAATCGACTCACCAAAGATATTTTATCTAAGAGTTGGCTAGTCCAGAAGCAAACGGCTTCTGGTAAAGACAAATCAACACCGTTGAAAGCTGGTGATTTGCTCAAAATCATTTGGTTATCATTGTATAAAGGTTCTTACTTGAACTGAAATATTTGGCTACTCCAGAAGTAATGGCTTTTGGTAAAGAGATTCAAATCCATTAAGTTTTCTCAAAAGATTGCTAGGGACTAGCAATATCTTAGTGTGGGGGATTGATGAGTATGCAAATACTCATCATTTTTGTACCATTTAAACTGCAAAAACATCTGAAAACACTCAGAAATGCATCAAAATGATAAAAATATCACAAATAAGTGTTTTATGTGTTTCAAATGCAAAAATACCAAAATCAGGTGAAAAACGTATCAAGGTTGCATAATTGGCAGTTTTAGTCCCCCAAGTTTCAAAAGTTGTCAAATAGTCCCTGGTAAATCAAAATAAAACAAAATATCATTTAAGTTCGATGGGATTCAAAAGTTGTCAAAATAAACCCTTCAAAGTTCAGTTTTGTAAAATGGCAACTTTAGTCCTTGAAATTTCAAAAATTGACAGAATTTACCCCTGGACATTTTTAAATTGGAAAATTAGCATCTTTAGTCCTTTGGTAATTCTAACTTGTCAAAATTGGTCCTCTTGATTAAGTTTGCAAAATTACAGATTTGGTCCTTGGTTTTTGTGGAATTGCAAAAATGGTCCTTGTTATTAATAAACAAGCCATGAACCTTGAACCCTTGCTTGACCGCCCTGCCAAAATACCCTTGAACCTTGAACCCTCCCCTATTATTAACCCCGGTCAAACCAAGTCAAAACCCGCCCATGTTTTTCCCTCCAAACCACCTTCGTCTTCACCCACTTCTCTGCAAAACCAAACCACCCCTCACCTCCAGCTATCCAACCCACACCTTTATCACTCCACCTCCACAAACCAACAAGGAGCATTAAATGCTTCCCCTTCCTTGCACTCAATCAAACCCCACGCTGGCAAAAACGTTTTCCCGCCAAAAATACCATCAACGGCCAATATCATCTCAAGTGATCCAATGGCTCTAAAAAGTGGTGGGAAAAGCTCAGAGGACAAGTGCGAAGACATCTAGTTAATAAATAGAGGGAAGAGAAGCTTGTAAAGAGAGTAGTTAATTTTTATAATTTCTTGTAAAAATCGTTTTTATTATCAATGTCTTAGTTTAAGTCTTAAATTGTAATTTTCAGTTTCTATGTACTAAATTTAAGTTACTTAATCGTTTGTAATCCAATTCAAGTTCTAATTAAAAGTTTATCCAAGTTTCTTGTTTTTAAGTTTTCTTTTATTTATGCAGTTTTAAATAATCTAAATCCAGGCTTCAAAAAGTTTTTTTATAGCATAAGTGAGCTTATTAAAGCTGTGTATACCTTGTAGTAAGCTCACTACTCAGTTTCAATCAAAGTTGGTATTTGGTCAACGAAAGTCAACCTGTGAAGAAATTTTGGTTAAGCAACTATGGAAATGGAAATTGGTTGATGCAGTGCTGGAATGGGTTGGAATTTAGTAGTTTAGTGTAGATTTGGTTATGGTATAAGCTGCAAATAAGCTGGATCACTTGTGAGTTTTTATCCTATTTCCATTACTAATATAGTTTGCATAATCTTTTTCTGTGGTGCTTAATTGTTGTTTTTACAGTTTTTAGTACTAATTCAGTAGCTAGAATTCAGTTATTTTACTATCACTGATTTTGTTAGAATTTAAGTTAGAGTAGTTGCACAATAGCTTGTTAAAAGTAGTGTTTGGTACTAATTTTGATTCTGAGTTATAGGTTTAAGCTAAGATAGATTTAGGTTGCAGTAGTTTAATTTAGCATTGTTTGGTCAAATTCAGCCATTAAATTGAACATTTGCTCAGTGAAAGTCAGAATTGATTAATATCTTCTTTAATTGGATAATCAGTTAGGTGTTGAAGTAACACAGTTTAGAATTTGTTGTTAGGATCATTAATTTAAGCTTAATCTAGTTCCATTTTACCATATAACATCAATCTCAGTTCATAAATTAGATTCAAAGTTCAAATTGGTCAAAATTTCATAACTGTCAAATAGTCAAAAATGTGTTAAGTCAGTTTTTGGAAAACTTTGGGGATTTTTCATTGATTCATTCTTGAGTCAAAGTAAGTGAGATTTTGGATTTTATTAGTTCAGTTGGTCAAGTTTTGAAAAGTGATTTTTGGTAAAATTTTGGAAGCTCTTATAAGGTCCAAATCAGCTGTCCAATAAGCTCCATTCTGCCCTGTGCACACTCAACATACACTGAGTTGTGTGCATACAACTTGCAGGCCCTGCACAAGCTTCAAATTAGCTTTTTAGTGTCTGAAACTTGGTCTTGAGATAGTTCAGCTGGTGGTCTTTAGGTCTCCAGTTTTGGTTTTCACATTAGCTTATGGAATAAGCTGGTACTTTAGCTTAAAAGTAGACAGAAAAACTGTTTGGTTGCATAGCTTATTTCTCACCAAATCTTTATAGCCTGATAATCTGAGGTTAGGAGTAGTTGACTCTAGTTGTTTTTAGTTTATTTTAGCTTATTACAGCTTCTATTAGCTTCTGGTTCAGTATTATAGCCATTTGCTTATTGTTAGTGCTTATTTTCAAGTACCTTTCTCTACAATTTCATATTCTCTCACATAAGCATAGTTTTTTATATTTTTCTTAGAATTAGAATAATATTTTAGACTTTTCCTGAATTTTGCATAATTTTTCATCATTGTTTGTTATTTTTCTTATTTTAAATCAGTTTTTAGGACTTTTTAAATAGCTTTTAATCCAAATAAATCAGAAAAGCTTCAAAAAAATAAGTTTTCAATTTTCATAGATTAAGATAAATATAAAAAGCAAAAAAATAATTTTTCCAGATTTTTCTTAGTTAAATTTGTAATTTTTAGCAATTTAATTAATTTTAAATAGTTTTTAAATCATATAAATTAGAATATAAACCAGAAAAATACAAAATTAGTTTTGAAAATTCTCTTTAGTTATTTTAGATTTTATAAAAATATTTTTATAATTTTCCCATTAATTTTCATAATTTTTAGTATTTTAATTTAGTTTTAAAGTTTAAAATTAGTTTTTAATTTAAATTTATAAAAGAAAAATCAAGATAATCAAACTTTAAAAATAGTGATAGCGTTTATTTAATATAATCTAGCTTTTTAATTTTCTTTAATTTGCATTTAAGCCCCTGTAATTTACAAACTTTTTCTTTAGGTATAATTATTCAAAATCCACAAACCTTTTCCCGTTCAATATCACCCGATCACTATACGTTTAGCTATTCAATCGCACAGCTCGTTGGGACTTAACGAACTTGTAAGATATAACTTTTCACATACACATCAAACCATAACACAAGGTGGCGTATTAGATGGAATTCTAGAGAGAGAAAGTTAGAGGTTTAGGGAACTTAGTGAGAGAAAGTGAAAGATATTATTATGAGCTCCAACTCTCTACCTTGGAAGGTAGAGAGTATTTATAGTCTTACATAACTCGCCACACTTTGGGCTGTGGATCAGGCATACAGTGGGTAAAGACCCGTCCGTCCTCCACGGTGTTACTTAACTAAATTACTACTTAACTTAAAAGAACTACGACTACGAGCTTTCTAACGATTACATATACTTGAGGTGACCGACTCTTTAATACTGGGAATTTCTAATTCCTAACAGAACTAGGGAAACACTATACTCTCCTGGACTTAATTGCATTGCGTTCTCAAGCTGTCTGACTTTTATTACGGTTGACCATTCACAAGTGGTTGACTTGTGTAATAAACCTGACCGTTTGGGAGCCAATCACTCTCTACCTTCCAAGGTGGAGAGTTGGAGCTCATAATAAGATTTTTCTTTCTCTCACTAAAGTTCCCAACCTCTAACTTTCTCTCTCTAAAACATCTTGTATACGCCTCTTGTGTTTATGGTTTAGTGTGTTTGTGAAATCCAATATGTTACAATGCCTGCACTGGATATTTTGTGGCCAAGCAAAAATCCTTCGGTCACCATAAAGTGACATTTTTCCCAGTTGAGGACAAGATGTGCAGCTTCGCATCTTTCGAGCATTTTATCAAGATTGGAAAGACAAGCTTCAAATGAGTTTCCAAAAACTGAAAAGTCATCCATGAAAACTTCCATGGAGGTTTCAAGCATGTCTTGAAATATGGTTATCATACACCTTTGAAAAGTTGCAGGTGCATTACAAAGACCAAAAGGCATACGCCGATATGTGTAGGTTCCAAAAGGACAAGTGTCACAATTCTCATTTTCCGGTCATTCTCATATTCCATATTCATCATTTCATAACGGTTCATTCATGATCTTTGCATTTCACCTAAAACGCGTAAATTTTATATTAAATAAACGTTATCGCGTGAGTTATTATTTTGAAAATTTAATCCGCTACTTCCAAAAATGATCCCGATATATTTTTATACTTATATTTAGTTATAAAAACTATATTTTGAGTTTACCTAGTGTTTTAAATTTATTTGGTATATAAATCGTTAAAGTTATATTATTACGACACTTTTCTTAAAAACTACACGATAATTATTTTATCACTCAAATTTTACAAGGAATGTATTTTTATAATTTTTATAATATCATTATATTCTATTTTGATCTATTAAAAATTTACTTGTACCTAAAAGCTACCAAAACCTTACAAGTGATTACTACTTACATATTTTCTTACACCTTTTAACAAATATTACTCAAGTATTTATACAAGTAATAAAAGAAAGAAAAAAAATATATATATAATTGAGAAACAAAAGCCCACAAAATCCGGTCCTATGGGATTTGCATTTATGAGTTGGTAAGAATTTGTTACTTGTATAGATTTGGACTCAAAAATTCATTCACTTCATTCTACTAAAATAATTCAAGTGTTGGTAAAACTTCTCTCTTCTTGTTTTGCTCCTTCATAACCGGCCATAGAAGGTTTTCACTAGGGATCATCCAAAAATTTTGCTAGCACAAGTATAACAATCTAGATCACACTCTTGTTTAGGTTTTGAAATAAAAACCTAGGGTGTTTAGGTTTAATCCTTGGTTCTAATCACCTCATCATATCACTTGTAAGCATATTTCTATCATTTTACATCTTTCCTTTTCATTTCATAAGTATTTGATCATTTTCATAGCAAGCATGCAAGACTTGTGTTGTTTATACCATTTTTTACTTTGATTTTTAGAGTTTTATACATATATAGTCATCCTATAATTATTCCCTTGGTATATTTTGGTCTTGATGATGTTTAGGAACCCATGACACCCTAAGAAGGTGTATGGTAGGATTAGATTAGCTTTGGAGTTGATTTGAAGGGATTAGAATAGGTTTGGTACGAGAAAAACTATTTTCGATAAGTATAAAATGTGTTCT
Source organism: Chrysanthemum seticuspe (assembly GCA_019973895.1). NCBI lineage: Eukaryota > Viridiplantae > Streptophyta > Magnoliopsida > Asterales > Asteraceae > Chrysanthemum > Chrysanthemum seticuspe. The sequence goes on from BPTQ01000005.1 coordinate 238,863,290, forward strand.
GTCCTTGTTTTGATTTTCTGGAAAATCCGACTGTAGGCACAACTTTTTGGCCTTGATATTTAGAAAATATACTTTAAAACGAATCCGTGGCCGCTTGAACGGATAAAAACGGAGTTATAACGAAGAAGTTATGAATTTTTAAAGTTTGGCGACGAAATATATGTTTTTCAGAAAATTCAGCAACCTATTATTGTTTTATTCGAGTCAAAAACGAGTCCTAAGCTTTACAAATTATTTCGACTTGTCAAAAATATATTAGTATACTTTGATACGAAGCTAAGGACGTATTATACGTAGAAAACGGATTTGAAACGACAAAGATATGCACGTTTTCATAAAAATTGCCGTAACTATTATTTTCTGAAAAACTATATTATTTTACGAGACAAGTGTTACGGTAGCTGAAACGACCATGTTAGCGGCTGTTTTTATCAATGATGTGGAACTTTTTGAAACGAAATGTCTTCTAATAAAATTAAGATCACCGAGCATATTTTTCAAAACGACAAGCCGTTTGTATAGCGGAGTTTTAATAAATTATTTACGGATGCACAAACTTGGCCGAAACTCACTTTTTACACAACAATTAGACAAAATCACCATCTTTAACCCTTATTATCTTCATGATCGAGACCTCTATGATGAAAACTCCTGAACTGAAACTTCTAGATTTTGATACAATCTTTCCAAAACTGTCAAGTTCGTTTCCTAACGTTCGACGTACACCATTTTACGACTAGCTTTTCGAAGCCATTTTTGTCACTTTCATGAAATTTCCAACGACATTGTTTTACGACGAAAAGTGATAATTTCACTATAAATCATTACGAAACCATTGTAGGATGACATTTTGACGTAAATACTTGTAAAGTGATTTTAGAATGGTCAAGACGTCAAAAGGGTATTTTTCGACGATAAGTATTATTTTCAAAACTCGCAAATGGTATAAATAACATACGAAATGCATGCATAACATAACATCAAAACTCATTACATATCATAACATTCATTCTAGGTTGCGGATAGTTTCCGAGTCTCACTTTCGTGCACTTCATTTTGATAGCATATCCATCATACCAGGTGAGTTCATACCCCACTTTTACTCGTTTAAATTCTTACAAACTATTTGGGGGAGATACATGCTTAAATACTTGTTTCACTCTTGTGAATACTCAAACCATTTATACAATTGTGTTACAATATACTTCTTATACACTTTGGACATCATGTGTGGTTTATTGTGATATGTGCCTTAATGTGCTAAACTAGTTTTCAATTATGCATCAACATACAAACTTTAGCAACTGGTTAACTCCTGCGGGAGCCGGCGGAGAGGTATTGATAGTACTATCGGGCTGACGCCCCCACCCTTGGGTCCTTGATGACGTGACCTGGGGTGAATATAATCTGTTATTCAATGAAACATTACAAACAAGTTAGACTCGTCAAGAGGTTCAGTTGGCTGTGATTCTTTGCATCAAGTACATGTATATATCGTATGCACCTATGTCCTACTTACAAACAAGATTGACAATTCTATATTTTGGCAATGGGTTGTAAACACACAGGTTGCAAGTTTTGTATGGGCGGAACTTGGAACTGAGTGGATTTACAATGCCTTTGCTGCATAAACAATTTTTGAAAGACTTTACATCTCATCACAAACTTATGAACTCACCAACCATTGTGTTGACACTTTTTAGCATGTTTATCTCAGGTCTTAAGGTGATAGCATTTCATGGAGCTTTTGGGTCGCATGGCATACATTGGAGTCTGGTGTATTTAACAATTACCATTCGACACGTTTTGTAAACTCTTTTTGTATTACCAAACTTTGTGATTTCTTGTTGTGTAAACTTTAACATATGATATCGAATGGTAAACTTTTCAAAACGTCTCATTATAGAGGTCGTTTTCTGTATCCATACTTTGTGCTATGACGTCATACCCCAATGACACTATCGTTCCGCTGCGATATTTTGGGGGTGTGACAACAAGTGAAAGTGGTCTTTTCTTGATCATTAGGATCGATTGGAATTTGAAAGTATCCTGGAAATCCATCGAGGAAACAAAATAATTTATTCCCGGCTAGTCTTTCAAGCATTTGATACATGAACGGGAGTGGAAAATGATCTTTTCTGGCGGCTTTGTTTAATTTACGATAGTCAATACAAACACGCCAACCAGTGACAGTTCTAGTAGGAACTAGTTCATTCTGTTCATTAGTCGCAACCGTCATCCCTCCTTTCTTGGGGACACAGTGAATGGGACTCACCCAAGGACTATCTTCGATCGAGTAAATGATACCAGCATCGAGAAGTTTGATGATTTCCTTTTTGACAACTTCTTTCATGTTGGGATTGAGTCGACATTGACGTTCCACAATAGGTTTAATCCCATCTTCGAAATTGATTTTGTGTTTGCAGAAATTGGGACTAATTCCTGGGATATCAGATGTTTTCCAAGCAAAAGCTTGTTTATGATTTTTTAGGACAGAAACTAAACTTTCTTTCTCCTTGGCCTCGAGTAATGAAGATATGATTACTGGAAGAAGTGAGTTTTCCTCCAGGTAAGCATATTCAAGATGATCAGGGAGAGGTTTGAGCACGAGATCTGTTAGTGGTTCTTCCAGAGAAGATTTTATTCTCATCTCGTCATCGAAAGTTATTTCTTCAAAATTCTCTTCCTCCATTTATTCCTCCTCTGTGTTATCTCATTCGAACTCTACTTTCATAAAATCAACAAACTCTTTGTCAAGGTCTGTTTCATTGATTTTTTCGGAAGTAGTCTTGAATGGATCAGATTCGTTAAGTAATGCATCCAATTCTTCGTCAGTGACTTCGTTGATAACATCGATGATGAAACAAGTGTCATCACTGGAACGTGGATAGCGCATTGCTTTATCGATCAGAAAGGTGTTGGATCGATGTATTCTAACCAAACTAACTTATGTAGCTTGTAAGGACTTAGTAACCTCGGATAAATCCTAAGTTGCTAACAAAGAAACACTGAACTAACTCTATTAAGTATGCGGAATTTACTTAACAAAGCTAAGAAGAGTTAACTTTAACTTTAATGATTATACTAAAACTCTAAACCTGCTTGATACACAGATTCACTAACAATCCCTAACAGCTCTAATATCGAACTTAGTAAACTCTAATAATGCACATACATTCTCTGCCAATCTAGGGGTCCTTTTATAGGCTTAAGGATAACCCTAGTCGGTTTACAATTACAAACCTTGTATGTCAAGTAATACTAAACTAAACTTAGAACATTCTAGAATTACATAATAATCCTTAACAATTTTGCATAACAGTCCTTTAACCTTGCAGTACTTTGATGATCGAGCAGTACTTTGACTTTCTTCTTTAGCAGTACTTTGACTCTTCGGCACTTTGAATTTATATATCCCAACAATCCTCCCCTTACTTGAATTCTAATTGCTTGATTTCAAGTTCCTTTGTATATTTAACTTTAACATCTTTGTCTTCAAGGAAAGATTGTGTCTTTATCTTTAGATTATATATTTTTTTATGCCCTGTACTTGTATCATCATAATCAAAGTAGTCTTTATATGTAATCCTTTACCGCAACAATCAGCAAGCTCCATCTTTAAAGCAACTCAGCAACATATGACAATTTGTACATCAGTTCATTTAAGTTTCAATCTATTCTCATCACTTCCAGATGTGTAAACTCCTGTGAGAGATGAATCATTGAAAATTAATGGATTTTGATGTCTCTTTACCAAAGCCATTAACTCTGGAGTAGCCAAATGTTTAGGTGTGTAAGACCATGGTACATTGATAACCATACGATTTTGAGCAAATCATTAGCTATCAATGGATTTGTTTTGTCTTTACCAAAAGCCGTACCCTTTTAGACTAGTTAGGTCTTGCAACCATGGTGAACTAATTACCATATAAATGGTTTTTCCACAGCCTTTATCACAAGCCATTTTTCTTGTGGGCTAGCCAACTCTTTACATTTGCTGATATGGTGAGTTGATTACCATACAACTTATTAGCAAGTTGTCAACTATATAACGGATTTGAGATATCTTTACCAGAGCCGTTTGCTCATGGATTAGACAATCCTTTTGTTAAACATGGTGGATTGATAACCTTTTGTGATAACCATCTCAAAAACCATTTGTTGCTTTTATCCACTGTTTCAAAATATTTTTAACAAAAATTTTCTTTCAAAATCATTAACTGGTTTTGTGCTGCAAGCAGTACTTTGATTAAAGTACTGTTTGATCAGCAGTACTTTGAATAAAGTACTGTTTATCAAAAATTTACAGTTAAAAATCATACCAGTATTTATGTATCATCATCAGCCATAGTGGTCCCTTTGATGAATAATTCAATGACCATCAGTGTTGTTTCATTCTCCTCTTCCACTTCCATTCCATGATCTAGCATTCTTCTCATAAGATCTGATGTGAGTGGATATCTTCTTTCTACTAACATATGGATCATGGTTCCATCTTCTAGCTCCAAAACATGCACTCCAGATTCATCAAAGTATCTCAAGCTATTAATCTCCCATACTTCTTAATTATTCCATATAGCATCAGTACTTGTTTCCTCTGTTTCCCAGATAGTTGTGAGATCTCCAAGCAATACTAGACCAATTCCTTCTGATGGAATGTGTTCAAAATAGTCTCGCACTAGTTGATATAAATGCCACAAATCCTCTCTGCTAATAATGTGCAATATGTCCCATAGCAAATTAAATGTTCTAAAACTTTCATCCTCTCTATGGAACATCAGATAATCTCCATCTTGTTTTGATTCTACAACTTCAAAAGTAGTTATCTTTGATTTCTTTTCTACAACATCTTTAGATTTAGGATTCTCAAAGTCAACAACTCTTATGTAGTTTCTCAGCTCATCAACTGTATCTGATCTTAACTCAATCTTATTTGATGACTGTTCAGTTTTAGTTGTTCTTTTTCTTTTCAAGCTTCTTTTACTAACATCCTCCTTTTGCTTATCATCCTCAAAAGAAATAATACTCTCAACTTGCTTCTGATAGGCTTTTCTAACATTTTCATACAAATCTTTCATCTCTATATAATTCCGCTTTTTTAATCCAGTATATCCTTGACTCTTTAAGTAAGCCATCATAGCATTTCTTTCTTTAGCCTTACTAATTGGTCTTCTAGGTATAAAAACTTCAGGTTCCTTTACTGGTACAACAAATTCAACATCAAGTTTAGCTTGTAGCTCCCTAGCAGCTTCTTCATTCTTGGCTACTTCAATTGCTCTTATATCTGCCAAAGTAAGCTTTTTCTTCTTCTTTGTTTCCACCAGTTTGCCTTTGCCTTTATCCTTAGGATCTAACACTGGTTGAGAAGATTGTGGTTGTTCTTCAGCAACACTTGGAATAGTAACACCTCTTGATCTTGTCATACTCTGTAATATCTCAGCAATTGTCTCATCATCACTTGCAGTATGAACTACTTTGGGTGTATCAATTTTTCCTCTTGTAGAATTGTTGATGGACCAGCTTCTTCATCAAAATTAAGTGTCCTTGGTGTAATCAGCTCTTGTCTATGTGTTCCATGAAGAGCAGTACCTTGATCAGCAGCATCTTGATCAGCAGTACTTTGTACACCAGTACTTTGAATTCCAGTTCTTGCAGGCTCAGTACTTTCAATGTTTACTTGTGCTTCAGTACCTTGAGGTTCATCTTCTTTTTCTTCATAAAACTCAGCATCTTCTTTCAAATTATCTTGCTCCAGATTCCTCCCCAATTGGATAGAAGATTGCTGTTGAACCTTTTTGCCTGTAGAAGACTGTTTAAACTTCCTTCCTTTCTTCTTTTGAGACTTTACCCACAACCTGTGATGTTGAACCAGAGGCCAGACAAATTTCTTCAATCGTTTAAATTTTGTGTTCAACTTCATAAGTTGTGCAGCTTGAGATTCAGTAGTTTTCTTTAGTCTTACTAACTCCCGTGTCAAAACATAATTATCCAGAACCAATCCCTCAGGAGGTATTACGCCTGCATCTCCTTCAGATGATGGTGGGTTGATTTTGGGTTCTGACTGAGCATGTTCAGAATGTTGTGGAGATGGTGTAGGTGAAACTGCAGTATCTTCTTGTGCAGCAGTACCTTGTGAAGAAACAATATGTTGAGAAGCAGTACCTTGAGTTGATGCAGTACCTTCTCGTTCTTCACTTGTAGCAGCTTCATCTCTAATAGCTTGCACAATCTCCATCATTGAAGTAGTCAAGGGAGTATGCCTTCCAGAAAACAAATCACTCTTCCTAGCCATGAAAGTGAAAATCTTTGCAGGTTGTACCACAACAGGTAATAAGCTCGAAGGCTTTGGTACATCTTGAAGTTGTTTATTCAAGAAGACTTGAATAAATCTTGGATACATCAACCAGCGTGATCCATGAGAAATGTGAGATAGCATACCATCTAGAATTAGCCTTGAAAAATTGAAAATACGATTTGTAGCCAATCCCACTAAAGCAGATGCTATAATAGAACCAAATTGCTCCCATGAAGTACTCTAAGAACTAATACAATGAAGTAATACATGTACCAAGTACTTCCAATGCGGACTAAACAAGGGTTTATTGAATGTTGTTTCTGTCAAAGACCCTTCATACCCAATATCTCTCAAGGTATCCCAAAGAAGCTGTTTGTCGAAACGGATAGCCCCTTCTTCATCATGAAATAATAGATCTTCACGAATTGAAGCTTCACTAACTTTCACAATCCTTCCAGCAACCTTAGCCTGTATATAAGACTCATCATTCTCCATATGAGTTCTAGCAGTTGCCTAAAACTGTTGAATCCATGGCTCAATAACATCTGATTCTACCAAAAGTGCATAATTGATTGGAGATCCAGTGAGAAAATCAATGATGTCATAGAACACGACATTAGCTTCAGTTTTATCCAAATTAGCCACCATGTTGTGTTTAGACACTGTGTTTAAATTCGCCATTGATTGTTTGTTAACAAAGAAAGTGGTTCGATGAATAGTAAATATGAAAGAGAGAGAAATATGGAAAAGATTGTTAAGTATAAAGATGAGAGGGAAATTCGGAGAGTAGTTATTTATAGGTGAGATTAAAAAAATCACAGCCCATAATAACAAAGTTACAGTTATTTGAATTTTACCCCTCTTTTTGACCGTTGGAACAGTACATTGATAAGACAAGCAGTGCTTTCCACGTGTGCAGTACTTTCCAAAGCAGTACTTTTAGTGCATTACTTTCATATAACCAAAAAGCAGTACTTTTCCATTTTCTTCTCTATAATGGCAAAAACTCCAAATAGGCATTGGATTGCCTCCCCTCAAGCAATGCATAGGACTGTCTAACAAACTAATCAGTCCTCCCCTTAAATGTAGCTTAGTAATTAATCATTCCAATACTCACCACCAAGTGATTGAATCTTGAAACATCAAATCCTTTGGTGAGTAGATCAGCTACATTATCATCTGTGTGAACCTTAACAACATTAATGAGCCTATGCTCATAACAATCTCTGATAAAGTGATGCCTAATTTAAATATGCTTGGTCTTGAAATGATAAACTGGATTCTTCACAATGCAAATAGTACTCTCATTATCAATGTTGATAAGAGTATTCTTGAAGTTGAATCCATAATCCAAAAGTTGATTCTGCATCCACAAGACTTGTCCACAACAGCTCGCAGCAGCCACATATTCTGCTTCAGTGGATGATGTTGCTGCAATAGTTTGCTTCTTACATTGCCATGAGACTAATCTTCTTCCAAGATATTGGCATCCTCCAGTGGTTGATCTTCTATCATAATTATCACCTGCATAATCACTATCTGAAAAAGCTTCCAAGTGAAAAGGTGAATCCTTTGGATACCACAACCCTAACTTAGGTTGTTGTTTCAAATAACTAAAAATTCTCTTCACTGCATTCATATGTGAGACCTTAGGTGAGACTTGATATCTTGCACATAAACAAACATCAAACATGATATCAGGCCTAGATGCAGTTAAGTACATAAGACAGCAAATCATAGATCTGTACAACTTGACTTCAACAGGTTGACCATCTTCATCCTTGCCCAATGAGTTGATAGACTTGATAGGTGTAGTGACTGGCTTCATAGCATTAAAATTGAACTTCTTAAGAATGTGAGAAACATACTTATCTTGACTTATGAAAAATCCCTCCTTTGACTGTTTAACTTGAAGCCCCAAAAATAAAGTTAATTCACCCATTGAACTCATTTGAAATTCATGTTGCATCAGCTGCTCAAACTCTTTCACCATGGACTGTTTTGTAGCTCCAAAGATGATATCATCTACATAAACTTGAACCAGCATGATATCCTTCTTATCTCTCTTGATAATCAAAGTCTTGTCAATTGCACCCCTCATGTAACCATGTTGCAATAAGAAAGTGGAGAGCCTTTCATACCAAGCTCTAGGTGCTTGATGAAGACCATAAAGAGCCTTAACAACTTTGTAGACTTTGTTTGGATGTGCAGGATCTTCAAAACCAGGAGGCTGTTTAACATACACCTCCTCTGAAATAGTACCATAAAGAAAGGCACTCTTGACATCCATTTGATAAACCTGAAATCCCATATATGATGCAAAAGCAAGAAATATTCGAATGGCTTCAATGCTTGCTACAGGAGAAAACACTTCATCATAATCTACTCCTTCTTCTTGTATATATCCTTGAGCAACTAACCTTGCTTTGTTCTTGATAACATTCCCTCTTTCATCTCTCTTTACTCTGAAAACCCATCTTGTACCAATTACTTTCTTGCCATCTGGTAGATCACATAGTACCCAAACTTCTTGAAGATTGAATTGAAGAAGTTCTTCTTGCATGGCTTCAACCCAACTCTCTTTAGTTAATGCTTGAGTTACATTCTTGGGTTCTTCTTGAGAGATAAAACAAGTAAACAGGCATGTTTGGTGATCCTTATGATTTAGCCTGTTTTGTTTATAAACAAAGCTAAGCAAAGCATTATGTGGTGTAGATAATACTTTAGCTTTTGTTCTTGTAAGCACTCTAGAATTAGAAGGTCCAATGATTTGACCAGTAGGATGATTCTTATGAACTCTTAAGATAGGAGTCTGTGGGACTTCAAGATTATCACCAAAATTTATGAAATCAGCATCTTCATTGGAATCTGAGAAAATACCTTCAACTTCAAATTCATCATCAGTATCTTCTAAACCAGGCATGGTCGGATCATCATCAAAAGTACTGTCAATAGGTGCAGCAGTACTTTGATCTAAAGTACTGTGAATCAAAGTACTGTGAGGGTATTCTGTAGACTTACCCTTTTTCTTTGTTTCTTCATAAGCTCTTCTTTGATCATCATCATAAGATTATGCTACGACATCCTGAAAAAGCATCCTTTTAAGCTCATCTTGTATAGCTTGATCTTCAGTAGATAATGAAGATTTTGGTGCATCAGTACTTTTCTCCTTCTCGACAATGATAGGTTCTTCATCAGGAACAACATCAGGTCTAATGTTGACTCCATGAACAATGTACTGTAAATCTTCTTCTGTGTAAACAGCTTGATTTTCTTCTCTAACAGGAACTTTATCTATAGAAGGAGTTAAAACCTCAAGATCAAACATCGAATCAGGACCTTTACCCTTCTTATTTTCTTGATCTTCTAAAAATTCAACATGAAGACAATCTTGAACCTTCTTGGTGACTCTGTTGTACACTCTAAATCCTTTGCTGTTGGTGCAGTATCCCAATAAATATCCTTCTTCTGACTTGCCATCAAATTTTCCCAGATTATCAATTGTATTGAGAATAGTTAGAGGGAATCCAAAAGGCTTCATAAATCGAATGTTGGGTTTGTTTCCAATCAGCAACTCATAAGGTGTCTTCATCTGAGGCTTAGTGACGGATACTTTATTCAACACATAACAAGCAGCACTTACAGCTTCAGCCCAAAATTGAATAGGTAATAAAGAATCTGCAAGCATTGTCCTGGCTGCTTCAATCAAAGTTATGTTCTTTCTCTCTGCAACACCATTTTGCTGTGGAGTTCTAGCAATACTAAGCTCCCTCTTGATCCCTTTCTTGGCACAAAATTCATCCATAAGCTTGTTCTTGAATTTAGTCCCATTGTCACGTCTAATACCTCTTACTTTGAGTCTCAATTGATTTTCAAGGGCTATTATAAGATCATGAATAGCATCAAACGTTTCATCTTTAAGACCCAAGAAAAATACCCAACTAAATCTACTGCAATCATCTGTCACAACCAAGCAGTACTTCTTCTTGTTTAGACTTGTAACAGAAACAGGACCAAACATATCCATGTGCAGCAACTCCAAAGGTTCTCTAATAGTCCTTTCCTCAATCTTCTTGCATGAGGATTTGTGTTCTTTACCCTTCTTGCATGCCAAACATGAATGATCATTCTTGTAAGTTTTGGAAGGTAAACCTCTAACTAAATTTCCTTTGACCAGCTTATTGATATTCTTGAAATTCACATGTTCTAATCTTCTATTCCACATATGTGCTTCTTCAAGTGATGCCTTTGCTACTAAACATGTAGCTCTTTCAGAAGAGTGAAGACTCTTCATATTCAGACTGTACACATCATTGGTTCTTGGTACTTTCAGTATCACCAAGTTATCATCAACAAGCTTGAATTCAGAGGAAAGAATGAGACATTCTGTGTCAGTAAATAACACAGGGTGCTTCTTCTCACAGATCTGAGAGACTGACAAAAGGTTGAATTTGAGTTCCTTCACATAACGAACATTCTCAAAATCTATGCTTCCTGCCTTGATAGTTCCTTTGCCAGTTATTCTTCCTCCACTAGCATCATTCCCAAATGCAACTCTTCCTCCACAATAGGATCTAAAATTGGACAGAATCTCTTTGTCTCCTGTCATGCTTCCAGAGCAACCACTATCCACAACTAGATGATCTTTAAGCTCCTCTTCTGGGTTGCCCTGTACAAAGATAAAAGAGTTAGTTAATTTTAGGAACCCAAACCATTACTGACTTGTGTTCCCCTTGTGGAGTTACATACTTAAATTCTTTAAGTATGTAATTCCCACTATCTTTAAGCACATGACAATTATCTTTGGTTGTTCAAAAACTTGTGTTGGTTTTTCAATAAAAATCTCTTTTTCATCCAAGTTCTCTTTATTATTTTCAAAAAAAATCTCTGTTTCACCCACACGTGCTGAAAGTACTGTTTGTTCCCCATCAGTACTTTCCTTCTTAACCCATTTGGTTTTAACTTCTGGTGTAGAGTCCTTTGATCTAGCTACTTTCTTTGAGTTGAAATGTCTTCTAGATTGATAGTAATTAGATCTCCTAGGGTTTTTATTCCAAAAAGTGTGAGCAGTACCTTGATTGTTTGAAAATCTAGCAGTACTTTGAGAAGGTACTGGTGATTTTGAAAAAGATCTTCTCTGGTGGGGGTACATATGGTCTTGTGAGAAATTGTTGTGGTTAACCCTATGTGAATTATTCCAGGCTGGTTTATTCTCCCTTGGTTTTTGGTTCGCAGATCTGGTCTTTGGAAATTTGCTTAAGTAATCTAAGTGAAAGTTACAGTCCTTAATCAGATGATCAGGACTATAACAAAAAAAACACAATTTTTTACCCATACTCCCAAAATTTCTTCCTTCAGGTCTATGATTAAAAGTATCCTGACTTTTTGGTGAATGGTGAAAACTGTTTTGACCAAAATTATACCAGAAAGGTTTAGCAGTATTTTGAAAAGATTTTCTTAAAGGTACTGCTGCTCGTGCAGCAGTACTTTGAGTTGAAGGTAGTGCTTGACTCTTAACATCATCAACCTTAGGTTTTTCAACTGTTTCTTTTAGGGTTTTAGATCTAGATTTACCTGTAAGATTCTTCCTAAACTCTAAGTTGTCTATTCCAAAACGAGAAACATATGTCCTAAGTGGTTGAAAACTACCAGTGGGATGAGGGACTGCATGATAACCTTTGTCTTTCTTAAACTCAGGAGGTGTTTGACTAATTGACTCCTCATTACTGGATGTGTCTACATAGTTAATGATTTCATCATCACTAGTTGTTATATCCTCAAAATCAAGATCATCCTTATCACTAGGTGGATTTTCTTCTGTGCTACTAAAGTCCATACCAAAACCTAGTCCTGTTCGAATGTAAGCTCTTCTCTGTTTTTCAACATAACTAACATGAGAAAGACCAGATTGTCCCCAAGCAGCAAACTTTTCTAGCAATTCATCCATTTCTTTAGTCATTTTTTCTAGTTCAGCAACCTTACATCCTAACTTCCATTCACTTAATTTTAATTGATAATCCTGTTATTCATATTTTTCTGCCTAAGCCATTTCATTATTTTCATGTGTTATTATTTTGGCTTCCATTGATTCTAAAGTAATTTGATAACCAGCTACCTCAGACCTAGCCCTTCTATAGTTATCTCTTTCAGTCACATAATCATTAAGAACTTTTTGATAAAAGTCATGACACTTAGAACATACCTCAGAGATAGGGGGTGAACTTGGTGAAGTAGCTACCATAGCAAGCAGAACAGGTTCATCTTTACTCTCCATGCTCCAATCAAAGCTTCCAAGACCATCTCTCGATTCCAAAGCAGCAAATCCAGGTTCCTCATCAAAAGCTGTGCTCCAATCAAACTCTTCCATTGCCACCATACAGTAGGTTACTGGTTCATCATCAAATTCAGCACTCCAGTCAACCTCAGATAGATTTTCTTGAGCAACCAAAGCTTTTGTTTCAGTAATAGGAATTTCCTTTAGTTCAAGCTTAGGTTTCTCATTCATCCTATTTGCCTGATATTTAGCAAACTTGCATTCCCTTGCAAAGTGTTCAGTCTTTTGATAGCTAAAACATTCAATCTTGGACTTGTCAAAAGTGATACCATGTTTGGGTTTGAAGTCGATGCCTCTTCCTGTTTTCTTCATGAACTTCTTGATCCTAGCAGTGATCATAGCAACTTGCCACCTTATATTAATTTCTTCAAGAGCATCCTCTTCAATTTGGGACAAATCCTCTTCATAGGTAACAGGTAAAGTAGCTTGTTGAGCAAAGAATGAGCATACAACTTCATCAGAATGGATGGTGTTAGTTGGTGATGATGTGGGGTTGGTCATGGTTGTAATAGAATTAGCAAGATATGCAGTACTTTGGGAAACAGTACTTTGAGTAGGGTAAGCAGTACTTTTAGTGGAAGTACTGCCTCTCTTTTCAGAAGACACAAAAGCTATACTGTGAGATTTTGAACTTGTTTGGCCATTCATCTCATGCTCATACACCTTTAGATGGTTGAAGAGATCATCAAAGTCCATAGTGTCCAAACTAGGTTGTCCTCTGATCATAGTTGCAATCACATGCCATACAGATGGCAAGCTCCTTAAGAACTTCAGATTGGCATCTTCAACAGATACCTCTGCCTTGTATAACTCTAGCATGCTGAGGAGATTTTGGAATCTATCATAGGCAGCATCAAGACCTTTTCTTTCACCAACAGTGAAAGTTTCAAACTGTTGCTTCAACAGATTTTTGTGCATCTTCTTGGAAGCATCATTACCTCCAAATCTAGTCTTGAGAGCAGCCCATAACTATTTTGCATCCTTAGCATCATGAAACTTGAGTAGGTGACCATCAGGTATAGCAGACAATAGGATGTTGAGAGCCTTTTCTTGATTTCTTATTGTAGTTGCTGGCAAGACAACCTTAGGTGGTTTAGGTTGTCCAGGAACTTCAATAGGATCTGCAACAACTTCATTACCATTGACAATTACATTCCACAGTGCATGGTCTGCATTAGCAATGTACTGCCTCATCTTCATGCTCCATAGATCGTACTCCCCCTTTTTGATAATAGGTATTCTGAGTGAGGTGATGGATGGTGGTGCAGCTTCAGTCGACATCTTTAGGGTTTTGAAAGGGTTTCTTCTTAATCAGAGTTTCCACACAAGCTCTGATACCACTTGTTGGATCGATGTATTCTAACCAAACTAACTTATGTAGCTTGTAAGGACTTAGTAACCTCGGATAAATCCTAAGTTGCTAACAAAGAAACACTGAACTAACTCTATTAAGTATGCGGAATTTACTTAACAAAGCTAAGAAGAATTAACTTTAACTTTAATTATTATATTAAAACTCTGAACCTGCTTGATACACAGATTCACTAACAATCCCTAACAGCTCTAATATCGAACTTAGTAAACTCTAATAATGCATGTACATTCTCTGCCAATCTTGGGGTCCTTTTATAAGCTTAAGGATAACCCTAGTCGGTTTACAATTACAAACCTTGTACGTCAAGTAATACTAAACTAAACTTAGAACATTCTAGAATTACATAATAATCCTTAACAATTTTGCATAACAGTCCTTTAACCTTGCAGTACTTTGATGATCGAGCAGTACTTTGACTTTATTCTTTAGCAGTACTTTGACTTCAGTACTTTGACTTTTCAGCACTTTGACTTTATATATCCCAACAAAAGGTGATTCGATCTTCTCCAACTCCAAGATTGAGTTCTTTTCGTTTTACTTTGATGATTGCATTAGCGGTATTTAGGAAAGGTCTTCCTAAGATGAGTGGAACTTTACTATCTTCTTCCATCTCTAGGATTACAAAGTCTACGGGAAAAACGAATTTACCAACATGAACAAGCATATTCTCAGCAATTCCAACAGGATATTGATAAGAATGATTTGCTAATCGAATGCTCATCTTTGTCAGTTTAAGGCTGTTGTTGCATAATTTGGAATACAGCGAATAAGGCATCAAATTGATTCTTGCACCAAGATCGGCTAAAGCATCGCATTGAATATTATTCCCGAAAGTGCATGGAATAAGAAAGCTCCCAGGATCTCCGAGCTTTGGCGGGATTTTGTTTTGAACGATGGCTGAGCATTCTTCGTTAAGGAAGGTAGCTGATATTTGCTCCAGCTTGCTCTTGTTGTTAAGAAGTTCTTTCAAGAATTTCCCGTAATTGGGCATTCCGGCTAAGACATCAACGAGGGGAACATTGAGTCTAACCTCTTTGATTATTTCAATGAACTTCTTATAACGCTCTTCCATTTTTTCTTTCTTAAGGCATTGAGGATATGGAATTTTTGGTGTGTACGCCTTGACAGATGGAATGGTTTTCTTTTTGGTGGTTTGAGTTGGGTTGGTTTCCTCAGCTTCATCCTCACTATCTTGGTTGATAGGAATATTTTCGTTAGGATTTGGTGGTGGATTGTACGAGAGACCACTTCTTGTGAAGACAACATTGATATGCTCATTCCTTGTTTGTGGTGGACGGTACGTTTTATCGATTGATGGTTTTGGGTTGGATTGGGTGTTACTTGGTATCAAACCAGATGGTCGAGAGGAATGTTGGTCAGAAAATCTGCCAAATTTGTTTTCAGGATCTTGGATAGATGCTTGATGATTTTTCTGTCCCTGCTCAACTTTGGCTTTGAGATTGAAGAATTAATTTTTGATGAAATCATTCGCAGATTTTTGAGCATTCACGAATTCTCTCATGCTTTTTTCAAATTCGGATTCTTCCATCTTTTTGTCAGAGTTTTGTGGAGGCGGATTGTCAGTTCGAGGTTGAGAATCATGATTGTTATCCGTTGGTTGGCGGTCTTGCCAATTTCCAGAATTTCTACCGTAATAATTACCACGATATCCTCCTCCACGGTATCCTCCTTGGACATAATTCGCTTCTCCTTCGTTAGGTCCACCCATGGGTTTATCGTCGCACTCAGACGATGGGTGATTTCATCCATAATTGTTGCATCTGTCTTGCATTTCCTTCATTTCTTGTTTGATATCTTTGTATTGCGAGTCGATTTTCGAGGTTAATGCTTCCATTTTCTCCATGAGTTTTGAGGTATCGTTGTTTTCGACAAAAGCAACGGTTTTTCGAAGAGGTTCGGTTTTTGAATCTTTAGACCAATCGAGTTTGAGAAGTACTCGATCTTCGAGTAATTGGTGTGCATCTCTAGGAGTCTTATAGAGAAAAATTCCTCCGGCATCAAGGATACCTTGGGAGATTTCATCTAGTCCATGGTAAAATATTTGGATAATGGTTCCTTTGGATAATCCATGTCCATGACAACTACGAAACAAATCTTTCATCCGAAGCCAGGCTTTGACAAGTGATTCGTTGGGGTTTTGTGTGAAAGCACAAATTTCTCCCATTAATCGATCAAACATGGTTGGTGGGAAGAATCGGCTTACAAAGGCTTGCATCATCTCCTCCCAAGTATTGATAATTCCTGGGGTCAATTCATTGTACCATACTTTTGCATCTCCGGCGAGTGATGATGGAAAAAGTTTGAGTTTGATGGCATTGACATCGGTGTCGCCATAACGGAACATGCCACAAATTTCCATGAATTCGGCAATATGCTTATGCCGATCGGCCCGCGCACGGCCATCGAATTGGCGGTCTTTGATCATAGAAAGATGATGACCCTTCACGGTGAAGTTGTCACCAAGGTTGACAGCAACAATAGCACTTCCAAGGGTTGGTGCTACGGCTCGGTTGGTTCCCCACATGGGTTGATCGTCCGCCATAGGAAAAGGTAAATTGGTGAAAGGGTTGTAAACGACTTTGGCTTCTACAAGGTTATCAAATGGTGGGTTTGGTATTCTAGGTACACGATTTTCTAAGGGTATAAAAGGGGTTCTTTTTCTTCTTCGAATCAAACGTTCGGGGTTGGTAAGAGGTGAGATTGGTTCTAATCCAGCTGCACGAGTGTTCATACAATGACCTAGAGAATCCAGGAAATATCTAAACACAAGGACAAACAAAGAAAACAGATTTTTGGACAGAAAAGAGTAACCGGATCGGTTGCGAGGAGCGACCGATCAGTTAGATCAACTGAGTATGGGTTTTGGCGCACCCGGATCGGTTGTGAAGTCGATCAATCGGTTGGAGCTTTTGATTTCTTTTTTAAGAAATGGATCGACTGAAGTGGATTCAAAACTTGCTGAAACACAATCAAATCCCTGGCAGCAGCGCCAAAAACTTGATGTGCTACGTGTGCACAAGTTTTAAATTTATAAAAGACGATTTACCAATTTACCAATAATACATACGAGCAAGTGCACTCGTCCGTTATAGCAAGATTTTGAAGGTAGGTCGGGATCGTTCACAGGGATTTGAGTGAATCTGATTAACAAGTCTAAATCAACTAAGGCAATCCAAAAGCAAATAACAACGATAATAGATATAATGAAATTCAGATGATTAAAACTACACTTGCTTAAACTAGATTCTTATCCTTGATTAGTATGATTGTGTTAACCTCTTAACATGTTGGTTATGATAATTAGTTGGTGTACTAATCTATTTTTCTTACAAGTTAAACCTTCGTCAAGATTTTAGTTCATAAAAACAAGCATTAAGTTTAACCAATCAATTCAAGATCAATTCAAGTTTCATAAGTTTACTTTCACAAACTTAAACACAAAAACATCCATTTGCTTTATCAAATTTGCTTAAGAAATGGTCAATACAAAAGGTAACCGATTATAGACAAAAGGTTACAATTGATTGTAAACAACTAATCTTACGACCTTTTAGATGTTTCCAATCAATCTAACTTGATAATCAAAAAGCGCTCTTATTACAACCACACTTTAGTTTCTTTGTTTAATCAAGAATAATGGGTAAAAACAATCATCCATAGACAAAATGATTATAACTAGTTGAATAACAATTAGTTCTTTCGACCTCAACGATTACTATCAACTAGTCAAACTTGATTAACAAACGCCACTATGAAACTTTAGCACAATTGGATCTTAGAATCAACTTGAAATTGAATTAAAACATGTTAACACAATCATAAACTAATCAAATGATAATCAACATCATTTAAGCAAGTGTACAAAGAAACTAGCTACTCATGGCAAACATAAACATAAACTCAGAACTTTAAACATTAGAAAACATGAATAATAGTCTTACAATGCTTGAAATAAGATTACAAATGGTGAAGTAATGATTCCGAAAGTATTGGGGTAGACTCCTTGGGGGTTTGAACTCCAAATGTTGGACTTTTGGAACTCTAAACTTTCTAGGACTTCTAAGGACAAATTTGAGAGCTAAGAGCTTTGTGTTTGATGAGTAGAGAGTTGTATTGAAGTGTGTGTCTCAAATGCTCACAATAGGTCTCTATTTATACTAGTTCCAAGGCCTAGGGTATTAATTGCTGAACTTGGCCTCCAAGGAGTTAGGAAGGGACTGGAACACACCAAGAGAAGGACCTATAATCGTTTGGATATAATGGGGAAGCTTAATGATGAAGAAATAGTAGAAACAGGTCTTCCAGCCGGATCGGTCGCTTGTCCAGTCGATCCGGTTGGACTTCTTGCATTAACCCAGCCGAATCGGTTGCGGGCGGCGACCGATCGGCTGGTCCATCTTCATGGGGCATCTTTTGACACTTTCCAGACGATCCGGTTGCGGGTTGCGACCGATCGGTTGGTCTTCTTGAGTGATGGAAAATCGACCTTTTTCTTGATTCTGATTTGTAGAGCTTGGTTCTTCAATCATCTTGGTCTTCTATGATACTTGAAATGCTGACTTGTGCTTGAAATGCTTTACTGAAATGGGAATCTTCCTTTTATTGAACATTCTTTAAATTTTCCTTCCGTTTCCCTGCACTTGGTTATAAATACTAGACAAACATCTTTTGATGCGATTAAGCACTTAAATCATATGAATATAACCAAATAACATATACAAAAGCACACATAACGCTACTGAAAACATGTACAATCTGAGCGTTATCAACAAGCTTGATCGGATGTACGTCAAAGATATAGTATCTCATCATGGCGTGCCCATATCTATCATTTTCGACCGATACAACCATTTCACGTCAAATTTTTAGCGGTCACAGCAGAAGGATTTAGGAACGAAGATTGATTTGAGCACTGCCTATCATCCTCAAACCGATGGTCATAGCGAAAGGACCATCCAGACGCTAGAAGATATGCTCCGTGCCTATGTTAAGATTTCGGCAAAGGCTGGGAGAAGTACCTACCTTTGGCCGAATTCTCCTACAACAATATCTATCATACCAGCATTAAGGCCACACCATTTGAGGCGCTGTATGGCCAAAAATACCGTTCTCCAATCTGTTGGGCTGAAGTTGGCGACAACCAACTTACCGGTCCCGAACTCGTGCTGGAAACTACTGAGAAAGTAGTCCAGATTTGCAATCGTTTGCAAGCCGACGTGATAGACAAAAGGGCTACACCGATAAGAGACGTAAGCCCCTGGAGTTTCAAGTGGGAGACCGAGTCAGGCTAAAGGTTTCCCCTTGGAAAGGGGTAATAGGCTTCGGCAAACATGGAAAACTCAACCCCCGATAAAATGGATGCTTTCTAGAAAGAGTCAGACCAGTAGCTTACAGACTTGAGCTACTTCAGAGTTGAGCAGTGTACACGATGCCTTTCATGTGAGTAATCTGAAGAAATGTCTTTCCAAAGAAACCCCCGTCGTGCCTATGAAAGATATCAGAATCGACGAGCGTCTGAATTTCATTGAGGAGCCGGTTGAGATCATGGATCGTGAAGTGAAATGACTGAAGAATAGCCGCATCCCGATCGTCAAAGTTCATTGGAATTCCCGTCATGGACCAGAGTTCACATGGGAACGTGAAGATGAGTTTCGGAGGATGTATCCTCAACTCTTTATGTCATCGGGAAATCTCGGAATGAAACCCGGGATGGGTTTCTTCTGAGGCTGGGAGGCTGTGACAACTTGCAATTTAGGGAGCCCCTTTAGGTACCGCATTACGCTAGTTAGAACGAGTAGATTGCCTGTAGGAGCTATTTTGGAATTATGATGACTTGACTAATTATCGTTAATTTGATTTTGTGAATGATTATATTATTGAATGAGTTACGATATGAATTATGACCAGTAATGTTAGGCACTACTTGATTCGGCACAGTAAAAACCTAAAAACAAGAGAAATAGTAACATTTAACTTGCTACGTGGAAATAAGACGTGTTAATAATCAAAAATTGTGGAAAGAGACAATAAGAACAATGGCGCTATTAATAAAAGTCGCCGGTCACTAATTATAAAATATATGAGCCGTTAAGTAGTAGTTCGGGAATGTTAATAAAATTACAACTTGGGTCCCCCGATGTTTAGTCCTAGCCGGTGCCCCCCCCCCCCCCCAATTCAAAAATAATTATAAATCACTCCCCCACTCAGAAATATATAAACCCCACCCCACACACACACATACACACACACTTCATCTCCTACCTCCAAAACCTTAGCCTCACTTTTTTTCTCTACCCCAATACCACCGCCGCCACTGCCCCGCCTCTCTACTATCACCACGCTATGCGTGAGCCGCCACCACCACAACCAAAAGACTCCTCTCGTTATCCTCTTTCATTTGGTGTATACCACTCGCCCTATCTCCACCTTATCGCTACCCAAACATGCCCAAAACACCACCCTTGTTCGTTTTTTATTGTTCCAAGTGTAGATCGGGAAAAAGAAGGTAAAGTAGCACGAGTTGTACGCTCGTTCTAGACCCACAAGTCTCGTTCGTCCGTTTGGTTTGGGTTAAGATGGACAAACAATCTAAAAACTAGTTTTAAAAAGAATAAACATGTAATAAAACGAGTTGGTATCGTATGTGTCATGTCATGTCTCGTGTGTGCATTTTTATTTGTTGTTTTGATGTATTTATAGTGGTTTTTTAGTGAAAATGGAGGATTGATGTGTTGGAAAACCCACCGGGACCAAGAGGTCCGGTTTGGGTTGCGTTGGGATGAAGCCGAGAACTTTAAATGACACGATCTTGGGAAACTTTAAATGCAATTGATAAATCATGAAATTGGGAAGCAGTAATTGAATAATTCGTGACAGTATAAAACACATCTTGAGCAATACATCTAGAAATCAAGTTCTCATTAAGGATGTGAATATTTTTCCTCTCAATCTCATTACTTTTAAGCTCACATGCATTATTTCTCACCTATTTTTCTATTTCATTAAACATCTTTTTCATTTCATTAACTTTTGTATCTAAGGCTTCTTGAATACCCTCGAATTGTTCTTTTAATTGTTTAAAGAATGGAATGACCTCTGTAAGATAACATGCTTTGGTTTGTTCAAAACCCCTTTCCCCTTCAGTAATTCTCGTTGATGTGATTCTCTTCTTACATGTTTTCTCAAAATCAACAAACAGTTGATAGACTACGAATAGGCTGATTAAGGTTTTACTTTGAGCGGGAAGATTTCTGGGCACTAAATGCATCGGTGTATTGAGAGGATACACTGTCACTAGAGGAAATTTCCTAAGGGGAGGATTATTTTCAACAAGTTCTTCAGCTTTTCTTTTATCCATATCTAACTTCTAAAACACTCGTTCAGGGGTTAATTAAGTCTGAGGTCTAAATGTGGCAAGCCAGTTATCCTTAGTGTAATTGGAAGTTTTGAAATCTAAATTATGGCTCACACACAAAGGTTCTTTCAACTTCTTTTCCATTTTCTCTCAAGAGGCATTTTCTATCTCTATGTCCTCTTCAGTGTTCTCTGTTAATATAAATAAGCCGTAAAAACGTTTATTTATATTTTAAGATCTTCTAATGTTTTGTCGATAACAAACGTAAAATCATTTTAACGAAACAAGTAAAATACATAAATGGTTTGAACTAATAGTTTCTAACATATTCACATTTTCACATAAAACACTAAAACAAGTATAAGTGATTTTATGATTTAATATTACATATGTACAACAACTAGTGTTTACATATTTGGGTAAAATATACACATAACTAGTATGTAGTATATTGGGTAATATAAATGGGTAGAAACTTAAGTATCACAACCCATTGGAAAATTACATTCAATGTAGTTGGGTACAACCCAAAGCCCATGACCCATGGAGCTTGACCCGTAACCCATTGCATGACATCATGCTTATATCATACATGGATAATATCCATAACCCATGGATCAACCCATACCCAAGTGACCATGTGCATTGCACTCAAAAGATACATTGTATCTAGCTAAAAGATCCATGGTTTAACCCATGACCCATGACCCATAACCAAAATACCCATGGGTAAAAGGGAGCGTCCCACGGATCCCTAGCTTAACGCTAGACGGATCCCTTGTGGAAGGGATCTGTGGGATCCGGGGAACAGTAGATTTTTCTTCTATAAATAGTGAGCCATTTATTCATTATTTCTCACCCCTTTCTAACACACCTTCTCCCTGAGTTTAAAACTCACTAACCTCAGATCCAAGAGATCTATGTTTGTAGTTTTGTTTTTGTGTGATCTTCTAGGTTCCTCTTAAAGGCAAGATTACCACCTTTGAAGTCGAGCAAGCTCAAGTCCATGAGTTGCCATGCTTCCTCATCATCAAGGCTACTGAAGTCTTCTTGTTGATGATTCCTTTCTTTCTTCTAAGAAGTGTAGTGTTGAAGACATTAGTGAAAGATGTCTCAAGGGTCAAGACAAAGATATTAGTGAAGGGTATCTATCGTCCATATCATAAGCACTTGTGGTAGGTGCTTAGAAGTCAAGACTAGAAGCATTAGTGAAAGGTGCTTAAATGTCAAGACACAAGACATTAGTGAAAGGTGTCTTGTAGATCTAGTCAAAGGCATTAGTGAAAGGTGCCTTAGATGTACATTCGATATGGTGTGTTTCGATGTACAAGATAGACTAGTATTAGATCTAAGGATATTGATATCCTTGATAATGTTGTAAAGGAGTAGATCTCCTTTGGGATTAGTCTGTGGTGTAGTGTGGTAGTAGTACCTCCATTGCAATGGAACTAGGTGCTTAGCCTAGTACCTAATAAAGGGTAGGCGACGTTGTGTAGGTGTAGTTCACCTTGGAGTGAAAGAACTAGGTACTTAGCCTAGTACCTTATAAAGGGTAGGCGACGTTGTGTAGGTGTGGTTCACCTTGGAGTGAAAGAACCCGGTGGTTAGCCTAGCACCGTATAAAGGGTAGGCGACGTTGTGTTAGGTGTGGTTCGCCTTGGTGTGAAAGAACTCGGTATTTAGCTTTGTACCCGAAAAAGGTTAAGCGATGTTGTGAAGGCTTCTCCGCCATAAGAAGATTGGTGTAGTGTTTACGAACTCTCGAGTAGGTGACTCGGGGAGTGGAGTAGGGCAAGGAAGGTGTCCTTGTAGCCGAACCACTATAAATACTCGCGTTGTGGTTTTGTGCTTCTTACTCTTATCTTTTCATTACATACCTTTATATGCTTGTTTATCAACATCCAGCACACACACCCAAATAGATTGACATAATTCGATCTAAATAGTTTAAAAGGAAGTTTTAATTGGCAAAACTATTCAACCCCCCCTTCTAGTTTTCCACAATTGGCATCAGAGCTTCGTTACCAAGTTTCTTGAAGTATATTGTACTTTAAAAACTTGATACGATCCATGGTTAATTGAAACTACAAAGAAGGTTTTTCATAAAAACAAACACCATGTCTTTTAAAACTATATGTTTGGATGTTGATTTAATAACAACATTTTTTTTTATTAATTGCACTAATCTTCTTTGTCATATTGATTAGTCAAAGCTCATACCCACCAAGCTATAGGAATCGCTTGGTAACAAGAATACCTTCCTTAAAAAGGTCTCTTAAACGCAAAGGAGCGGGAATCGTCTAAGTGACATTTGCTGTGTCATTTGTAAAGACATTCCTAAGTGCGCTAAAGGTATAATTTTCTTTTTTATTTTGCTTGATAATTAAGTATGCCTATTTAGGTATTTATATTATTATCTTTTGTGCATATACATGTTTTACATGAAGCTTCATTAGGAAGCCTTTTTTGTTCTCACATACGTGTTATTTTTCTCGTCTAAAGTCGTGGTATATAAAACTTATGTTTTATTTCTTTTAATCCAATAATAAAACAAAACACGAATCTCAAAAATTCCTCATTTCCCATAAATACTTCCACCGTCAATCACTCTATCCTCACTTTTTCAAATCTTCCAATTTCAAAAATTTCTCTCATTCAAAACTTCATCTTCCTCTCCATTTTCATCTCAATCGAAACCAATAAGGATCATCTTCAACATGGTTTACATCGCCCTCGTGCTCATCGCCTTAACACTCATCGCACTTGTGTTCCCTATGATGAAGTTCACATACGGAGACATTTACTTTGTGTTGTTAATCTACATTGGGGTTATATACCCAATCCTTTGTATCATTCTTAGTATTGAAATGAAATATTACTAATAGTCTAGTTATCTAGGTTATTATGTGTTTATCATCTTTCTTTGTTTTATTTCTTTCTCTCGTAATACATTAGAAGTCATGTATGCATGTTAAAAGAAAATGTAGGCTAAAACACATATCTTGGTATAAAACTATGAAATCTAAAAACCTATGTTTTTCATAAAATCTGTTTCTGTAAACTACAGATCTACGGATCCCGGAAGTTATACTAGCCGGATCCCTTTTGAAAAGAAACCGTGGGATCCGTCCTACTGGAGAACAGTTTTTCATGCAAATTAAAAACCATTTTTTTTAGTAATTCTCCACTAGTATGACAAAACCATAAGTGAGTTAAGTGTCTTTTTGTTAAAAAACCATTGTTAATAAAAATCTAATAAAAACGTTTGATAAATCATAGGTTGACCACAAACATCACTTTTTATTAACTCATCATTTCTATAGGTTCAACTATGACGCATGAACATAAGTTTGAGTTTTCACTCACTAGCGTCTACACTCCGAACATCTCCCTTGAACCCAACACACCTAGAATTCATGTCCGTGGGTTAAACAACCTCGAAAACCGTCACTTCCACGAAGGACGTATTGTAGACATCTCTCTACAATTCGAAGAAGGTATCAATACCTCCTTCCGAGCCATAGGACTAGAATGTCTTCTTGAAATCAACGAGAAGATATGTCCAAGGTTCATAATGGAATTCTTCCGTCAATTTGAACTCGTTCGTAACGAGGATCGCTCTCTTTCTCTTTGGTTTACTTTAACCCTTGGGCATTTTGCTCACATCCTCCGAATTCCAAATCATGGACAATGTGCCTTTACCGAAGATTGGTCTCTTGATTCTCTCTTCAACTTTCGTGAAGAAAATAGTCCATATTGTTCACACATACCCTCCCCGGAATATTTACATCGCATAATATGCAAACCTCGACCATATTACCCCGATCCAAACATTATCTTCACACGGGACATCCGAGAAGAGTACAAGCCCCTTGCACTCATCCTACGTGAAAATGTTTGGAGTCTTAGGGGAAATCGAGAAATCCTTCCCGCTTGTTGTGCTCACATGTTGTACTGTTTGCTAACACAACAACCATACAATCTCGCCTACTTCTTCGCAAGGCGAATTGTAAATCTTCAAGGCTCCAAGAATAAACTCATCCCTTATGGAATGATCTTGACGCGCCTTTATCACAACGTTATGCACTTTCATCCTCAATTTCAAAGTCCGTTGTACGTACTTGTGAACAAGATGATGGAACCACTAAACATATCTCTCATGAATAATTTCTTCATTCTTGATTCCACCAACACTCATCAATCACGTAATGATCCTCCTAGCGAAAACACTCAAAGAACCTAGTAGTATTTCAAATAGGATCAATCCTCTCGTACTCGTGCTTCATTAATGTAATCCAATTTCTTTCATGAAATAAAACATCTTACATTTGATATCTTAGTATTAGAACCTCTTTAAACCAACCTTGGGATATAATGCATTGTCAAGATCATTGCATACCTTTAGTAAAAGTTCTGCTGAGCAGATGGACGGATCCCAAAGTTTGTGCTAGACGGATCCCTACACTTAGGGAACCGTGGGATCCGGCAAACAGAAAATGCAATTGCAAGCATTATATTTCAAACATATCCTTAGAACACCTCACACTAAGCTAAACATAGTGTCTTAAGGCAAATTAAGTCCTTATCAAGATAGGTAGATCCTTCCTACTCACACATAACTCACCTAGACCATACTCAAAGACGCTTGTAGATCTATCGTCTCATTTTAGTCCATTACTCTTCCGCTCTCTAGAACACTCATCATTCTCACATGATCTCTCACATCTTGCCTTAGAAATCTTTCGATTATGGCAAAATTGATCATAAATCATCCTTACCTCAAAATTGATCAAAGTTGATCAAATTCTAGTTTTCCCATCTCAAAGCTTCTAGGATATTTTCCAAAACACTATCCTAAGTCACAAACTGATCTCTAGGATCATTTAGCTTCAATTGACACTCTTATCTTTAGTGTCATCCTTGCTCATCTATTGGTACTCATGAAAGTTCCAAATCCTTCCATAAAAGACAATCATTAGCAACATCACTCGTTACCTTCAAGTACTTAAACACCCCTTCATTTAAGACACTTAGGAGGACTGAAACACTCAAGATGATATAGATCTAAGATCTTAGAAACATCAATTCCACTCTTTCATAGCTGCTGAGAGCCGGATCCCTAGGATTAGCCTAGACGGATCCCTCTGAGGAGGGAACCGTGGGATCCGGATGACAGTCTATGTCAAATCTTGCTAAAACAATCATTTCAACTCATCTTTCTAACTCAAACACTCCATCTCATCTTAAATGAGTTCCTAGATCAGTGCAAACTCTGAAGTTGACTCTTGTGCATGTTAATCATCACATTCCAATGAATCCTAGTAGCTTAAGGCTTAAATGCACTTTCCAAACCTCTTGGTTTATAAACCACATTGTTAGGACCTCCATAGTCATCACCTTCATCCTAACTTTTAGCACTTTAGAAACCTTTACAAACCTCTTGAAATCATCTCATCATAAGGAAAACCCCAAGTAGTAACTTATCCACCAAAGAACCACCCATGAAAAAGGCTCGTGTTATACACGAAATCTCTTCAACTGAATCATCTCTGGTCAAGCCAACAAATGATAGGATCCTTCCCCAACCAATCAAACCAATTCCTAAAAGGATAGTACCCACAAAACTACCTATGCCAAACACCACCATACCTCCTAGGCCAAACAATATCATCTCCACTAAACCATCACCATTGGTTCCTAGAGCTATGTCTTTTACATCTCCACTATCATCACAACACCTCTACAATTTAGAGGATTTGCCTCCTAGGCCGTCTCATCCGCCTCCGCTGACAACATTCTCCTCATTAGGAGGAATAATGGTTCAAAATCAAGGTGTTGAGTCAACACTTTCTCTAGCTTCATTTTTGCCTTTTCCATCATATAATCCCATTTGGATTATGAGAAATCATCAAAATCAACCACCCGAACATATGGAAGTTGACACTTCTCTACCACCACCATCATTCTTGGTCGAGCCATTCTCAAATGCGCCTCCACCAATCCCTCCATCGTTCGAAGCTCCACAAGCCGCTTCACTTGATCCTTCGCATCAAGCCATTTCATTTCTTCCACCACCACTACCTAGCCATGACAAAGATTGCTATCATTGTCAACATGTTGAAAGTTTGATACATGAAGTACGAGAAGACCAAAGTTTCATGTTCTATCATTTCCTCGAACGTTTCGACGAGATTAAACCTAAACAAAACATGAGCTAGAAGATTTTAGTGGTGTCCTAGCATCAAGCGATAGTTGGTATAGAAATTCCTAATCATGTATTTTCTTAGTTTTTAGAGTCATGTATATCATAACTCTAGTTTTGTTAAATGAAATTACATGCTACTTGTTATATTTCTGAGCACTGTATTCATATCTCATTTTTGTGATAACATTACTTGTTATATCACCTTTGCTGAAATTAATCAACAGCTAATACGGATCCCTCAGAATTGCCTAGACGGATCCCTACTAGGAGGGAACCGTGGGATCCGTGTGACAGAAAACTATTTTCTACTAACTTGGACCACATTTACAGGAAATTGTGAATTATACTTGTTGTCAAACCTTTGTTTTGTAGTTATTCAATTTAAACATGAAGACTTTGACATCCTAAAGCTAGGGGGAGCTTTATGTCAAAGCAATACATTGCAAATTACTTGCAATATTAGGTTTACATTTCGTGACATCCCCTTGCAAAATTGCAATCATCAAGGGGGAGCACATTCGTCACTTAGACAAAATCTTTTGCAAACTTACTTGCAAACAAACTAGATTAGTATCACTTTCTTGACGCCCTTACATAGGATGGACTCGTCAAGGGGGAGTAAAAACGAGATCCTTTCCCGTTACTTGCTCTCTATTTCTTTTTATTTCTTTCACATGTTTTTCTTAAAAAACAATGTGCTGCTTTCTTTCGAAGCTCTTTTTGTTTCGACAAAAAGGGGGAGAAGAAAGTAAAAACTAGAAATTCAAACTTTTACAAAAAGGGGGAGAAGAAAGTAAAAACTTTAAAATAATTTTATGTTTTGTCATCAACAAAAAGGGGGAGATTGTTAATACAAATAAGCCGTAAAAACGTTTATTTATATTTTACGATCTTCTAATGTTTTGTCGATAACAAACGTAAAATCATTTTAACGAAACAAGTAAAATACGTAAATGGTTTGAACTAATAGTTTCTAACATATTCACATTTTCACATAAAACACTAAAACAAGTATAAGTAATTTTATGATTTAATATTACATATGTACAACAACTAGTGTTTACATATTTTTGTAAAATATACACATAACTAGTATGTAGTATATTGGGTAATATAAATGGGTAGAAACTTAAGTATCACAACCCATTGGGCAAATACATTCAATGTAGTTTGGTACAACCCAAAGCCCATGACCCATGGAGCTTAACCCATAACCCATTGCATGACATCATGCTTATATCATACATGGATAATATCCATAACCCATGGATCAACCTATACCCAAGTGACCAAGTGCATTGCACTAAAAAGATACATTGTATCTAGCTAAAAGATCCATGGTTCAACCCATGATCCATGACCCATAACCAAAATACCTATGGGTAAAAGGGAGCATCCCACGGATCCCTAGCTTAATGCTAGAAGAATCCCTTGTGGAAGGGATCCGTGGGATCCGGGGAACAGTAGATTTTTTCTTGGGTTAATGGTCCAAAAAATATACAAACTTGCCACTTTTTACTATTGTGACAATAAACTTTTTTTTTCCTATTAAAACAAAAAAACTTCTTAATGACTGTTGGGAATTATGCTAAGTAGGAATTCTGCTGATATTACTGCCGATGGATTCTGCTGAAGAACATGGAATCTGCTGAAGAAGAGTTTCTGCTGAAGTAGTGAAACCGTGTATCTGGTTTCTGCGGAAATTATTATTCCGTGTTTTCTAGAATTAGTTAGGATATGCATGAGCTTTATTAGGAAGTTATATTGTATATCTTATTTAGTTTTATTATTATACGTTTCTTAGGAAACAAGTTAGGGTTCCTTGTCTATAAAAGGAACACAATAGTATGATGAATGTAACGAGTTGAAAAACAAAGTTTTAGTAATATAGAGGATCAACGTGTTCTTAGTTATTTGTGTTCGTACTTATATTTGATTTCCTCTAAAGAATATAAGTCATAGAGATTTTCTATTAGTTTGTTTGTGATTACATAAGCAATACTAACGATCTGCAAGTGCTCAAGATCTATCAAGGTCTAACGTTTCAACAAGTGGTATCAGAGCCTCGAGAGAGTCTCTACGATACTAAGAACAATCTTTTCTAATCACTCATACAACCAAAACAACATACACCATGCCTGGATCTGATGACGGTATGGATATGACCAACAACCACAACACCACCTATATGCAACAACTAAGTCTTTCAAACAGCAACGCTAAGTTTCCTTACCTAAAGAAGGAAGAATATGACTTATGGGCAATGAAGATGCAAAACTGGATTTCCAACATTGATTGGCATATGTGGGAAATTGTAAGGAAGGGAAACAGTTTGAAGAGGACTACCACAGATGCTGATGGTAACATGACGTTCGTTCCTCCCAAAACTGCTGAAGAGTTACTGGTGGTTCAGAGAGAAACCAAAGTTAGAACGATTCTTCTTCAAGCTATTCCTGAGGATTACTTGAGTGATTTTCACTTTATGCAGGATGCGAAGGATATATGGTTGGCAATTAAAGCCAAGTTTGGAGGGAATGAGGAGTCTAGAAGAATGAAAAAATCAATGATGAGACAACAGTTTGAAGACTTTCAAGTCTCTGAAGAGGAAGGAATTCACAAGGGCTATGACAGATTTCACAAGATTTTAAGTCAGTTGAATCAACTAAAGGCAAAGCCAGATAATGGTGATTGTAATTCTAAGTTCTTGAGATCTTTACCTCAATCCTGGCTACAAGTGAGCATTGCTTTCAAAACTAAAGGTGGGCTCGATATGCTTACTTTTGATGAGCTGTACAACAAACTTAAAGCTCTTGAGCATGATGTGAGAAGTCCTTTCCGTTCATCCTCCACTGCTAGTCACACAGCATTTGTAGGGGCCTCTACCCCTAAGTTGATTCATGCTCCAAGTCCCACTTACTCATCATCATCTTACACCACCACTCCTTCATGCTCTCACTCTAAATCTAGTGGTGTAATAGAGGATGTGCTTGGATCCTTCGTTGCTGATTATGATCCTCAGCAGGAACTTGCATATGAGGATCTTGAACAGGTTGACCCACTGGCTATGGAGGAGATGAAGTTAAAGTGGCAAGTGGCTATGCTTTCTATGGACATCAAGAGATTTGAGCGTAAGTCTAGGAGGAAGTTTGGCTTTCAGGGAAGAGATCCAGCAAGGTTTGACAAAAAGAAGGTCAAATGCTTTTCATGTCAACAGATGGGTCACTTCTCCAGAGAGTGCAAGAATAGGAAAGCTGGTGATGAGGTGAGATACTCTTCCTATCAGCAGAATCAGAGGGAAGCTGGAAACTCGAAGCCTGGATCTTCAGCTGCTCTAGTTACTATGGATGCCAATGTAGACTGGACGCTGCATGATAAGGAGAATGATGAAAGTTCTGGTGCTGATAATATTAGGTTGCTGGCTAGCTGTACTTCGGAGGATAGGCATGATCAGATTGCCTTGATGGGTCTCTCTCAGGTACAAAATTGTTTGTTTGGTTGTAGTGAACGTTATAATGAACTTAAAGAAGCCTATGATATTCTAAAACCTAAATATAATGAATGCTATGTTGATGTTAAAGCTTATAAACAGGCATTAAAAACATTAGAAAGGCAAAAGGTTTGGTTTCAGAAGAATCAAATAGCTTATGATGAGAAGATTAGAGTGTTAGAAAGTGATCTAGAATGTACTAAAAATGACTTAAAAAGGTCTGAGAAATTGAAAGCTGATGTGGTGTCTGAAAACAGTGTGTTGAAAGATAATTTAGAAAAAGAAATAGCTAGACATAATTCATGGATAAAATCTGGTCTAAATCTAGCTCAAGAGCTCTATTCTAGTCAAACTCCTAATATTTCAGTAGGTTTAGGATTTAAGAAATATGTAGGACTAGAAGCTAGAGAGGACACACGTAAATTAACACCAGCAGGATTAGCTAAAGTTGTAAAAGAAGGTGATTTACATGCAGTACGTGGATCTATTAGAGGAATACCTATGCCTGTTGACCTTTCCCTTACTGTTGACTTTGATGGATCACATCATCTGTATGGCAAAAAGTCAAAAGACTTGCTGACCCTGATTCTTCATCTAATGAGTTTGTCTCTTGCTCTGACAGTGACAAATCTTCTGATCAAGGGTCTACTTCTTATGCCAGCTGTGATTCAAGTGATAAGTCAGACCTACCCAAGACCTCACCCAAGCCTGCACCCAAGCCTAGCTTCAAGCCTATTAGAGTTACTGCTAAGGAATCCTCTTCCAAGCCAGTTTCCTCTGAAGACTTGTCTTTTCATTCTTTAAATAATAATTATGTTAAAAACAATTCTTTTCATGGTTTTGGTTTGAATACTTCTGCTTGTAATAGAACATCTTTTGGTTTGAATAAATCTTCTAAACAGAAGACATGTTTTGTGTGTGGAAGTAAATTTCATTTAATTAAGGATTTTGATTTTCATGAACAAAGAATGGGTGCATGTGCTGAGAAATCTAGACCAAAGTGGACTAATGTTACTGCTATACCACCTTATGTACCACAAGCAACCTATTCATCTCCTCCTTTTACTTGGAGAAGCTCAGTTGCTAGACCATATGTGCAACCAACAAGTTCATATTTTAAAAATGGTTATTGGCCTGTATATGTTGACTCCATGAATGATGGGAAGGGTTATAGGAATACTGCTGTGAAGCCCTCAGCAGATTGTTCTTGGAAACAAAGGGGACCTAAATTTCAATGGAAACCCAAGAACAATAGTGGATCTTTTAAATCTACATGGCCTCAATCTAAAGATCCACAAGGCAGGTTCAAGTCAGTAATGACTTGAGCCTCAATAGTGTACTAATTTTTGTATATATTTTTGTTGTTGTTGTAGGATCATCCTCTTAAACACAAGGAAGTTGGCATTGTTGATAGTGGTTGCTCAAGAAGTATGTCAGGAAACAGAGATATGATGCATAATTTCGTACCCATAGAAGGAGGAGGCAATGTGACTTTCGGTGGAAGTGATGGTAGAATCACTGGGAAAGGGACCATCAAAACACCTCAACTGGACTTTGAGAATGTGTACTATGTCAAGGAACTGCAACACTTCAACTTGTTCTCAGTCTCACAAATATGTGACACAAAGAACAAAGTACTCTTCTCTGAGGATGAATGTCTTGTGATATCTAAAGACTTCAAACTTCCAGAAGATACATCTATTTTGCTGAGAGTTCCTCGTACTCACAATTTATACACATTCAACTTGAATGATGTTCAACCAGAAGGTGACTTAACTTGTTTGGTGGCGAAAGCATCCCTGGATGAGTCTACAAAGTGGCATAGAAGGATGGCTCATGTGAACTTCAAGACCATTAACAAGCTATCAAAAATGGGTCTTGTTGAAGGACTTCCTTCAAAGGTTTTCACCAATGAACATAATTGTGTTGCCTGCAACAAAGGAAAGCAACACAGAGCCTCTTACAAAGCAATTAATGCAGTGAGCCTTATTACTGAACCTCTTCAGTTGCTTCACATGGATCTTTTTGGTCCAACTCAAGTACGCAATATTGATCACAAATACTTTTTTCTGGTCATCACTGATGGATTTAGCAGGTTTTGTTGGGTGTTCTTTCTGAGAACAAAAGATGAAACATCTCCAGTTTTAAGAGAGTTTATTACCCTTGTTGAAAATTAGCTGAATAAAAAGGTTAAGGGCATCAGGTGTGATAATGGGACAGAGTTCAAGAATGCTGTATTGATAGAACTCTGTAGGTCTAAAGGCATCAAAAGGGACTATAGCACTCCAAGAACCCCTCAACAAAATGGGGTAGCTGAAAGAAAGAATAGGACCCTAATAGAGGCAGCAAGATCTATGCTTGCAGACTCTAAGTTACCCACAATGTTTTGGACTGAAGCAGTTGGCACAGCTTGTTATGTTCTAAACAGGGTATCTATCACTAGACCTCATTTTAAGACACCTTATGAACTTCTCTATGGGAAAGTTCCTGCTATACACTACCTTAAACCTTTTGGCTGTCAAGTGACTATTTTGAATACTAGTGATCCACTGGGTAAATTTGATGAGAAGGCTGATGAGGGTTATATAGTGGGGTATTCGGCTAATAGTAAGGCGTATCGGGTATACAATTTGAATGCTAAGAAGATTGAGGAGACTTTGAACCTGAGATTTCTAGAAGACAAGCCTAATGTTCAAGGCCAAGGTCATGTTTGGTCTTTTGACCTTGATTACTTAACTGATTATTTGGGTTATTCTAGACATGTGGCTAACCAAAATGCAGGTTCACAAAAGTCACCTACTGACAGTACTGTTACCATTGATGCTGATTCTGATAGTGAGTTTGAGGATGATGAACATCCTATTATTGTACCTTCTTTCTCCCCTAATAACTTTTCAGGTGACACTTCTAAAGTTACTACTGATGACAGTGAAGATGAGTCCAACTATGCAGAGGACCTTGCTAGGCTTAAGAAACAAGAGTATGCAGCTAATCTAGAAGCTGAGAGGAATGATGAGGAGTCTGCAAGAGAAGCAATCAGTGGAAATCACCATTCTGCTAAAAGTGATCCTGTTTCTCCTATTATCACCAATTCTGCTGAAGGTTAAGCGGTTTCTACTCCCAATTCTACTAGAGTGTCCACATACTTTGGGGAACCTTATACACATTTTCCAAGACCTTCCGATCTTGGTAATCATCAACCCAAAGTTGGAGTCTTCACCTCACCTTCCTATGATAGTAATTTTGAGCCAACAGTGACTAATCTTGATACCTCCATTGATGTCAACACCACTGCTACTAAACGGATCAACATTACTCATCCACAGTCCAATATTATTGGTGATCCTAATGCACCTGTTAGAACAAGGGGCTATGTAACTAGTTCTAAATATGGTCAAGTAGAATTTATCTCTTATGTCTCAAACCAGCAAAGGGACAATCATACTGATTTTGAGCATTGTTTGTTTGCCTGTTTCCTCTCTCAAGTGGAGCCAACCAGTGTTACTCAAGCCCTAGATGATTCAAGTTGGCTTGAAGCAATGCAAGAAGAGATGCAACAGTTCCAAAATCAGCAGGTTTGGATATTGGTCCCACTACCTGAAGGGAAGTATGCTATTGGGACCAAATGGATATTAAAAAATAAAAGAGATGCAAGGGGTGTTGTGATTAAAAATAAAGCAAGATTAGTGGCTCAGGGGTTCAAACAAGAGGAGGGGATTGATTATGATGAAGTGTTTGCACCTGTTTCTAGAGTTGAGGCCATTCGTATTTTCTTAGCCTATGCATCTTACATGGGTTTTATGGTATATCAAATGGATGTTAAAGGTGCATTTCTGTATGGTGAGATAGAAGAGGAGGTTTATGTCACTCAACCTAAAGGATTTGAAGATCCAGATCACCCAAATCATGTTTATAAGGTTGTTAAGGCTCCCTATGGACTACATCAGGCACCTAGAGCTTGGTATGCTAGGCTTTCATCTTTTCTGCTGAAGAATGGCTATAGAAGAGGTGCTATTGATAAAACACTTTTCCTGAAGAAGAATTCCACATACATTATTCTTGTGCAAGTTTATGTGGATGATATCATATTTGGATCCACTAAAGAAGCTTGGTGCAGGGAGTTTGAGGAGCTGATGAAGGGAGAGTTTCAGGTGAGTGCTATGGGTGAGCTTACGTTCTTTTTGGGTCTTCAAGTTTAGCAGAAACCTGATGGTATCTTTATCAGTTAGGACAAATATGTGAGGGATATCTTGAAGAAGTTTGGTATGGAGAGTGTCAGGACTGCCACAACACCTTATGAAGCTCCAAAGTCAAAGACAAACAATGAACCAGATCTACCTGTGAATGTTCATTTATACAGGTCTATGATTGGTTCATTGATGTATCTAACAGCTTCTAGGTCTGATATTACATTTGTTGTGAGTGCTTGCTCTAGACATCAAGTCACTCCACTTGCTTCCCATCTGAATGCAGTCAAGAAGATCTTTAAGTATTTGAAAGGCCAGCCCCATTTAGGCCTTTGGTACCCAAAAGAGTCTCCTTTTAAGTTGGAAGCATATAGTGACAGTGATTATGCTGGTGCAAATCTGGATAGGAGATCCACAACTGGAGGTTGCCAATTCCTTGGAAAGAGATTGATTTCTTGGCAGTGCAACAAACAAACTATTGTGGCTACCTCATCTACTGAAGCAGAGTATGTTGCTGCTGCAAATTGCTGTGGACAGGTTCTTTGGATACAAAATCAATTGTTGGATTATGGGTATAACTTCATGAACACAACAATTTTTATTGATAATCAAAGTACCATATGCATTGTAAAAAATCCAGTTTTTCACAGTAGAACTAAGCATATTGAAATCAGGCACCACTTTATAAGAGATGCATATGAAAAACATTTGATAAAAGTGGTTAAAATTTACACTGATGATAATGTGGCAGATTTGTTAACAAAGGCTTTTGATGGACCAAGGTTTTAACACCTTGTGGTCCATATTGGTATGCTTAACCCTTAACTGCAAAGTTTAAGGGGAGGCATAGGCCTCAGGGGAGGCATATGCCTCAGGGGAGGATTTGTGTACACTTTGCATGTTTTTATGTAAATTTTGTAGATTTTGTAGATTTTTGTGTATATTTATGTTTACTAACACTAACCAGCTAATGTATTGATAGTTTTGTTTGTCTTTGTTTGGTTTGTGTGTTTCTCTGTTTGTTTTGTTTTGCAGATTGCTTATCTAAGTTGAAGTTCATAATGATTGGTCAAATGGAAAATGGTCAAGTAAGATTTAAAGCTTGTTTCTTCTGAAATCAAAGTACTGAAGTGAGCAATTTGTTTCCACTGAAGAAGAAGTACTGAAGTTCATTGTTCATTCATTCATTAGAGAAACAGTTTACAGCTTACAGCTTACAGCTTACAAAGTACAATCAATTTCAAATGCAACTACAAGAACAGTTCTATACATGATCTACTAAACCTATTCTAGCTTATATCATCTATTCCAACAGCTGTTGGATATGCATGATTGCTCATATCTTCCATTTCAGCTGCTGGATATGCATTTGTGATGACTTGCATAACCACCCATTCATTCTATCTCGATGGCTGGATATGCATGACCGGTACGATGAAGATGCTAAGGATCAAAATGGGAAGGATGGATTGATTCAAACGATGATGATGAAGATGACCACACATGTCCTTTGTGCTTCATCTACTTGATTTCACCAAAAAGCAATCCATCCACCTTCCTTTAGCCCTTCTCTTATACGATATGTGATGATGCACCAAACCATGGCGCAGGAAGAGCAAGCACCACCTCTTTTTCGGCACGAGGCCTCGGTTGAGGTTGAGATGCTGAAGGTTGGGAGTAAGATGTTCTCTTCTTAGTGGACTCATCCGAGTCATCAGAAGATTCACTTGGATTCACTACACTATCATCATCTGAAGAACTGAGAAATGGGGATTTCAAAGGACGAGGGTCATATGGATATGGAAAAAACTGAAGGAAATCACTGGATGATGATGATGATGGAGAAGAGGTTGGATCAACAACCTCTGGTTTATTATTCATGGTTTATTGTGGTTGATTGTGGTTGATTGATGAAATTAAGGTTGTGATGATATTTGGGGGTAATTGATGAGAGATAAGTATGCATTGGGGGTTGTTTTATAGACGGTTTGAAGACTTAATGAGATTAAATGCGAGTTGGGTGAAACAGTAAAAAGATATTTACTGAAGCTTCTTGAATACGTGATGTGTTTCTGCTGATTGAAAGACTTTAGCAGAATGACCATTGTTTCTGCTGAAGTTGAAATTTAAATTTGGTAAAAGGTTGCTTTACACGTCAGCTTTGGTCAATAACTTAATATATTTGACCAAAATTTGGGAAACTTCTACTTATACCCTATTCGCATATTATCGTCTAATATTAACTGATTCCCTCTTTATTCGATTTAAACACACCTTCAGTTGATTAAATCGTAACCCATTATCTACATCTCTTATGGCGCTTCAATTCAAACACGATCATAATAAAGTTGCTTTTCTGGGAACAGCTAAGGGTGATGATCTGTA
Source organism: Chrysanthemum seticuspe (assembly GCA_019973895.1). NCBI lineage: Eukaryota > Viridiplantae > Streptophyta > Magnoliopsida > Asterales > Asteraceae > Chrysanthemum > Chrysanthemum seticuspe. The sequence continues at coordinate 238,900,933 of BPTQ01000005.1, forward strand.
TAAACCTATGGTGGAGTTTTTGAAGAGGTCCAAGATTCATTATGCTTTATCACATACTCCTAATGCTATATATGAATCTTTGGTTACTCAGTTCTGGGCATCTGCTTCAAAACGTAGTGAAACAGAGATCGTGGCTATGGTTGTTGATGTCGAGTATGTTGTGACAGAGGAGTTGATCAGAAGTCGACTTCGTTTGGATGATGAGAATGGGGTTTATCATTCTAATTCAGTGGCGATACTAGATGGACTGAGAGCTATTGGATACCAAGGTGAACGAACAGACATGTGGCTCAAGAATCAGCTATGCCCGATGTGGAGGTTTTTAGTTCACACATTGCTTCAGTGCATAAGCAATAAATCAGGAGGATGGGATCAGTTCTCTACACAATTAGGATGTGGTATTGTGTGTCTTTCTCAAGGGTTAACTTATAATTTTTCCAAGTTTATTTTTGATAACATGGCTGAGAATATTCAAAAGAAAAAGCATAAGTTTTTAATGTACCCTAGGTTTTTGCAAATGATAATAGACACTAATACCCGAGCCCAAGCCTTTTATCCCATAGGAGCTTTATCTGCTAAATTATTTGCTTCAATGCGAACTAAATATGAAGGGACACATCATCCTTTACTAGCAGCTATGTTGCCTCCGGGGAATGAGGCTGCTGATGAGGATAATGTTGTTAATAATCCACCTTCTACCAATGTTACTGCTGATGGTAATCCTTCAGTTACCATTGATGAGGGCCCTTCTACTACTGCTGAAGCATCTAATGTTTCTCCTGACCAACCTTCACCGATACCTTCACCTAGACCTTGTCCTAGTCCACCACCTATTCAGGTTAGTTTTGATTCATTTGAGTCTGACCCTAATCGACTGACCACACCTAGTCCACACAGGGAACCATTTAATGAAGGTTTTCCTTATGTTGAGCATGACCATGTTTCTCCTGAAAGTTCCAATGAAGTTCCCATTACCACCGAGCAATCAGATGGTGGAGCTGAGGACCCTATTACACTTACATCTGTCTATGCTCTAGTGAACAGGTATGTAGCTGAGGTGGATGCTCTCAAAAAGGAACTTGCAGAGACTAAGTCTTCTCTTGGTGGTGAGATTGTGGAGCTGAGGAATAAGGTTAAGAGTTTGGAAGAACAACTTGGGCATCATTCTAAAAGAAAGCTAGTGGTTTCTTCTGATGAAGAGCAAGAGGATAATCCATTTGGTTCTCTTAAGATTTTGGCTGATGTTGCTCAAAAGGCTCCTGTTTCTTCTCCTATTGCTGCTGAATCTACAAAGAAAAAGGAACCTATTCGATTTACTAGAAAAAGGAGAAGACAATATCTAAATAAGGAATCCACTGAAGCTTCAAAAGAACCAAGGGTTGATGATGTAACTGTTGATGTTTCAATGAAGGATGTTGTTTCTGTACATGGTCCAGCTTCAGGTGTACAAGAACAACCAAGTTCTCTAACTTCAGCAGATAACCCTGAAGTATTTGTTGCTGAAAGAAGTTCTAATTTGGATCATAATGCTGAAGTCTTTTCAACACCTGTTGAAGAGTTGTCTCAACATGTTGCTTCTGATGCTAATTTGGGAGTTTCTTCTGAAGTTCCTATTTGTGATACTTCTTCAGTTGATGGTGTTCACATATCTGCTGATAAAGAGACAGAAGTACTAGTTGAAACTGAACTTGGTCCAGATCTGGTCAGTGCACAAGAGATGCAAGCACAAGAAAGAATGTTAACTGAATGTGCAGAGAGAAAGAAAAGTGAGGATTTGGCTAAACAGATTGCAGCTCAGTCTACTTCAAATTTGCCTCCTGAGAGCCAAAGAGAACTGGATGAATTGCGTACTAAGATGTCTGGTGCACAATGGGATGTTTATACTCAGCAAGTTGTTTCTAATCCTACACTTGGTCAGAGTATATTAGGTGCTGACTTTGACAGTGAGGATTTTGTTGACAAAATGGTCAATCTTGGACAAAAACGAAAACAAGAGGCAGCTGACAGAAAGAAAGCTCTTGTTGCTCAAAAGAATAAGGCAAAAAGGGAAAAACCACCTACTGCAGCTCAAAAGAAAGCATACATGAGGAAAATTGTCCTTTATCAGAGTTCTGCTATTTTTAATTCTGGTTTGAAGAAAAGTCAAGTCTGGAATTTACCTGATGATGTATTGCATAGACTGTATCAAAGGATTATGAAGCAGTCTGCTTCATCTTCTAAGCAGAGAAGTGTTGTTAATTCAGATGCTCCACAGGCAAAGAGACCTAAAAAGGTTAAGATTGTATATAATTTTGATGATATTCCATCAAGGATGGATTCTTCTGTTCTTACTCCTGAAGCATCTACTGCATCTATACCTTCAGCTGAAAGGGTTCAATCTTCTGAACCACAAACTATATCTTCTACAGTATTACCTTGTGTTAAGAAGGTCAGTGTTCTAATTGATTTAGAAGGAGAAGATATGGGTAAGAAAGTTGAAAGAGAAGCTGCTAAAGCTAAGCATGCTAGAGTGATACTTGAGCGAATGTATCAATTGAGAGGTATTGCTCTAGTTAAGTCTTCTTCTCCTTCTTCTACTCAAGCTAAAGATGTTCCTGAAACATCTGAGGATGTCTCATCTATGGGGATTTATATACCTGGTAGAAGGATGAAACGAATGTCTAAAAGAAGTCATAATGCTCTAAGGCGATCTGTGAGATCAGATGGGACATATACTTCTAGGATTCATAAGTCTCTCAGAAGTAGTTCTTTGGATTTAAAAGCTGATGATTCATATTTTATTAAAGAAGGATCTGTTGCTGTTTATCCTGAAAGATCTCATGATGTGTTGATTAATTGGACATTGACTGACGGGGAGCTTAATACTATTTATCGTTTGGATATACTACTGTGAAGTTCAACTTTTTAAAGGAGATACTTCATTTGGTAGATAGGGCAGATTTGAATACTCTGTATGGAATTGTCTCTAAGTATTACAATACTAATACACCACAGGGTTCTGGTTTATTCTTGTTGGGTGATCTTGAAGTGTTGTTTGATTCTCAATCTCCAAATGGTAAAGGGTATCATATTTGGAAGAATTCACATCTATGGAAGGTTGAGACTTGGAGATTTTATCCTTTGCCTTGTGTACATGTGGTGGAGACAAAGAGTGGAATTACGGTTTGTATGTCTGCTGATAAGATTTATCCCTTGCCTATGAGGCTGATGGAAAGAATACTTAGACTGAAGTTGGAAGTTCCTCCGGATCCAGTTGGTAATGATAGGTTTGTCTAACTTTTATTGCAGGTTTGTTGTATACTATTGATGGTTTTTAACTCACCATATGTGCCTTGTGTATATCAAAGAGTTGGCTAGTCCAAAGGGTACAACTTTGGTAAAGACACATCAAATCTGTTGATAGCTGTAATGGTTTGCTCAAAATCATAGGGTTTGCAACCACCCATGCTTAATTGCTGAGGGTTGTATGGTCATCAATTCACCATGGTTTATTCCTTTTTGGAATCCAAGAATTGACTAGCCCACATGTATATGACTTGTGGTAAAGGCAGTGGAATACCATATTTGGTAATCAGTTCACCAATACTAAGAATTGACTAGTCCTGAGCAAACGACTACAGGTAAAGACATATCAAATCCGTTATATAGTTGCTGGTTTGCTAATAAATCAGATGGTTATCAGTGTACCATAGTTTTCGAACTTAAACATTTGGCTACTCCAGTAGTAATGGCTATTGGTAAAGAGACATCAAATCCATTATTTTCAATGATTCATGTGACAACCCGTACTTCCAGGTCATTTCTCGAAACAATTCATGCCTTACAATTTCAACATTTATCGTAAACTAGGTTTACGTGTTCCAAATTCGCGTAACCTTTATGGTTTAGCGGCGAATTCCTGATCATATCATCACGAACATTTCATATGGACTAAGTTTAGTCTACATTTCATTAACATCATTTGCATCATGTTAGTTCATTCATGACTTTACATTTCACATTAAACGCGTAAATTTTATATTAAATAAACGTTATCGCGTGAGTTATTATTTTGAATATTTAGTCCGTTTCTTTCAAAAATGATCCCGATATATTTTTATACTTACATTTAGTTTATAAAAACTATATTTTGAGTTTACCTGGTGTTCTAAATTTATTTTGTATATAAATCGTTAAATTCATATTATTACGACGCTTTTCTTAAAAACTACACGATAATTATTATATCACTCAATTTTTACAAGGAATATATTTTTACAATTTTTATGATATTATTATACTCTACTTTGATCTATTAAAAATTACTTTCACCTAAAATTTCCCTTAAATACACTAATGTGTATACAACTTTCAAGTTACCTATACTTAGTCTTTTACTTACATTTATTAACAAGTATATACATTATTAAAAAAAAAAAAAAAAAAAAAAAAAAAAAGATATTATGTTGACACAATCCCCCCAAAACCGGCCAAGGGGGGGGATGTATCCTCAAGTTGGTAGATTTTCTTTGATTGTATAAACCTATACACTTGCTAAAAGTCTTACTTCATTTACTCATTTCATTCCAATAAATTTCAAAGTTAGTAAAATTATTTCTTCCTTGGTTTTTCTCTCCTCAAAACCGGTTCTTCATTGGAGATAGCAAGGGATCACAAAATCTTTCAAACTCAAGTGTTTTACAATCTAGATCACACTCTTATTAAGGTTTTGAAATAAAAACCTAGGGTGTTTAGGTTAATCCTTGTTCTAATCACCTCATCATAGTAACTTGTAAGCATATTACTTTCATTTTTCATCTTTCATTTTCATTTCATACTTATTTCATCATTTTCTTGGCAAACATGCAAGACTTGTGTTAGTTATACCATTTTACCTTTGATTTTAAGAGTTTGATATATATAAGGTCATCCTATAATTATTCCCTTGGTATATATTGGTCTTAATGACGTTTAGGAACCAATGACACCCTAAGAAGGTGTATGGTAGAATTAGAATAGCTTTGGAGTTGATTTGAAGGGATTGGAATACGTTTAGTACGAGAAAAACTATTTTCGACAAGTATTAAAAGTGGTCTGTCCTTATTTTGTTTTTCTGGAAAATCCGACAGTAGGCACGAAATTTTGGCCTTGATATTTAGAAAATATACTTTAAAACGAATCCGTGGCCGCTTGAACGGATTAAAACGGAGTTATAACGAAGAAGTTATGAATTTTTCAAGTTTGACGACGAAATATATAATTTCTGAAATTTTCAGCAAAGTGTTTATGTTTTGTACGAGTCAAAAACGAGTCCTAAGCTTTACAAATTATTTCGACTTATCAAAAATATAATAGTATACTTTGATACGAAGCTAAGGACGTATTATACGTAGAAAACGGATTTGAAACGACTAAGATATGCACGTTTTCATAAAATTGCCGTAACTATTATTTTCAGAAAAACTATATTATTTTTACGAGACAAGTGTTACGGTAACTAAAATGACCATATTGAAGGCTGTTTTTAACGATGATGTAGAACTTTTTGTAACGAGATGTCTTCTAATAAAATCGAGATCACCAAGCATATTTTCCAAAACGACCAACCGTTTGTATAGCGGAGTTGTAATAAATTATTTACGGATGCTTAAACTTTGCCAAAACTCACTTTTTAAGCCACAATTGGACAAAATCACCATCTTTAACCTTTATTATCTTTATGTTCGAGACCTTTATGTCGAAAACTCCTGAACTGAAACTTCTAGATTTTGATACAAACTTTCCAAAACCGTCGAGCTCGTTTTCTAACGTTCGACGTACACCATTTTACGACTAGTTTTTCGAAGCCATTTTTATCACTTTCATGAAATTTCCGACGACTTTATTTTACGACGAAAAGTTAAAATTTCACTATAAATCATTACAAAACAATTGTAGGATGACATTTTGACGTAAATACTTGTAAAGTGATTTAAGAAGGGTCAAGACGTCAAAAGAGTATTTTTCGACGATAAGTAATATTTTTCAAAACTCGCAAATGGTATAAATAACATACGAAATGCATGCATAACATAACATCATAACTCATTACATATCATAACATTCGTAATAGGTCCAGATTAAAGCATCACATTATACCTCGGTGTACTCACTCTTGTCATCACACCAGTTTATCAAGTGAGTTTTCATAGCCCCGATTTACTCAAGTTTTTACTTCATTTCAAACCTACGGGGGAGAATACATTGCACAACATTTTATTACGATACCAAGTATGTTAAATTCATTTACATTGCTTAAGTTACCGCATTGCCAATTGAAAGTCCCCTTTTCCTGAACATGAACCGTTAATCTTAGAAGCTAGGGTGAGTGGATAGATCTATCGAGGGTGACGCCTCCATCCGGGTTGGTGAATCCCAACTAGTCATACGGATGCATCTCATTTAATAACATTATTGAGTTGTCTGGCAAACACTCTTTTGGGGCCTACATTATGAACAGTCTAGTTTCGGTGTCATGGGCTTAAAGCAATTGTAACATTTTTATGTGACATGATTGTCATACCTGTAACATATTTATGTGACATGATTGTCATACCTGTAACATTTTTATGTGACATGATTGTCATACCAGATCTATACTTGCGTAGTCGTATAAAACATTTACTTAAACCTATGATTTCTCACCAACATTATTGTTGACCCGTTTTAGCAATGTATTTTCAGGTAACTAAGGCATTATCATCATGGCATGGTTAAGGAACCACCTTTTGAGTCGCGGTGTCGACTTATATCATTGTACATTATGGCACTTTCTTTCAAAAACATCGTTTGGACTTGTTATATATTTATGTTTCCGCAAACTTTGTAAACTTTTGGGACCTATGTTGTAACTCTGAACGTTTTTATTAAATATCCAACGATGTGTTTTTAAACGACACTTTAGGTCGTTCTATATAACTGTGATTGTGGTGCTATGACAGTCAATCCCCAGGAATTCCATTCCGCTGCAAAACAGGTAAATTGGGGGTGTGACAATTCACCTCTCTCAGGAGTTAACACACCTGGATGTGATGATAATAGTATGAAACTAAACTGGTTTGATGTACATTATGTCATTTGTTGCTGCAAAGAACTGGAGTTTTAAAGATTTGTCATCATCGAGGTGTCATTGTTTTGTTTCTTTGTTGCTGATGTTTGTGAACAATCCTCTGAAGCATTGAAGATCTATCAAGAAACTGGAACTTAACCAAGTCAAATTCCAGTTTAGGGGAGGATTGTTGGGAATTATGCTAAGTAGGAATTCTGCTGATATTACTGCCGATGGATTCTGCTGAAGAACATGGAATCTGCTGAAGAAGAGTTTCTGCTGAAGTAGTGAAACCGTGTATCTGGTTTCTGCGGAAATTGTTATTCCGTGTTTTCTAGAATTAGTTAGGATATGCATGAGCTTTATTAGGAAGTTATATTGTATATCTTATTTAGTTTTATTATTATACGTTTCTTAGGAAACAAGTTAGGGTTCCTTGTCTATAAAAGGAACACAATAGTATGATGAATGTAACGAGTTGAAAAACAAAGTTTTAGTAATATAAAGATCCATAGAGGATCAACGTGTTCTTAGTTATTTGTGTTCGTACTTATATTTGATTTTCGCTAAAGAATATAAGTCGTAGAGATTGTCTATTAGTTTGTTTGTGATTACATAAGCAATACTAACGATCTGCGAGTGCTGAAGATCTATCAAGGTCTAACGTTTCAACAATGACTATTATTGTAACCAAAAATGCCACGTGGCAAAATTAATTATCACTTAACCAAAAAACGCATTTATTCGAGTTTCAAATGTCTGGAGGACCATTTCTGCCAAGTTACCAAACATGGGGACTAATATTAATCAAAAAAACGCTTTTTATTAAAATAAAATACAAAAACGTTTTATTCATATGTTTTAATTTGAAATTAGTCAACCTTAAAATTAGCTAAAGGGCACAAAACAAAACATCTCTAATTCAGAAAAACTAAAGCCGCCGCCAATGGCCATCGTTAAACCCAACCTCCGCCGTCTCACCACCCTCTCTTCCTCCACCGCCACCATCATCTCCACCACTCATTCCGACATAACCACCGTTAAACCCACCACCAAAACGCTGACCCAGTCAGAAACCCTACTCTCAGACAAACTCCACTCCATCATCAAAACCCACCACCTCCAAAACCCTAACCCCATAACCAGCACCACAACCTCATTTCCCGCCAATTTCACCATCCCATCACTCACAACCACCCTCTCACACCATCACCCAAACCCCATCTCCCCTGACGTCATCACCCACGTCATCTCCAAATGCGCCTCTGTTCGTCACAACCTCCCCTTCTCCCAAACCCTTTCCTTTTTCAACTGGGCTCTCACCCATTTCCCCCAAACCCCCGAAAACCTCGAAAAAAGCGTTGTAAAAGACGCGTATAATGAGATGATAGATTTTTGTGGAAAAGTAAGACAATTTGATGTGGCGTGGAGTGTATTTGATATGATGAGGGTTAGGGGTGTGGGGATAACAGCTGAGACTTTTTCGATATTGATTAGGAGGTATGTGAGGGCGGGAATGGTGGAGGAAGGGGTTGAAGGATAGATTTGAGCCGGATGTGGTGGTTTGGACTAGTTTGGTTCACGGGTGGTGCAGAGTTGCGTAGGAATGGATTACGCCCAATTCTATTACTTATAATAACTTGATGCGTGTTCATGTGAAAGCGGTTAAGACTGAGAAGGTTTTGCAGGTTTATAATCAAATGAAGAGGCTTAATTGTGAGCCCGACTTGATAACGTATAATTTTTTGATTGAGACTCATTGTAAAGATGAGAATAGTGATGATGCGGTTAAGGTTTTGAATTCCATGATTAAAAAAGGGTGTGAGCCGAATGCGAATAGTTTTAATCCTATTTTTAGGGAGATTTTTAAGGCTCGTGACGTGAACGCTGCTCATGATTAAAAAACATTTTTGTATTTTATTTTAATAAAAAGCGTTTTTTTTATATTAGTATTTAGGTTTGGTAACTTGGCAAAAATGGTCCCCCAAAAATTATGAAACGAGTATAAATGATTTTTTTGGGTTAAGGGTTAATTAATGTTGCCACGTGTCAGTTTTGGTTACAATAAGAGTCATTAAGAAAGTTTTTTGGTTACAATAATAGTCATTAAGAAGTTTTTTTTGTTTTAATAGGAAAAAAAAGTTTATTGTCACAATAGTAAAAAGTGGCAAGTTTGTATATTTTTTGGACCATTAACCCTTTTTTCTTCTATAAATAGTGAGCCATTTCTTCATTATTTCTCACCCCTTTCTAACACACCTTCTCCCTGAGTTAAAAATTCACTAACCTCAGATCCAAGAGATCTATGTTTGTAGTTTTGTTTTTGTGTGATCTTCTAGGTTCCTCTTAAAGGCAAGATCACCACCTTTGAAGTCGAGCAAGCTCAAGTCCACGAGTTGCCATGCTTCCTCATCATCAAGGCTACTGAAGTCTTCTTATTCATGATTCCTTTCTTTCTTCTAAGAAGTGTAGTGTTGAAGACATTAGTGAAAGATGTCTCAAGTGTCAAGACGAAGATATTAGTGAAGGGTATCTATCGTCCATATCATAAGCACTTGTGGTAGGTGCTTAGAAGTCAAGAGTAGAAGCATTAGTGAAAGGTGCTTAGAAGTCAAGACACAAGACATTAGTGAAGGGTGTCTTGTAGATCTAGTCAAAGGCATTAGTGAAAGGTGCCTTAGATGTACATTCGATATGGTGTGTTTCGATGTACAAGATAGACTAGTATTAGATCCAAGGATATTGATATCCTTGATGATGTTGTAAAGGAGTAGATCTCCTTTGGGATTAGTCTTTGGTGTAGTGTGGTAGTAGTTCCTCCATTGCAATGGAACTAGGTGCTTAGCCTAGTACCTAATAAAGGGTAGGCGACGTTGTGTAGGTGTAGTTCACCTTGGAGTGAAAGAACTAGGTACTTAGCCTAGTACCTTATAAAGGGTAGGCGACGTTGTGTAGGTGTGGTTCTCCTTGGAGTGAAAGAACCCGGTGGTTAGCCTAGCACCGTATAAAGGGTAGGCGACGTTGTGTTAGGTGTGGTTCACCTTGGTGTGAAAGAACTCGGTATTTAGCTTTGTACCGGAAAAAGGTTAAGCGACGTTGTGAAGGCTTCTCCGCCATAAGGAGATTGGTGTAGTGTTTACGAACTCTCGAGTAGGTGACTCGGGGAGTGGAGTAGGGCAAGGAAGGTGTCGTTGTAGCCGAACCACTATAAATACTCGCGTTGTGGTTTTGTGCTTCTTACTCTTATCTTTTCATTACATACCTTTATATGCTTGTTTATCAACATCCAACACACACACCCAAATAGATTGACATAAGTCAATCTAAATAGTTTAAAAGGAAGTTTTAATTGGCAAAACTATTCAACCCCCCTTCTAGTTTTCCACATTCTCTACACAAGTTGGCTTTTCTTTAGGTTTAAGAATCTCACTACCATGATAAATCACATCATGAGCTCTTTTTGCTTTCTTAAGATACGCAGGATTTGGGTCTTCTACGAGCCCAATACTGTGTTTATCACTCAATACTCTATGCTTAATGATCATGTGAGCAGTCTGAATGGTGTTACCTTGTACGTACAACTTGTTTTCAAGTTTGTTGTTCAAAGTTTTAAGGTTGGAAAAATCATTTAAAAGTTTTGATTCCTTTTCCTTGAATTCCTGTTTAAGCACTTTTACATTTTCTTGAAGTTCTTGTTTTTGCTTAACAGTTTTATTAAGTTTCTCTTGTAAGAAATTTAACTCTTGTTTTAATGTTTCTTCCCTTAAATTACTTTTAGTTATTAATGTACGCATTTGGCTATCCATTTCCTGCTTACGGGTGGTCAGCTCAAATTCAGCACGCTGTTCATAGATGGCCACTTGATCCTTATAAATATTTAGTTTAGTGGTCATGGAGTCATCAGGCACATAATCAGTGTACTCATCAAACACGTATTCATCATTAATGGCAGAAGGTGCACAACTAGGTACAACAAGACTTTCATCGTGCTTCACATATTCATCATATGGGACAACATTGCTATTACCGATATTTTCAATATCTGATTCAACGACTTCTGTTGATTTTACTTTGTTGGGAATCTTTTGCTCATCAACCGTATCATAAAGTTTTAGTACCTCTGATATTATAGAATTCTTAGAGGGACCGGCTTGTTGAGGTGATGAGACCATTGGAGAAATATTAGCCATAAAGATGGTAGGTGTCGTTGGTTCATCATCAACATCAGAGTCAAAAGCATCACAATCTGCAACTTGGAAAACATTGGGATTGTTCTGTGCCAAATCATATACCGGTTGTTCATCCACATCTGCATCATATGTTTTGGCATTCCCATCAGCAAGAAACAACAACTCTTCCTCATCCAACACCGCTGCACTATCTTGAGCTTGCATTAGCAGCATCTTATCCCTGAAGTACTCAGCATTCTGTGGATGTTTCGGTTGAGTGCAGTTCCTAGCAATATGTCCTTCTCCACCATAATTGTAACACTTAATAGGTTTCCCTTGACCCTGAACCGTGATCCTTCCTCGGTTATGAACACCCACATAACCAGCTCCAGCTCCAACATTCCCCCGTGTAATATACCGTGGATTCACATTATGCCTTCCTTGCACATTCTGAATCACAACCCTTCCATTTTCCACTATGTCTTGATTCTGTAGATTAGATGAGGTTCTGAGTTGGTTGTTGGTTTGGGGAAGTGAGTTTCTGTTTTGTTGAACTAGTAGAGCCACTTAATTTGCAAGGTTTTCAATTAACATGTCAGTTGGGGTAAATCCTGAGTCTGGTATGGTAATTTGTTTCTGATTCTGAGAGGATGGTATGACTTGTGATGCTTGAGTACTTATCCTCACATTTTAAAGAAATGCAGTTGAATCATTTGAAGAGTTTGCAGCAGCAGTATTAGAGTGGAATTTCTCCAAGATCAAACACTCAAATGTAGAATGCTTCTCATGTTGAAGTAAGTAGGCATACAACTGCTCATAGTTAGTGTTCCTCAATCCTTTGTTCAACTTGACAGCAGTAACAAATATGTGCCATTCAGGGTTCATGTTGTTTACAAACTTGGAGCTGAGTTGGATATTTGGCATTGTCATGTTGATGTTCCTCATATCATTCACAAGTTTGTGAAACCTCACATGATACTCCGTGATACTTTCCCCTGGTTCATCTTGAAATTCTCAAAGTCATCATAAAGTTGTGACTCTCTATCTTCCTTAGTCAGTTCTGAACTAGAGAGAAGCATCTTAACATTATCCCAGACTGCCTTGGCCTCGGTATTGTGATTGATCAGCTTGTAAATGTCCTTTGGTAGACCTTGAAGTACGATGTTTAAAGCTATAATGTCAGCAGCGTATATCTTCTTCTCCTTCTCGTTAAGATCATCATACGTCCTTGGTATATCCATACCCAACGTGACAGTTCCATCAGCTCCAGTTTCAAGTTGATCCCTTGTTGTTCCCATTTGGAATGGTCCTTCATCAATTGACTGAATGATGTTAAGACCATTCTCTTTGCTCAAGCAGTACAGTCTGATTCTCTGTGCCCAAGAGTCATAATCAGTTCTATCCAGCATAGGAGGATGAGTATCAGACCCAGCAGCTTGAACGTCATCTACAACAGAAGACATGATTGTAGACATGATTCGTAAGTTCACGGTATTTTACTACTTTTTGATTTAACCGAGAAATAGAATCTTTTGCGAGATTCTACTAAATCAAGAGGAAACCGTAGAACTTAACTAAAACATGTCAAATCTCAAGTGAGAAAATGCAGTCTTGAAAAAATGCACTAGGTCAAAACGCAGTGGGACACAACGCAGTGAACCAAGTCGCAAGAGACAAAATGCAGATTTGACAAATCGCATGAATGATAACATCAAATAGTCATGAATATTAAGTGTCAATTTCCCCCGATAATGCTCGTATTTTATATCATTTATATGGATTTACGATTGTTTTCCTCTATATTTCACTTTCAGGTAAATAACGAGCATTGGAGCTAATGAGATGCGGATTTGGAGAGTTTATTGAAGATATATGACAGTATGCCTGTTTTGAAACAATTACGACGTATCTCTTCTCTCACATTACGCCGTAACAGAAGCGTGGCTCAGAAAACCAACTAAATTGAAGATTACGGCGTAAATCCCTCCTAGGATTACGCCGTAACTAATTAGGTCAAATGATGTTCCGCTCCGCTGCAAGCTACACCGTAACTCATTCCACAAATACGGCGTAACCATGATTTATTGAAGATACGGCGTAACTCATTCCTGATGTTACGCCGTAACCAGCTTTTCCATAGCAAAATACAAAGAAATGGATGTTACGGCGTAACTCTCAATTTAAGTTACGCCGTAATCATATCTGGCCTATAAATACCACCCAAAATTCTGCATTTCTCATCATTCACTCCACACACAAAAGCATAGAACGTGGGTAGGAGGCTGAAGGCAGATCTCGAGAAGCATACGGAGCCATCTCCAAAGGAGAAATCACTCCCTAACGATAAGCATTAGCAATTTATCATTTCTTTTACTTTCAATTCATGTATTTTAATATGTTAAACATTGAATCGATTGTTTTAGTTAATATGAGCGGCTAAGCACCTCTGGTGCTAGCCTAGTTATGATTCCTTGATTGTTTTGTTTATGTTTACATTGCTTCCGTATAATTTTTTCTAGTGTATGCATGCATAGTTTGTTGGTAGCTACCCTTGTTTTGGTAGTTTTGAATGGCAGTAGTGGCTAGTTACATAAGAGATATAACCAACTGACCCTAAGTAGGTAGACTAAGTGGGAAGGGTAAGAATTGACCAACTGACGACCCTTCTTTGCTTGTGCGATTTGACCAACTGATCACCTACCGTTTGGATGAACTTAAGAAGTTAGGGATGAATGTTTAAGATGCTAGCACCCGGACACTCATTGTAATGAATCTTGCATGTAGCGGAACTTAATGACTTGGCATAGGGGACTAAAAACAACTGGACTTTCAAGGGTAGTAGCTTGATCTCCGGTGGAAGCCTTTGCTGATAGGTTAGGACGAACTGACCAAATGCTGTCCTAGCGACTTTTACCCCCACTTGAAGCAATTGGAAGTAATTAAACATGAACTTAATATGATAGGATAAGTAACTAGGTTAGCACACTTCTCCTCTACTGATCACAACCCTCGCCTTTATTTACTTTTTTGCATTTCTTGTTTTTGTTAGGAATTAGAAATTCCCGGTAGTAAAGAGTCAGTCACCTCAAGTATATGTAATCGTTAGAAAGCTCGTAGTCGTAGTTCTTTTAAGTTAAGTAGTAATTTAGGTAAGTAACACCGTGGAGGACGGACGGGTCTTTACCCACTGTATGCCTGATCCACAGCCCAAAGTGTGGCGAGTTATGTAAGACTATAAATACTCTCTACCTTCCAAGGTAGAGAGTTGGAGCTCATAATAATATCTTTCACTTTCTCTCACTAAGTTCCCTAAACCTCTAACTTTCTCTCTCTAGAATTCCATCTATATGCTACTTTGTGTTATGGTTTGATGTGTATGTGAAAAGTTATATCTTACAATTGGTATCAAGAGCCATGGTTAGATCATATCTTGCACATCTTTGGATTTATAGTGGTTTTTAGGTGGTTTTTGAGTTTGAAATAGTTTAGTGGTTTTTGCATCATTTGGTTGATTTCTTGTGTTAAAGTTTGAATTTTGTTGGTACTTTTATGTTTAGAATCATCAAAAGTGTTTAGGTTTTCATTTGGTAAGCTTGAATCATCTTGGTTGGGTTGTTTTTGGATTGAAAAGTGATGTTTATATGGTTTTTCATGCTAGCGACTTAGTTCACGGAATATTTTTCTTGGTAGCGACTTGCTTTGCATTTTTGTAGCGACTTACAGTGTTGGAGCTAGCGAGTTAGAGCTAGCGAGTTAAAGTACAAGTAGTGGACTCTCCACTACGGGTAGCGACTTGTGGTAGCGACTTGGTCAGTAGCGAGTTGCTCTTTAGCGACTTGTGTCTCTAGCGACTTGTGTAGCGAATTGCTGCCAAAATTTGGTTAGCGACTTGGTCTGTAGCGAGTTACTACTTAGCGACTTGCTTTTCTGTTAGCGACTTGGGTTTCTAGCGACTTGGTTTTCTAGCGAATTAATTGGTAGCGACTTAGTGCATTTGTCTCTAGCGACTTAGTGCATTATCATCTAGCGACTTGAGTGATTGTTTACGGTTTTCTCTTGATTTAGTAAAATCCCGTGAAAGAATCTATTTCCCGGTTTAATCATAGAGTTATAAAATCCCGTATAATCTGGTAACATGTCTACCAACGTCCCTACTGTCATCTCCACTGTTGCCGAGGATGTACAAGCAGCTGGCTCAGATACTCGTCCACCCATGCTTGACAGAACTGACTACGATTCTTGGGCTCAACGAATCAGATTGTATTGCCTTGGAAAGGAAAATGGTGTCAATATTCTCAAATCCATTGATGAAGGACCATATCGAGTTGAAACGACTAGAGACATACTTGATACTAATGAAGATGGTACTCCTGTTTACGGAATGGACAGACCTAAGATGTATGACGAGCTTGATGATAAGGAGAAAAAGAGATTCGATGCAGATATCAGGGCTTCAAACATTGTTCTTCAAGGTCTTCCTAAAGACATCTACAAGCTGATCAATCATAACACGGATGCAAAGGCAGTTTGGGATAATGTTAAGATGCTTCTCTCAGGTTCAGAATTAACTATGGAAGACAGAGAATCCCAACTCTATGACGAATTCGAGCACTTCAAAATGAAACCAGATGAGAGTGTCTATGAGTACTATGTGAGATTCCATAAGTTAGTGAATGACATGAGGAACATCAGAATGACTATGCCTAACATTCAGCTGAACTCAAAGTTTGTGAACAACATGAATCCCGAATGGCACAAGTTTGTCACAGGTGTGAAGCTCACTAAAGGATTGAAGAATACAAACTATGAGTAACTCTATGCCTTCCTCCTTCAGAATGAGAGACATGCCATGTTTGAAAAATTGATTCTCAATCAGTTCAAAACCAACCAGGGAGAGACAAGCTCGTCTAATGACTCAACAGCCTTCTACTCAAACATCGGAATCACAACCAAAGCATCACAAGTCATACCCTTGGGAATGGTAATCATAAACTCATTCCTGATCCCATGTTCAAACAAGCTGATGCTGATGCACATGTGGGTAACATCATTAATCAACTTGCTCTTCTCATTAGTCAAAACATGAATTCTCTTCCACAAACCAACAACAACCTCAGAACTGCATCTAACCCACATAATCAAGCCACTGTTAAAGATGGAAGGATTGTGGTGCAACCAGTTCAGGAAAGACAGTATGATCAGGGAAGGGGTGGAGCTGGGAGAGGTTATGTTGGAAACCAGAATCGAGGAAGAAATGGTAACCGAGGTCAACCTAAGCCAATCAAATGCTATAACTGTGGTGGTGAAGGACACATTGCAAGGAACTGCACATCTCCAAAGCGTCCACAGAATGCTGATTACTTCAGAGATAAGATGTTGCTGGCACAAGCTCAGGACAATGGTGCTGCGTTGGATGAAGAGGAATTGCTGTTTCTTGCTGAGGGCAATGCCAAGACCTATGATGTAGATGTGGATGAGCAGCCTATTCAGGAGATAGGTCACAATCATCAGAATGCCTTTCAAGTCGCTGACTGTGATGCATACGACTCTGATGTAGATGATGGACCTACTGCGCACACAATCTTTATGGCTAGCATCTCTCCAATGGTTTCTCCCAAGATCTCTTCTTCACCACAAGCTGGCCCATCCAAGGACAAACTCATCTCAGAGGTATTAAAGCTATACGATGATGCTGATGTGCAACAGATGCATGACAAAGTACAACCAACTGAAACTATTGAATCAAATATTGAAAATATGGGTAATATCAATATTGTCCCATACGATCAATACGTGAAACAAAGTGAAAGTGAAGTTGTACCAAGTGATGCATCTTCTGCAGTCAACAATGACTATGTCTTTGATGAATACACTGCATGTGCTCCTGATGATTCCATAATTTCTGAACTAAATGCCTATAAGGAACGTGTTGCTATTTATGAACAACGTGCAAAATTTGAGTTGACCACTCGTGAGCAGGAAATGGATGTCCAAGTGAGTACAGTAATTAGAAAAAGTAAGTTTAGAGAAGAAGTATTGAAACAAGAATTAAATTCCTTGCAAGAAAAACTTTCTAAAACAGCTAAGCAAAAACAAGAACTTCAAGAAAATGTGAAAATGCTTAAGCAAGAATTTAATGCAAAGGAATCAAAACTCTTGAGAGATTTTTCTAATCTGAAAACTTTGAAAAACAAACTTGAAAACAAGTT
Source organism: Chrysanthemum seticuspe (assembly GCA_019973895.1). Classification (NCBI taxonomy): domain Eukaryota; kingdom Viridiplantae; phylum Streptophyta; class Magnoliopsida; order Asterales; family Asteraceae; genus Chrysanthemum; species Chrysanthemum seticuspe. The sequence goes on from BPTQ01000005.1 coordinate 238,918,377, forward strand.
GTACTTACAAGGAAACACCATTCAGACTGCTCACATGGTCACGAAACATCGTGTCTTAAGCGATAAGCATAGCATTCCCCTAGTAGAGGAACCAAATCCAGAGGTAATTAAAAAGGCTAGAAATGCTCATAAGGTGCTTTATGATGGTAATGAAGCCTTAAGCCTAGGCAGAAACCTAGTTGCGTTGAGTGCACTGAGGAAGATAAGATATTAAATGAAATCACTAGGGAAAAGATGAATAAGAAGCAAAATGATCCCAAATGCAAAGAGAAAAACATAATCATCTCTCCTCATGATTACAAGAAGGAAAACTGGATTTCCTTGAACAAGTTTAAGCCTCAGACTTTGTTGACTCCCGAACAAGTCTTCTGGAAAATGGATTTAGATAAGCAGAAAGCTGAAAATATTGTAGAAACAAACCCTCCCCTTCGGAAAATGCCTAGAGCGACTGTGTATCCTCCTAATACACCAATGCATCTTGTACCTAGAACAATTGCCACTAAAAGCAAGACATTAATTAGCCAATACGTTATATTTCAACTATTTGTTGATTTTGAGAAAACTTGCAAGAAAAGGATCACACCCACTGGTATAACTGAAGGAGAAAGGGGTTTTGAACAAATGAAAGAATGTTATTTAACTGAGGTCATGCCCTTCTTTAAACTTCTAAAAGATCACTTTGAGAGTCTTAAAAAGGGGGTAGAAACTGATATTAAGGGTATGGAAAAGGAATTTGATGCAATGGTTGTTGAAGTTAGTGACTATGAGCGTGCACTGAAATATAATGAGATTGAGAGAAAGAACCTGCATACATTAAATGAGAATCTTATTACTGAATGTGTTGCTCAAGATGTCTTTTTCACTGCTTCAAATTGCTCTATTAATGCTTCCAAATTTCATGAACTATCTGTGGCCCTAAAAGTCTCCCATGATCGTGTCATTGAGCTTGAAAAAACTAATTCTAAACTAAATGAGAAAATTGAACTGGATGATCATGACAATTTGATTAAACATTTTTCTAAACTAGAAGTTGAGTATTTTAATCTACAACTAAAATATCAACATCTCAAAGAAAATGTCAAAACTTCAAATATCAAGACATCTTCAGATGCTCCAGAGTTTGATGCAGTTTTTCAAATTAACAAACGAGATGAACAGATTCAAGCTCAGTGTAACACGATCAGAAAGTTGAAAGCCCAAATCTCTCAATTAAAGGGTCAAACGAACAATATGACACGCTCCCAAATGCCTCCTCCTTTAGATTCTCAGAATTCTCAAACGTTTCATCTTCAAAACCTAGTAAATGCTTTACAAAAGGAAAACGAAAGTTTTCTAGAAGAAAATGAAAAGGTTAAACGTCATTTCAATGAGTTATTTGAATCAATTAAAGTCACTCGTAACAAAAACAACGAACAAATAGCTTCATTGCAAAAGGAAATTGAGAATCTGAAGAGTCAGGTGAAAGGGAAAATGCCAATGACCAATGGGGAGAATGTTGTATCAAAGGTTCACTCTTGTAATAAATATGCTTTATCTGTGACATATGTCCCTCCTCATCTAAGAAACAACAAACTTGCCATTCAAACATACTTCTCATCCCTTAAGGATTGCCTAGAATGTCTGCGTGAGATTGTTGAAGAGGATAAGCTAGAGAAACCTCATGATAATGCACTTGGACATGCATGCTTATATGCCAAACGATCTCAAGAAATCTTAGAATGCTTGATCACAATATGCCCAAAGACACTAGGTGAGAGAGTTAACCCTTTGATTCCATGCTCGATGCCTAAGGCCAAATATGATATGCACTCGATTCCCAATGTTTTGAATGTGAACCGTAGTGTACCCTTGAGTAGCTCAGATTCTAGATCAGTCAATAATAAGAGAGAGAACTCAAAGATGCCTTCTAGGAGTACTAATCTCAGTACATCTAGTTTTAAGAAAGTGAACCTTAGTGCACCTGCATGTAGTTCAGATCCCAGCACATCTAAACAGGTGGTGCAAAGAGTAGTAAAACAAACTAATGTTCCCATTCCCTCTACAGGAGTAATCAGTGACATTAAAGGGAGCAGGTCAAAGTCTCAAGACAATACAAGGAATGATAGGACCTCGCAAGCTAAGAATGTGCACTGGAAAAGAGTAGAAGAACAATCTAGGAACTTTAAGTTTGAATCAAATAAAACGAATCGTGTTGATTCTAGTATTAGCCATAGGCGTACTGTAATTAATTCGAATTCTGAGACTATTTGCAAACCTTGTACTGATGACTGCTTGAATTCTGTTTCTAATCATGTATGTGATGTTAATGTTCTGCCTAATGATGTTAATCGTCCAGTTAATATTGTTAATGCTAAAATTCATGCTAAAAAGGCTAAAAAGCAAAAGCGAAAGAAAGTTAGAAAACAATGGAAACCCACAGGAAGAACATTCAGCAGAATAGGCTTTTATTGGATACCTGTTGGTCATAAGACTAATCAGATAATGCTCACTAGAAAATGGATGCCTACTGGTAGAACTATTCCCTTAAGAAGTGGTCACACTGTAAACAGGGCTAATACAGACACTAGTATTGCATCTATTCACAATGATTCCATTACCTCACTGTCTGATATGAATGCTTCTATTTCTGATGTGGGTGTTCCAACTGTTGCTACTAACCAAATGGAACCCATTCTTGCATGGGGATCCCAATTATCCAGTTATCCATTCTTGTCTGTGTTCAACTGCAGATCGTTCAAATCGTTCTGTGGTACCTGGACTCAGGCTGTTCCAAGCATATGACTGGAGACCGGTCACGGCTCATGAACTTCGTGAGCAAATTCATCAGGACTGTTAGATTTGGTAATGATCATTTCGGTGCTATAATGGGTTATGGAGATTATGTAGTTGGTGATAGTGTCATCTCGAGAGTGTATTATGTGGAAGGTTTAGGTCATAATCTGTTCTCTGTTGGTCAATTCTGTGATTCTGATCTAGAAGTAGCCTTCAGAAAACATACATGCTTTGTTAGAGATCTTAACGGTAAGGAACTGTTGAAAGGAACTCGTGGCTCAAACCTTTACACCATCTCTATCGATGACATGATGAGGGCATCTCCAATCTGCTTGTTATCAAAGGCTTCAAAAACAAAGTCATGGTTATGGCATCGTCGTCTCAATCACTTGAACTTCGGCACCATCAACGATCTTTCCAGAAAGGACTTAGTTGTAGGTTTACCTAGACTAAAGTATGAAAAGGATCATCTTTGTTCAGCATGTCAATTGGGAAAAGGCAAGAAGTATGCCCATAAACCCAAACCTACTAACTCTGTCACAGAAGTTCTTCACATGATTCATATGGATTTATGTGGACCAATGAGGGTGCAGAACATCTTTGGGAAGAAATATGTGTTAGTTGTGGTTGATGATTACTCTAGATTCACCTGGGTCAAGTTCTTAAGGACAAAGGATGAAACTCCTGATATCATCATCAAACTCATCAAACAGCTGCAGGTTCGACTAAACAAAACTGTCAGAATTATCAGAACAGACAATGGAACTGAGTTTGTCAACAAACAACTTAGTGAATTCTATGAAAGCATTGGAATCAGCCATCAAAGAAGTGTTCCACGAACCCCACAACAGAACGGTGTAGTTGAAAGACGAAATCGTACTCTTGTTGAAGCTGCTAGAACAATGCTGATCTACTCAAAGGTTCCAATGTTTCTCTGGTCTGAAGCAATCGCTACTGCATGCTACACACAAAATCGTTCCCTGATTCACACCATTCATGGAAAACTCCATATGAACTTGTCCACAACAGAAAACCTAATCTATCTTTCCTTCGTGTGTTTGGTGCCTTGTGCTATCCAACTAATGAGGGTCAAGACTTGGGCAAACTTAGGGCTAAAGCTGACATTGGAGTATTTGTAGGATATGCACCAAACAAAAAGGGATACCGAATCTACAACAAAAGAACCCGAAATATCATGGAAACAATTCACGTTACGTTTGATGAGCTGACCGGTCAAATGGCTCCTGGACACTCCAGCTCAGGACCCGCACTTCAAAACAGTCCTATTGGTTCATCCCTTGTTCCAAACTCCTCTCAAGAAACTCCATATGTACCTCCATCTGAAGATGATGTAAAGAAATTGTTTGATCCCATGTTTGATGAACTGTATGAGTCTACTACTAATGAGGTGCTGATTCCTACAACAGAGGATGCTCATATTCCAGTGAATGAAGTCAATCCATCAATTTCAATATCTGTAAGTCAAGAAGCACCTGCTGCTGATCCTTCAGTCTCATCAACAAATCATCATTCTTCAAATGTACATCATGGAAATGTTTCTGGCATCAATGATGAAGTTAATCCCTTTGCGACTCCTGAAGATGCTCCATTTGAAAACATATTTGCTACTCCTGAATCATCATCAGAACCATCTTCTTCAGGAGACATCGACTCAGCTACCTCAGTTCCTCAACAAATGCCACATGAACACCTCAGAAAATGGACTCACGATCATCCATTAGACAACATCATTGGAAATCCCTCTCGTCCTGTATCAACCCGGAAGCAACTCGCAACCGATGCCTTATGGTGCTTCTTCAACTCCGTACTATCTAAGATCGAACCAAAAGATGTTAAAACTGCTATGAATGAAGATAGCTGGTTCAATGCTATGCAAGATGAAATTCATGAGTTTGATCGTCTTGATGTATGGGAGTTAGTACCTGCTCCAGATTGTGCTATGATTATAGCTCTAAAATGGATCTTCAAAGTAAAACTTGATGAGCATGGTGATGTGTTGAAGAACAAGGCTCGATTAGTTGCTAAAGGATATCGTCAAGAGGAGGGTATAGACTTTGAAGAATCGTTTGCTCCAGTTGCTCGAATCGAGGCAATCAGAATCTTTCTGGCTAATGCTGCTAGTAAGAACATGGTGGTATATCAGATGGATGTAAAGACGGCATTTCTGAACGGAGATCTTAAGGAAGTTGTCTACGTCAGCCAACCTGAAGGATTTGTGAACCAAGAGCATCCTACTCACGTCTATCGTTTGAAGAAGGCTCTTTACGGTTTAAAGCAAGCTCCAAGGGCATGGTATGATACACTGTCAAAGTTTCTTCTATCAACCGGATTCAGCAAAGGAGCAGTTGATCCTACATTGTTCACCAGGAAGTCAGGCAAACATTTAACTCATGTTCAAATTTATGTTGACGATATTATTTTTGCCTCGACTGACCCAATGGAATGTGATCGTTTTTCTAATGAAATGAGTTCAAAGTTTCAAATGTCAATGATGGGACAAATGTCATTTTTCTTGGGATTACAAATTTCACAAAGTCCCGGAGGCATTTTCATAAATCAATCTAAATATGCAACAGAGATTTTAAAGAAATTTGGATTTGATTCATGTGACCCTGTTGACACCCCCATGATTGACCGAACCAAACTAGATGAGGACCTCTCAGGGATCATGATTGACCAAACGAAATATCGGAGTATGATTGGATCCCTGATGTATCTCACTGCTAGTAGACCAGACATCTTGTTCTCCGTGTGCATGTGTGCTAGATACCAGGCTAAGCCTACTAAAAAGCACCTTGAAGCAGTTAAACGGGTCTTTCGGTATCTCCAAGGAACCATCAATATGGGACTATGGTACCCGAAGGACACCGGTATGTCACTAACGGCCTATGCAGATGCTGATCATGCAGGGTGTCAAGATACACGTCGAAGTACATCTGGAGGTGCTCAGTTTTTGGGTGATAAGCTTGTGAGCTGGTCTTCAAAGAAGCAAATGAGTACTTCTATTTCCTCTACAGAGGCTGAATACATAGCCATGTCATCTTGTTGTGCTCAAATCTTATGGATGAGATCTCAATTATCTGACTATGGCTTTGAATTCAACAAAATCCCTCTGTACTGTGATAATAAAAGTGCTATTGCTCTCTCATGCAACAATGTTCAACACTCAAGAGCAAAGCATATCGACATTCGACATCATTTCATCAGGGAACAAGTGGAAAAAGGTGTGGTGGAACTATATTTTGTGAGGTCTGAATATCAGTTAGCGGACATCTTCACCAAAGCTCTTCCAAGAGAACGTTTTGAGTTTATTCTTCCACGCCTTGGTTTGAAAAGCCTTCAACCAGAAACTCTCAAACGTCTTCAGGAGGAAGACGAGGAGTAAAGGTCTATCTTCATCTATCTCTTGTAAATACTTATTCGAAAAACAAAATACAAAATTATAAAACCTTCAAAAAATCAAATAGAAAAATATAAAACTTTCAAAATCCATAAAAATTTGAAAAATTCGAAAAATCTTCTAAAAATATTGTCATTTTTGTTTTGTTTCTTCCGGTTCGATAATATCTACGATCTTTGTTCTGTCATTCAAAGAATGACACGGGACTTTAGATGTTGTTCGAATTCTTTAAAAAAAAAAAAAAAAAAAAAAAAAAAAAAAAAAAAAAAAAAAAAAATCAAAAAATATTTTTGGGAGAAAGAGATATGGTTTATTGTCTGTTCAGGCAGTAACCCGGTTTTAAAGAAAGAATAGAGCCATGTGTTATCATGTTTTCAAAATTCCATGCTCTGATTCTATAAACATTTATCTGCTGAAAACTAAATGCTTTGAAAAATAACTCAATCTCTATTTTTGATAATCATCAGGACTTATTTGTCAAAAATTCCTATCTCTCAATCAACAACCTATGTCATTGATTGAGGGGGAGAATGATTTCAATTAAATTAAAAAGTTATTTGGCATTAAAATTGTTTTCAAAAGATATACATGCATGTTTTATAAATGGAGTTTAAAGTCTTAAAATCCGATCCTTATCAGTTCAAACGCTTTCACAATCAAGTCACAATTCTCCTTAAAAGCTTTCAAAATCAATTTAAATCAATAAGAGATCACAAATCTCAAATGATTTGATAATTGTGATCGGGGGAGAATGTGTGATTTAAACTGGATTTAAACTGATAATTAGGTAAATGGTTTTATAAGGATGTACATGCTATCCTGCCCACATGTGACAAACGATTTCAAATTTTCCATGCACATGTTGAGGGGGAGCATCTATCTTAAACCTATGATCTGAAATGTGATCAACATTTCTCAATGTGCAAGTTCCCTCTAGTATGTGCAAAACTCTTTTCAAACCTCGAGGCACATATTGAGGGGGAGCGAATTTATGGAAACCTCATCCTTCCCGGAAATGCGATATCTACTTGATTTGATATGGGAAGTGATGCTGATATCTTTTAGAAAATGGTAATCAAAGAAGTTAATTCTTTCTCTTGCCTCCGTGTGCAAAACATTTTCAAATACTTGATGCACATGTTGAGGGGGAGTTCTCGTTCTAAAAATATCAAAAACAATTCAGGTACAAAATGCTTTGATAATATATCACAAGTATCTGAATTGATTTTTCAAATGGTTTTCAATTGGATCCAATGGCAGATGAACAATACCAAATTGACCGACCAACTTTACTTTATGCACGGTGATATAAGGATGATAAGGTTAGGTATGTGTTCCCATGATCCGCCAGAACCGGAGGGATCTACCCAGGGACAATCCACTAGTTAGTGTAGAAGTCCTTAGGTATGATGATAAAAGGAGAAAAATGAGATATGGGAAGAGTGCGGACTAAGACTGAGCTAGTACTGGAATAAACCCAATAAGGTTCTAGCTATGAAGTCTCGGTAAGCACTGAAGGGGTTGAAGAATTAAAAAGAATTGAATGAGAAAAGGGTGAAAACAAATAGCCCTCCATTTATTCAACCTTAGGGCAGAAGCCGGGTTCAATTCATATGCTACTGATGGTAACATCGGTATTGAAGACAAGACGTCATGGACCCAGTGACGCACTGCACTTCAACTTTCCAAACCACTCAAGTTCCTCTTAAAAGGACTTGTTTCATTCTCACGAGGAACCGACATTATCTATCAACTTTCTCTTAGAGATGGTTGATATTGAAGAAGGAGACCCTCTCCCTAGTCTCCGGCACAGGATCCAAATATGCACAAATTGAGTCTAGAGCCACGAGATCATCAATAAATCTCATTAGGACACTTTCAATGAAGACTCTCTGTTTCACACAATGTGAAAAGAGAGATTATATCTTGAGTCCTACGCATTATCCTTGTGGTATTGCCAGAACATCTGAGTGATGTGTTTACATATTCACAATGAAGATGGAAAGCCTTCTGGAGCCAACATCAAACAAGCTCCTGGTAGGTGGCATGTGAGATCTATTATATAGATCAACCATGTGACAACTGAACAGAAACAATGGGGCGATTCAATCTCTTGAATCAATCCTGGTTCAGGTTATGGATTGACGGATGCCTTTGAAAAAACCGGTCATTGTGCTTAATAAACTCTTTTCTTTAGCACATCGACTGTGTACTCATTTTTCAAACCAAAAGGTATTTTTGTGATTGATAATTGATTTTCAATAAAACCTTCGTTGTATTGCAAAAACAATTTCTATTGAGCAATACACGATTGTTTTTCAAATCTCTTTTCATCAATCAGTGGACTTAAAATTCGCTGGTTCACTCACTCCGTGTTGTCTTCTTTGAGACGTTCCGGTTTGAGAACAGCTAGAACAGCTGCGAAACCCTGTCAAGGAGATTCTTAGGAATCCTACCTGATCACAGGCAGTACTTGTACTGATCAACGGGGAACCGTGGGCCGTGTACCTCAATTCAACGAAAGTGATCAAAGACACTTTCGTACGATTTATTGCTAACTGTTGTATGCAGGTACACCCGACGTTTGCAGCTGATCAGAATGGAGCGGTCAATCCATAGCCGCATGCTCACTTAACACATTCATCTCAAAAGAAATCATGATTAGTGCATCAATGACTCTGATATTTTCACTCCATGCTTCTGCTACGCTGCTGCCAATATCATGATTCAACAAAAGCTTCCGCTACTCTGATGTGAAGATTTCATGATCCAAAATGTGAGCATGTCGGTCCTAAAGTCACAACATCATATAATACCAACACCACAAAGGATGTGTCAGAGATTGTTGATAGCTGATGATCTCAAAAGATGGCTCAAAATGATTATCACGTGGATCAGTAAAAGACCTCCACTTGAAGTAACCAAACATGCAATGTGAAGAATCAATGACTACGAGCTTAGGAGCAAAGGACTACATCAAGAATACAAGATCAATTGTTAATGTAATATCTATTTGTATTCTATGTAATTTTGATAGATGATTGAGGTGACCTCCCTTAGGGGGAGATTGTTAGGAATTAGAAATTCCCGGTAGTAAAGAGTCAGTCACCTCAAGTATATGTAATCGTTAGAAAGCTCATAGTCGTAGTTCTTTTAAGGTAAGTAGTAATTTAGTTAAGTAACACCGTGGAGGACGGACGGGTCTTTACCCACTGTATGCCTGATCCACAGCCCAAAGTGTGGCGAGTTATGTAAGACTATAAATACTCTCTACCTTCCAAGGTAGAGAGTTGGAGCTCATAATAATATCTTTCACTTTCTCTCACTAAGTTCCCTAAACCTCTAACTTTCTCTCTCTAGAATTCCATCTATATGCTACTTTGTGTTATGGTTTGATGTGTATGTGAAAAGTTATATCTTACAGTTTTAGTAGTTAATTAATCATTTAAAACTTAAAATTAATTAAAAATCTGTGACACCTAGACTTATTTAGAATCCGCTCACATAGCTCTTGGGACAACCTCGTTTTTACCGAATACTACACTACACACGATCGGGTACACTGCCCGTTAGTACATTAGGGTAGACCATAGGTATAACGAGATATTATAAATATTAAAACCTGGTCAGTAAAACCTGCATCAAGTTTTTGGTGCCGCTGCCAGGGAGTTACGTTAGGATTTTTGTTAAGTCTTTCATTTTTGTTTTGTTTAAAATAAGATTTCTTTTCAAGTTTCAGGTACCATGGAAGTTTTTAACATTGACGACCTCACTTTTGAGGAATATTTGGCGTTGACAAGAGAAGAATAAGGGCCAGGTCTCGTAAGACCGGCAATTAGAGCTAATTTCCGTTTCGAGATTAAAGATCAGTTTATGAGGGAGCTTCTTGCTGACCCTTTTTCAGGAAACAGGGACGAAGATGCGTTTAAACACGTTGAGAATGTCTTATACATCGCAAGCCTTTTCAACATTCCTGGTGTGTCTCATGACGCTGTTATGCTACGAGTGTTCCCCACGACTCTTACTGGGTGAGCAAGAAGATGGATCGAAAGATTGCCCGCCGGGGTAGTTGATACATGGGCTCTACTAAAAAAGCAGTTTATCCAAAGATATTGTCCTCCTTCGAAGATATCTAATCAGCTCATGGAAATCCATAAATTCAAGCAAGATGACGATGAAACGTTGTATCAAGCGTAGGATAGATACAATGATCCCCTCTAAAAGTGTCGGAATCATGACCTGAATAGCCAACAAAAGGTCAACATCTTCTACAAAGGTATCAACGTAACTACAAGACAAATGCTGGACTACCAAGGACCTATTCCGAGTATGACTCCTACTCTCGCCATTGAAGCCATCCAAAAAATGGCCGACCATTCCCAAAAGTGGCACGATGGAGGAAACAAGAGAAACATCGGCGAAAATCTTGATGGAATTACCGCCATCACTAGCAAAATTGAAAATCATGGTCGGGATATGCTCAAGCTCAGAGAATGTGTTCATGCCATCCAAGTAGGTTGCGAAAGCTGTGGAGGAGGACATCTCACCAAAAATTGTCCTCTCATTGACGAAGATAGCAAGGTTGAAGAAGTTAAGTATGGTGAAAATCGACCGTTTCAAGGGAATAACAGAAACGGTAATGGCTATCGTGGAGGACATCCCCCATATTATGATCGTGGAAATTTTGGTGAAAAAAGAGCTAACTTGGAGGTAACAATCAGCAAGTACCTCGAAGATTCAACTAAGAGACAGTAGGAGCAAGAAGAATGGCTGAAAAAATTTCAAGATAATACGAACAAAAGCCTTTCTAGCCTGACGAATCGCTGAAAAACTTGGAAACCATGATTGGGAAGCTTGGCGACAAGGTGCAGAGAAGAAATGAGGAACAAAAGAACAAATCAACAGCATGTAAGGCCGTGTTTTCCGAAAATGACAAAACCACCAATGAGTATAACATAAACAAAGATACTGATGTTGATGACAGAAGAGAGTTATGCCGTAACCAAACATCAAAGTTACGGTGTAACCGGGATACGAGTTATGACAAGTTTCCCGAGTTAGAAGAATCTAAAAGGAAGAATCATTGGTGTAAGGCTATGTCAATTGATAATGGAGAGTGGTATGATCTATTTGCTTAATGCGACCCTCGGAAGGAAATCTGCGATGCAGGGGTCGATAAGGAAAGGGTAAATGATAACAGATACATGTGGACTGCACTTAACGATGAAGAAAGATTAGCTAAATTTTCAATTGATGAAGAAGAGGAACCACCTATCAAGCACTGCTGCGATCCATTAATGATCACGGAAAACGGATTCACACGATCTTGGCCAGCATGTAATCCCTTTTGTGAGTATTGCAACGGGGGTAGCAATATGAAGGACAAAGTATGGATATGCCCCCATGAGTTAGAAAGGCACGAAGTTGATTTTGGAGATATATCCTTCAGTGATTGGTATTCGGTAAGGTTCGGGGATGCAATCATTAATACGGTTTTGTTAAGAAATTTGAAGCTCAAGTATGAAGAACATATTCTCCAAGAAAGTCCGTAAAGCCACTCAACGATGAGACTTCCTGCAAAAGTATTCCTGTTAGGATTTAGAAAATCCGGTAGTTAAAGAGTCGGTCACCTCAAGTATATGTGTTCGTTAGAAAGCTCGTAGTCGTAGTTATTTAATGTTAGTAAGTAGTTTGTTAAGTTACACCGTGGAGGACGGACGGGTCTTTACCCACTGTATGCCTGATCCACAGCCCGTAGGAGGCGTGTCTTGTAAGAACCTATAAATACCCTTTGCCTTGCAAGGCAAAGGGTTGGAGCTTTCAATATCATTTTTCTTTGTCTCACTAAGTTCCCAAGTCTCTTTACTTTCTCTCTCTAGAACTCATATCATACGCCACTTGTGATTACGTGTTTGTATGTTTATGAAATCCAATATGTTATGTTAGAATCGATGCTCTAGGTTGTTTAGACCTTATCTAGGATTATCAATAAAGCACAAATAACAAATAACAATGAACAATATATATATGCACAGCGGAATAATCAAACTATCATTGTTATTATTAAGGTTTCTTCGTCATCATCATGTGTTCTACAAAACACATCCACAGCCCCAATCCTAGACGATCAACTCTAAGACGGTTACAATCTAACAGAGATCAATGATCCTTGAGGCTAAACACTATAAGTCAACATCATCAAAACCCTAGGCACCCCACGCCTGGGTTTTCCCACACACACACACTTTGGTGTTTTACATCTTGACACACATAAAACCTAATTCCCTGTATCTCTTTATATAATAGAGATACTAGGGTTACAAATGACTACAAGGGACTAGATAATAAATACTTCTTTGCCAAGTAGGTACCTTGTCTTTCTTTGTCTTCAACAGTCCTTCATCTTTCATGTATTTTGTCTTATCAACTTTAAATATAGTTCCCAACAATCTTCCCCTAGTTGATAATGACAAAACCAAATAAGCACAAACAAGTATGTCATGAAAGATAAATAAACTTCCCCTTAAACATGCAATCACCAAGAATCTTCAAGTTGCAATCTTCTATGTAAATATTCTTCCCCTTTTTGTCATCTTCAATTAGGGGTCATAAGTGAGCAACCTTGATCTTCACAACTACGAATCAATATCATACGTCCAATCTATCCTTCCAATGTTTCAAATTACCCACCATTAAATTTTCCACATCTAAAAATGAACTTGAAACAGTAGAAATCAAAATCAGCAGTAGTAATAACAACTAGCAGTTGTAAAAACCTTCTCCTCGAATGATGCATGGAAATGGTTAAACACTTTAACATTAAGCTTCCCCTGAAACCCATATGTTAACCATTTTCTTGATTCTTCAAATCTATAAGCTCCTTGTAATGATCACATGTGAAGAAAACTAAGTATAACGAATTTGATGAAGAAGTAGAATAACCCAAACTTATGTCTTATGTCTTGTACAAGCCACATGACTCCGAACGTATATCCATATATAGGGAGACCACAATCTCTTGACAATAATCACTGAGCACAATAACGTAACTCCTTCAAGTGTTTTGTCAATTCTTTGTCACAATAAGAATGCACAAAAATAAGAACACGCATCTAAGAAATCCACTTCACCTTCAAATAAGTGATAAATAACCTTCTTCGTAATCACTTCTTCAATAGAAACCAAATACGAGCCGTTTTAAAACATTGAAGACCAAACAACCAAACAGTGTGTGTCGTTAACCAATAAAGCCAAAGACTAAATCGACTTTCCCTCAAATTCTTATGTGTGTGTACCAATCTCCTGCGCGTGTCACCAAAAAACCAAAACATGATCTATTTCCCCTCAAATTAAGAAGGAACTTTAATTCTCATTGAAAACCATGACCATGTTTACCAAACTGAATAAGTTGAGAGCAATATCCTATATGCATGTGATACATCAATTGTATAGCAAGCAACTCATTGATATATGGCATATTAAAATTCACGTAAATAAAACATCATTGAACAAGAGTGCCATCAAACCATGATAGATATTAACGCCGACCCATGTGACATGCTTCTTTCAAATATCATGCAAGAATAGTCCAACCAATAATAATCACAATGTATTCAACAGTCCCACGTTAACATTCCTTTATTTAACAATCAATACCGACCCCATTACCAAGCAAATCGAATCTGTACGAGGTATGTGCCAATGACCCAAGATTAGAGTGACACAAAGGCAGTAATTTTTCCTTGGCAGTACCAACCCATGCCACGCCACTCCAGTAACCTTATCCAATAATTGCATCCATCGTTACCAGAATCCAAGAAACCAGAAGCGTGTTACTGAAGCATCAAAACCCCAGACTAAACTAAAAGTTATAAACATCAGTTAGTGTACGATTTGATTTGTTGTTGTTAGGGTTTGTTTTGCTCTTCTCATCCCTCCTTATTAATCCCTCTCATAACCAGAATTAAGCATGAACAGTAGGAACGGTAAACCTAGCAGTGGAAAAGCGATAACTTGCAGTGGTAATCGAACTAACTAGCAGTGGAAACGAGAATAACCTGGCAGTGGAAACGCTCAACAAGCAGTGGTATTGTGACACACGGTAAATTTTCACTAAAATTTAACTGATAATTAGTAATTTATTATTACTAAGCCAAATTCATTAAGCATGCATAAGCTTTGTCTGATCATTTGAGTAGATAACTCGCATACAATAAAGATTTCACCACTCTTGCATTCATATCATTTTATGAATATTTCATTTTGTCTTATGATTTAAATTCTAAGACGAGAGGTTATCTCGTTTTCCCCAGTGACCGACACTGCACGCGTACCGACACTATGATAAGGACTAGATAAAACAAATAACAAATGTCCGCGACATGGAATATTACAAAGATAAAAATATTTCAGACACGTAACAATAAAATACTACGAATGAAAAGTTATCAAACAATGAAACTTTGGTCACAATATGACTTCGCAGGACACAAAATATTTAACACACTATCACTTAGACAATAACCTTTATAAGACTCAAGTGCAAACATACATAAGTATAATGTATATGCATACATTTTATACAATAATTATCCTACATACACATACTTACACAAATAAATTAAAGGTCTACATTACCTATACCCTCATTTTTTTTGTTACTTACAATACTTTAGTTTACCTTTATTTGTATACATGGAATACATTTACAAGAGAAGATATTATAAAAATTAAAGTACCCTCTTTGTCTTTCTCCTACACACACGACAAAAACACACCTCCAAAAGCAGGGAAAAATCAAGATGTCAATCTTCATCTCTTTCCCTAGCCCTGCTCCTCCTACCCACACGTCTCATAGGCCGAATCTCCCCAAAGTAGTAAACCAACACTCCTCTTCAAAATATTCCTCATCTATCTTTACCAAATCCATGAAAGTTAAGCTTCCCCAAATCCTCTCTTGATGCGCGGCTACACCACGAGGGAATCCAAGAAAAAAATCAAGATGAATCACCAAGGAGAAACAAATCTTTACAACAATCCATCTTGAGCCTATGTCCAAGATTCGTTTGGTTTTGGATGTTATCTATTTTTGGCTTCAAACCAAGAGCAAAGAGAAGAAAGTTAACCAAACTCCTCCTCAATCCACTCCTATATCTCTAGTCGGATTTCAAAGACCCCAAACTCAGTTTTCATCAAGTTTTACCAAAAACTAGGGTTTACAAAAGTTAGGGTTTTAAAAAATTGATTTGGGGGTTTTGAAATTAGAGGTGTGGAGGAGCTAATTCAAGTCTCATTTGGTCCGAAACCAAGTATTCATTCTCGTACTCACGCGGCGTCTTTGAGTTGAGGTTATGTGTTTTCTTTGTTGTAATATTCCTTTGTTGTTGTTATATGGTTTAGTAAAATCTTGTACTAAAATGATGTTATAAAAACCTTTACCGTGTTTATGTCTTTTAATTTTCTATGCCGAAAATAAATTATCTCTTGAATGTGAAATGGGTTTTGTCGAGAGCTTGAAACAAGAAAAAGTAGAAGTAGAGTCTTTGATATTGTTAGGTTGAATCTTGAGTCTTGTCGAAACCACTAAACCAAGAACTAGAAAGATTGTGTTTATACAAGTGTAACCTTAGTACTAGTAAACAACCTTAGTAACATGAAACTCGTAAAGTCTCTTTGCACAAGGGTCCGTTTGTGTTCTTGTTTCTAACAAAATAAAGGGACAAGATGAGGCACATGAATTAGGTGTGAAGCCTACTAGTGACCCATGTCGATGCTCACATTTTAAGTCGACCCTCATGTCCTTGTAAAAAAATATCGAACTTCATTTTCTACCTGGTGTAAACGTGGAAAACTACTAGGATTTCATTTCGCTTGTGACTAAATTTTTAAAAGTAAACCTTGGGTCTAAATTTATATGAACGCCTAGGAGAGCTCAAGTCGAATAGGCTTAGTCACTACAAACATATTGAGTAGTCCGTGGTTGTGTCGAATGCATAAGGGTAGACGAGATCGAGATCAAGTTGAAGTAGTACTCGACTTGTGCCAGGTTTCATGTACTCTCTTGCTCACTTCCTAGTTTCGAGGTTAGCTAACCTTGTGCGGAACCAACAACTCGAACTAGAATGCTCACGTTAAACATGATAGACATCTAATGAACTTGAAATAAAATGCTAAAGTGTATGTAATGTCGAAAACAGAATTTCTACAAACCTGCTTCCTGTTTTGACATTGGGCCGCAACTCAGAAATGAATCCAAGAGAATTTCCACTTCATTCTTGGGCCAAAGCCCTTCTCTCATTTGTACACTACTTCGAGCCCAGGCCCAACATTATATCCAATCTTTTCGGGCCACAGCCCATTTGCAATAATTAACTACTCGTTTAAAAACAGTTAGATGAGTTCTCAATAGAATTCGAAATGTAAACCGGAAATAAATTATAAAACCAAGCTCATTTGTCAAGTATTTGAAATATTCGGCATTTGATGTATATACACATACGAATTTACAAGTGAAAAAGTGCAAGGTTGATATATTATTTTTTTTATATATACAAGACAACAAATGCTTAGAAACATGATTCACATAATGAGGCCCCGTCAAAGCCTAAACGTCAATGTATAAACATATATATGTATATGTCGAGTAAAATCCCTAGTTGAGACCCATATGTATTAAGAACAAATTTTGATAAATAAATGAGGACAACTAAATCGTTTTGTAAACTAATAAATTTGAGAGTTTTCAACTTTAACTTAAACATTTTCTAAATGCAATTAGAAAATAAATAAATTATATATACTAGTTTTGACAATACCATTTTGTGTCAACTTAAATAAGTATATACACATTTATATACTTACTAGTGGAATGTTATAATTATTTTTCATATCAAACTTTGGATATTAAGAACCATATTAATGTCAACAAGAAAAGTATATATAAATTTCGTATACGTACTAGTAAAAATCATTTTTACAACTATTACAAGCTAAAGTTTAGCTTTATTACAATTAAACTATTTTGAGTAAACAATACTTAAAATAATGAGCTAAAACATTTCCCTCCTTATCTAGGTTGCGTGTCGGTGCCGCTTCACAACAATCACTAATCCCACACTTGGATTGCACATTTGCTAAGGTGAGTTTCATAGCCCCACTTTTACTTGATAAACTGTTTTATACATTTTGGGGTGAGAAATATGCAAAACATTTTATGGACCAAAACTATCACATGATTACTATTACGTGGTTTAGCCTAAGCCCTTATGTCCCTAGAGAATGCCCTTTTTCATGAACCGTCAATTCCCCATTGGGAAATGTGAATGTTATAAATAGATCTATTGAGGGTGACTCCTCCGTTCGGTTGGCCATGCTTAGGCCAAGGTGAAACGTATACCATGTCGGAACCGAGTGTAGAGGGACAAAACACTCGCTATGGGCCCCTATATTGTATGACATCTTTTAGCATACAGGAACTGTCGTAGTATCGGTTGCATGAACTTAGAGCTAACGTAATAGACTTTCATCCATATAACATTATATTCGTTGTAATGATTATATGACTTTGCTTATGGTCCAAACTTACTATTTTAACTTAAACCTATGAACTCACCAGCTTTTAGCTGACCTTTTAGCATATTTTCTCAGGTGTTTAAGTTATGTTCATGAAGGCAAGGCAAGAAGCGGGTTAATGGTCGTAGTAGTATTAAAGAAGTGTTTTTACACAAAAATGATGTTTTTACATTGGGACCACTAAAACTAATGGGATGTGCCCATTTATTTAAACTATGTTGTAAGACAATGTTTTAAATCTATTTTATGAAATCAAACGGAGTATGTATTCCGTTCTTCATTACTTGTGTTATGATTCACCTATCCCGTAACGCTCCCGAATAACACGTATGCTTCCGCTAAACAAAATTTGGGGGTGTTACAGATTGGCATCAGAGCCTAAGTTATAGAGAACTAGGTACATATAAACCCTAAACTATAACTACTTTTCACCAAAAACATCATACTACGACCGCCGATTGCCGCTTGCCTTACTTGCCATTTTACTTAAGATTCATTAAATAGGATTACATGTTTTATTTCCTATTTACTTATGCACTATTTCATATTCATCATGAGCATATTTTTCCACATACTTACACATATGCACCGTCTTGTCACAGACTATGCCTTCACCAGCCTTTCCTCACGATGTTCAGGAGGACATCCTACTAGCTCACTCACCTACCATCTGTCAGCTTGCACACTTAGCCACTGATCCGTATATTCAGGCCACATTAGCAGCTCAGCCAGTTATTGCACCTACTCCATCTATACCTACCCTTACCACCACTCCATCAGCTTTGTTGACGCGCAGGCGAAAACCCCGCATGATTGTGAGAGTACCTGGATATCGAGAGCGGTATTCATATGTGCCTGCACTAGCTTCTCAGATGACTCGCGCTGCTTACATTGGTCCTTCTACTACTTCAGAGTCACTGACACCATCATCCATTGAGTCACCACCTCATCAGAGACTCCGGAGATCTACTGATTCCTACTCAGAGGAAGAGCCGGAAGAGGATCCTGAGGAGGAACTACCAGAGCCTATGCCGACTGAGAGTGTCCATGGACATGTTAGCACAACAGCAGATATGGATATACTGGGTCTGGAGATTGTCCAGAGTATTCGAGATATAGGACAGAGCTCCAGGATGGCTCAGAGGTTGGGCGAGGACATGGATATTGATGCACCATTTGGGTTAGGACAGAGAGCTGCTTTTCTCCACAGTCAGGAGGAGAGTAGTGAGGTTGCTTGGAGGGATATTGATTGCTTGATCAGTTCAGTACCACATATCGCCAGTTCGAGCTACAGTCCGCCATCACCTTCATTCATACCATCTGCAGCAGACATGGAGCGCCTTGAGCGCGCCACTAGACAGCTTGAGACCATTGAGGAAGCTGCACCGGTTGAGGCACAGTCCGAGCCAGACCTATCAGGATCTCCAGATGGTGATCCGACTCTCACTGAGAGGATATTTATTCAGTTGGACTCTCATGAGACTCTGCTAGGAGTCCATACTGATCAGCTAGAGAGAGTCGATCAAACACGCTTGCAAGCTTGCGAGCAGCGTGTTGAGGGTTTAGACCGAGTTACTGATGTATTGTTTGAGAGCGTGGAGCTCGAGAGACACGAGAGGATTCGACTGGGTCTTAGGGTTGAGGCTCAGGTTGAGGACGTCAGAGAGTTGGACAACAGAGCACGAGCCTTGGGCAGAGGTCAAGCCCAGATGCACGGACGACTAGAGGAGCTAGAGCGCGTCCAGTGGATTGCTAGAGATATTGTCAGAGAAAGATGGCAGAGGACTACTGGTTTAGAGTCTATGTTAGCATCTCAGATGAGACGTATCGCGAGTTTGGAGGATACGCAGCGAGAGTTGATTGCTACCATTGAGCGACTACGTATCGAGCGTGGACATCTCTAGATATGATTTCGTGATGTATCACACTAAACTGAACTATAACAGTTAGTGTTAGTTATTACTCTTGTACTTCAGTTGTATTTCCGTTGTATTTCCGTTGTATTTCGGTTGTATTCCAGCTAGTATCTCATCATGTACCGTAGGAACCTTGTAACTGAAGTTCTATCTATGTCAAACTTATTTTCCTATCCAATTGTCTCTTATTTTATAGATTGCTCATATGATCTATCTACGATATTTACACTATTACTTGGCACTTACCTTGACTAAAAGGTTATATATCTTATCACCTTTCCTACTGCAGAAATGCCGCCAAAACGAAGATCAAAACGTACCAACCCTGGTGGAGCTTCCAATGCTCCAATTCCAGCGAGAGTCACTCGCAACCAAGCTGCAAACGCTGCTATTCCAAACAGAGTCACACACGATCATACTGCTGAAGCCACTGCTCCTGCTAGGGCTACTCCAATCCAACCTATCATGAATCAAGCCATGATTGACCAACTAGTCAATGAGCGAGTGAACGCCACTTTAGCTACATCAAACCACTCGTCTACTAATGCTGGAACTTCGAGACCACCCACTCACAGCCGCACTTGTACTTATCAAGACTTTCGTAAAACCATGACTGGAGGCTTTAGTGGAACCGAAGGAGCTGTCGGTCTGACTAGATGGATCGAAAAGCTCGAGACTGTGTTCCGAATCTGCAATTATGAAGAAGAGTCTAAGGTTAAGTATGCATCATTCACTTTCACGGATGCTGCTTTGACCTGGTGGAACAATTTTCTGAAATCTGTTGGTTTCGATGTTGCCTATGCCATGCCATGGGAGAACTTCAAGGAAATGGTACTTCGAAAGTACTGTCCTCGTAATGAGATCAAGAAGCTCGAGCATGAGTTTTGGAACCTCAAGGTTCAAGGCACCAATATGGCTGCTTATAATCAGCGATTTCAAGAACTAGCCTTATTGTGTCCTGAAATGGTTCCCACTGAGACCCGATTGTTAGAGAGATACATCGGAGGACTGCCCCAACCTATCAAGGGCAATGTCACCACTACTAAGGCTGCTGATCTTCATGAAACCATCGAAGTAGCCAACAAACTCATGGACCAAGTGATTGAGGATTCCATGGACAAAGTGGTTGACAATAAGAGGAAATGGGACGACCATTCTCAAGGCTACAACAACAATGAATACCGTGGCAACAACAGTAGGAACAACCGCAACAATCAAAACAAGAGGCAAAATGTTGCTAGAGCTTATGCAGTGAATGTTGGGGAAAGAAAATCGTACTCAGGGACTGCACCATTGTGTAATCGATGCACACTGCATCACAAGGGGCAGTGTACAGTCAAGTGCCGTAACTGTCAGAAAATCGGACACTTAACCAAGGACTGCAGGTCCAAGTCGTTGGCGACGGTTCAAACAGCCCCGACTCAGGACCCAAAAGCCACAATAACATGCTTTGGTTGTGGTGAAAAAGGGCATTATAAGAATGAATGCCGAAAGACCAAGAACCAAGGCCAAGGAGGAAATCAAGGAAACCGAGGAAATCCAGGAAGCCATGGGAATGGCAGGATTCAGGGAAATGTTGGACATACGAGTAATCAGGGAAATGGAGAAGGAGCTCGTGGAAGAGTCTATGCTGTATCCAAAGTGGAAGCTCAGGAAGACCCGAATGTTGTGACGGGTACGTTCCTTATAAATAACTGTTATGCATCCATATTGTTTGATACGGGAGCCGACAGGAGTTTTGTTTCTAATGCATTTAGTCCACTACTCGATATTGCCCCAACCGCATTAGGAAATGCATACAACGTGGAACTAGCTAACGGTAACATAGAAAGGGTAGGTACCATCATAAGAGGTTGCACCTTTAACCTGTTGAACCACCCATTCAATATCGACTTGATACCAGTAGCATTGGGTAGTTTCGATGTCATCGTCGGAATGGATTGGCTAGCAAAATATCATGCTACCATCATTTGTGACGAGAAGCTCGTTCAAATACCCTATGGAGATGAAGTCCTAACAATAGAAGGAGACAGAAGTGACAGAAGAAGCATTTCAAGACTGCATGTCATTTCCTGTACCAAGATGTTAAGGTGTATCGAGGAAGGATGTCACATCTTCCTAGCACAAGTCACCGGAAAGGACGAAAAAGAAGGGGAAGAAAAATGTCTGGAGGACGTGCCGATAGTAAGAGAATTTCTTGAAGTCTTTCCTGAAGATTTGCCAGGACTCCCGCCGACCCGACAGGTTGAATTTCAGATCGATTTAGTGCCTGGTGCCGCGCCAGTGGCAAGAGCACCCTATCGATTAGCTCCAACGGAACTCCAGGAGTTATCAAACCAGTTGTCGGAACTTGCGGAAAAAAGGTTCATTAGACCGAGCTCATCACCATGGGGAGCACCAGTCTTATTCGTCAAAAAGAAGGACGAAACTTTCAGAATGTGCATTGACTATCGTGAATTGAATAAACTAACCATTAAGAACCGCTACCCACTACCGAGAATCGATGACTTATTCGATCAACTTCAAGGTTCAAGCGTTTATTCAAAAATCGACTTAAGGTCCGGATACCATCAGCTAAGAGTTCGGGAAGAAGACCTTCCCAAAACCGCCTTCAGAACTCGTTATGGACATTACGAGTTCCAAGTCATGCCTTTTGGGTTAACCAACGCACTAGCTGTGTTCATGGACCTCATGAACCGAGTGTGTAAACCCTACTTGGATAAATTTGTGATCGTATTCATTGACGATATCCTAATTTATTCCAAGAGTGTGAAAGAACACGAAGAACATCTTAGATTGATCTTGGAATTGTTGAAGAAGGAAGAACTGTATGCGAAGTTCTCAAAGTGTGAGTTTTGGATACCTACTGTGCAATTCCTAGGTCATGTGATCGACAGTCAGGGTATTCATGTAGATCCCGCTAAGATCGAGTCAATAAAGGATTGGGCGACACCCACAACTCCTACTGAAATACGCCAATTCTTAGGACTCGTTGGATACAACAGAAGATTCATTGAAGGTTTCTCAAAGATTGCCAGATCTTTAACCAAGTTAACCCAGAAAAACACCAAGTTTGACTAGGGAGAAAAAGAAGAAGAAGCTTTTCAACTCCTTAAAGAAAAGTTGTGTAGTGCACCCATTCTGGCCTTACCTGAAGGTAGTGAAGACTTTGTTGTTTATTGCGACACTTCACACAAGGGGCTAGGAGCGGTGTTAATGCAAAGAGAGAAAGTTATAGCATACGCCTCTCGCCAGTTGAAGACTCATGAGAAAAACTACACAACGCACGACTTGGAGTTAGGATCAGTTGTGTTCGCACTCAGAATTTGGAGACACTACTTGTATGGCACGAAGTGTGTCATATAAACCGATCACAAAAGTCTACAACACATTTTGGATCAGAAAGAACTGAACATGAGACAGCGCCGATGGTTGGAATTACTCAGTGATTACGACTGCGAGATTCGTTACCATCCGGGTAAAGCGAATGTAGTTGCTGATGCTCTCAGTAGGAAAGAGCGACCAAAATCTCTTAGAGTCAGATCCTTGGGTATGACAATTAGTTCACCTCTCCCAACCAAAATTCTTGAGGCTCAATTGAAAGCACTCAAGGAAGAGAATCGTCCGAATGAGAACCTTTACGGAATGCCAGAGAGTGAAAATGGATTCGTAAAAAGGTCGGATGGAACTTTGTGTTTCAAAGAGCGAAGTTGGATACCACTCTACGGAGGAATTCGCGACATTATTATGCACGAATCCCACAAGTCTAAATACTCCATACACCCAGGATCCGACAAAATGTACCTTGATCTGAAGAAATTGTACTGGTGGCCAAACATGAAAGCCGACATTGCAACATATGTCAGCCGGTGTTTAACATGTTCAAAGGTTAAAGCTGAACATCAGAGACCCTCAGACCTACTAGTACAGCCCGAAATCCCTGAGTGGAAATGGGAGCGTATAACAATGGACTTTATCACTAAGTTACCTAAAACCTCTAAAGGCTACGACACTATTTGGGTAATAGTTGACCGTCTCACCAAGTCAGCACATTTTCTACCGATGAAAGAAAGTGATGGAATGGAAAAACTTGCACAACTATACCTGAAGGAAATCATCGCATGCCATGGTGTACCAATTTCCATCATTTCAGACAGAGATAGCCGTTTCACCTCAAACTTCTGGAAATCACTTCAAGATGCTTTAGGGTCTAACCTTGACATGAGCACCGCTTACCATCCTCAAACTGATGGACAGAGCGAAAGAACGATCCAAACACTGGAGGATATGCTAAGGGCATGTGTGATAGACTTTGGAAATGGCTGGGATAAGCACTTGCCATTAGCTGAATTTTCTTACAATAACAGCTATCACACAAGTATCAAAGCCGCACCATATGAAGCACTCTATGGTCGGAAGTGTAGATCACATGTGTGTTGGGCCGAAGTTGGAGAAAGTCAACTTACTGGTCCGGAGTTAATCCAAGAAACTACCGAGAAGATTGTACAAATCAAAAACCGACTACAAGCAGCTCGTGACCGTCAAAAGAGCTACGCGGATAAAAGGAGGAAGCCACTCGAGTTTCAAGTGGGAGATAAAGTTATGCTCAAAGTTGCGCCATGGAAGGGCGTAATCCGTTTCGGAAAACGTGGAAAGTTAAATCCTCGTTACATTGGACCATTCAAAATTCTCGCGAGAATCGGACCGGTAGCATACCGACTTGAATTACCATAAGAACTCAGCTCTGTGCACAACGTGTTTCACGTGTGCAACTTAAAGAAATGTCTTTCCGACGAAACCCTTGCTATTCCTATGGAAGAAATCCAAGTTGACGAAAGATTGAATTTTGTCGAGGAACCCAATGAAATTATGGATAGAGAAATCAAACGGCTTAAGCAAAGCCGCATCCCGATCGTCAAAGTCCGTTGGAACTCTCAAAGAGGTCCAGAATACACGTGGGAGCGTGAAGACCAATTCAAGCGCAAATACCCACACCTTTTCTCTACTTCACCAAGTAATCCTAACTGAAAACCGAGGACGGTTTTCTCTTCCAAGGCGGGGAGGATGTGACACATGGTAAATTTTTACTAAAATTTAACTGATAATTAGTAATTTATTATTACTAAGCCAAATTCATTAAGCATGCATAAGCTTTGTCTGATCATTTGAGTAGATAACTCGCATACAATAAAGATTTCACCACTCTTGCATTCATATCATTTTATGAATATTTCATTTTTTCTTATGATTTAAATTGTAAGACGAGAGGTTATCTCGTTTTCCCCAGTGACCGACACTGCACGCGTACCGACACTATGATAAGGACTAGATAAAACAAGTAACAAATGTCCGCGACATGGAATATTACAAAGATAAAAATATTTCAGACACGTAACAATAAAATACTACGAATGAAAAGTTATCAAACAATGAAACTTTGGTCACAATATGACTTCGCAGGACACAAAATATTTAACACACTTTCACTTAGACAATAACCTTTATAAGACTCAAGTGCAAACATACATAAGTATAATGTATATGCATACATTTTATACAATAATTATCCTACATACACATACTTACACAAATAAATTAAAGGTCTACATTACCTATACCCTCATTTTTTTTGTTACTTACAATACTTTAGTTTACCTTTATTTGTATACATGGAATACATTTACAAGAGAAGATATTATAAAAATTAAAGTACCCTCTTTGTCTTTCTCCTACACACACGACAAAAACACACCTCCAAAAGCAGGTAAAAATCAAGATGTCAATCTTCATCTCTTTCCCTAGGCCTGCTCCTCCTACCCACATGCCTCATAGGCCGAATCTCCCCAAAGTAGTAAACCAACACTCCTCTTCCAAATATTCCTCATCTATCTTTACCAAATCCATGAAAGTTAAGCTTCCCCAAATCCTCTCTTGATGCGCGGCTACACCACGAGGGAATCCAAGAAAAAAATCAAGATGAATCACCAAGGAGAAACAAATCTTTACAACAATCCATCTTGAGCCTATGTCCAAGATTCGTTTGGTTTTGGATGTTATCTATTTTTGGCTTCAAACCAAGAGCAAAGAGAAGAAAGTTAACCAAACTCCTCCTTAATCCACTCCTATATCTCTAGTCGGATTTCAAAGACCCCAAACTCAGTTTTCATCAAGTTTTACCAAAAACTAGGGTTTACAAAAGTTAGGGTTTTCAAAACTTGATTTGGGGGTTTTGAAATTAGAGGTGTGGAGGAGCTAATTCAAGTCTCATTTGGTCCGAAACCAAGTATTCATTCTCGTACTCACGCGGCGTCTTCGAGTTGAGGTTATGAGTTTTCTTTGTTGTAATATTCCTTTGTTGTTGTTATGTGGTTTAGTAAAATCTTGTACTAAAATGATGTTATAAAAACCTTTACCGTGTTTATGTCTTTTAATTTTCTATGCCGAAAATAAATTATCTCTTGAATGTGAAATGGGTTTTGTCGAGAGCTTGAAACAAGAAAAAGTAGAAGTAGAGTCTTTGATATTGTTAGGTTGAATCTTGAGTCTTGTCGAAACCACTAAACCAAGAACTAGAAAGATTGTGTTTATACAAGTGTAACCTTAGTACTAGTAAACAACCTTAGTAACATGAAACTCGTAAAGTCTCTTTGCACAAGGGTCCGTTTGTGTTCTTGTTTCTAACGAAATAAAGGGACAAGATGAGGCACATGAATTAGGTGTGAAGCCTACTAGTGACCCATGTCGATGCTCACATTTTAAGTCGACCCTCATGTCCTTGTAAAAAAATGTCGAACTTCATTTTCTACCTTGTGTAAACGTGGAAAACTACTAGGAATTCATTTCGCTTGTGACTAAATTTTTAAAAGTAAACCTTGGGTCTAAATTTATATGAACGCCTAGGAGAGCTCAAGTCGAATAGGCTTAGTCACTACAAACATATTGAGTAGTCCATGGTTGTGTCGAATGCATAAGGGTAGACGAGATCGAGATCAAGTTGAAGTAGTACTCGACTTGTGCCAGGTTTCATGTACTCTCTTGCTCACTTCCTAGTTTCGAGGTTAGCTAACCTTGTGCGGAACCAACAACTCGAACTAGAATGCTCACGTTAAACATGATAGACATCTAATGAACTTGAAATAAAATGCTAAAGTGTATGTAATGTCGAAAACATAATTTCTACAAACCTGCTTCCTGTTTTGACATTGGGCCGCAACTCAGAAATGAATCCAAGAGAATTTCCACTTCATTCTTGGGCCAAAGCCCTTCTCTCATTTGTACACTACTTCAAGCCCAGGCCCAACATTATATCCAATCTTTTCGGGCCACAGCCCATTTGCAATAATTAACTACTCGTTTAAAAACAGTTAGATGAGTTCTCAATAGAATTCGAAATGTAAACCGGAAATAAATTATAAAACCAAGCTCATTTGTCAAGTATTTGAAATATTCGGCATTTGATGTATATACACATACGAATTTACAAGTGAACAAGTGCAAGGTTGATATATTATTTTTTTATATATACAAGACAACAAATGCTTAGAAACATGATTCACATAATGAGGCCCCGTCAAAGCCTAAACGTCAATGTATAAACATATATATGTATATGTCGAGTAAAATCCCTAGTTGAGACCCATATGTATTAAGAACAAATTTTGATAAATAAATGAGGACAACTAAATCATTTTGTAAACTAATAAATTTGAGAGTTTTCAACTTTAACTTAAACATTTTCTAAATTCAATTAGAAAATAAATAAATTATATATACTAGTTTTGACAATACCATTTTGTGT
The DNA here is from genome assembly GCA_019973895.1 of Chrysanthemum seticuspe. Lineage (NCBI taxonomy): Eukaryota > Viridiplantae > Streptophyta > Magnoliopsida > Asterales > Asteraceae > Chrysanthemum > Chrysanthemum seticuspe. The sequence continues at coordinate 238,945,855 of BPTQ01000005.1, forward strand.
CAACTTAAATAAGTATATACACATTTATATACTTACTAGTGGAATGTTATAATTATTTTTCATATCAAACTTTGGATATTAAGAACCATATTAATGTCAACAAGAAAAGTATATATATATATCGTATACGTACTAGTAAAAATCATTTTTACAACTATTACAAGCTAAAGTTTAGCTTTATTACAATTAAACTATTTTGAGTAAACAATACTTAAAATAATGAGCTAAAACATTTCCCTCCTTATCTAGGTTGCGTGTCGGTGCCGCTTCACAACAATCACTAATCCCACACTTGGATTGCACATTTGCTAAGGTGAGTTTCATAGCCCCACTTTTACTTGATAAACTGTTTTATACATTTTGGGGTGAGAAATATGCAAAACATTTTATGGACCAAAACTATCACATGATTACTATTACATGGTTTAGCCTAAGCCCTTATGTCCCTAGAGAATGCCCTTTTTCATGAACCGTCAATTCCCCATTGGGAAATGCGAATGTTATAAATAGATCTATTGAGGGTGACTCCTCCGTTCGGTTGGCCATGCTTAGGCCAAGGCGAAACGTATACCATGTCGGAACCGAGTGTAGAGGGACAAAACACTCGCTATGGGCCCCTATATTGTATGACATCTTTTAGCATACAGGAACTGTCGTAGTATCGGTTGCATGAACTTAGAGCTAACGTAATAGACTTTCATCCATATAACATTATATTCGTTGTAATGATTATATGACTTTGCTTATGGTCCAAACTTACTATTTTAACTTAAACCTATGAACTCACCAGCTTTTAGCTGACCTTTTAGCATATTTTCTCAGGTGTTTAAGTTATGTTCATGAAGGCAAGGCAAGAAGCGCGTTAATGGTTTTAGTAGTATTAAAGAAGTGTTTTTAGACAAAAATGATGTTTTTACATTGGGACCACTAAAACTAATGGGATGTGCCCATTTATTTAAACTATGTTGTAAGACAATGTTTTAAATCTATTTTATGAAATCAAACGGAGTATGTATTCCGTTCTTCATTACTTGTGTTATGATTCAGCTATCCCGTAACGCTCCCGAATAACACGTATGCTTCCGCTAAACAAAATTTGGGGGTGTTACAGGTATCAAGAAACGCTAGCAGTGGTACTCGTGAGTGTTAGCAGTGGTAACGAGAGTTGTGGTAGTAACCCATTGAGTTGCAAACCCTAACTTTCTTTTTCCTGAACATGTGAACTTCTATCAACAGCCACAAAGGCAATTCATCTATCCCCAAACCTGCTTTTGTTTGATCAGTACTCTTCTGATTCCATCGTCCATGATCTTGTAAAACCTTCATTCATGCTGCTTTCTTCGATGAATAATAGACACCAAACAAAGTATAAACAACTTCCATAAAGAATTAGAACAAGTAAAACAAATTCAAGAAGTTGAATGTGCATGAAAACCCTAAAATTCGAATTTTAAACCTCCTTCAGCAGCCATATTCGACACCTTATAACTTTTGATTGAAAGCAGAGATCGACGATCCCTTCGGTGGAAAGTTAGATGGGTATATAGAGAACGTCCACCTAAAATTTTGTCACAATCCAACGGTTAACGAAAAAGTTATGATCGTTACAAAACAGTGCTGCAGAAACATATATGAAAATTTTCAGATTCGAATTTCTTCATCTTTTCGCCATTTTCTTCGAGAAACCTTGTAGATCCTAGATATCGAGAGCCACCTGGCTCTGATACCACATGTTAGAATCGATGCTCCAGGTTGTTTAGACCTTATCTAGGATTATCAATAAAGCACAAATAACAATGAACAATATATATATGCACAGCGGAATAATCAAACTATCATTGTTATTATTAAGGTTTCTTCGTCATCATCATGTGTTCTACAAAATACATCCACAGCCCCAATCCTAGACGATCAACTCTAAGACGGTTACAATCTAACAGGGATGAATGATCCTTGAGGCTAAACACTATAAGTCGACATCATCAAAACCCTAGGCACCCCACGCCTGGGTTTTCCCATACACACACACTTTGATGTTTTACATCTTGACACACATAAAACCTAATTCCCTGTATCTCTTTATAATAGAGATACTAGGGTTACAAATGACTACAAAGGACTAGATAATAAATACTTCTTTGCCAAGTAGGTCCCTTGTCTTTCTTTGTCTTCAACAGTCCTTCATCTTTCATGTATTTTGTCTTATCAACTTTAAATATAGTTCCCAACATGTTACAAATGGTATCAAGAGCCATGGTTTGATCACTCATCTTTCATGTTCTTGGATTTCTAGTGGTTTCCATAAGGTTTTTTGGGTTTGAATGAGTTTAGAGTAGTTTGCATCATTTGGTTCATTTCTTGTGTTAAAGTTTGGATTTTGATAGTACTTTTGTGTTTAGAATCATTATAAGTGTTTAGGTTTTGGTTTGCAAGGTTTGAATCATCGTGGTTGAGTTTTTTTGGATTGAAAAGTGGTGTTTTTGAAAGTTTCTTAGATGCGAGTTGAGTCACGGTAAGTCTTTCTTTGATGCGACTTGTCTCAGTTTCTATGCGACTTGTCTCTCGGATTGTTTCTTCTTTGATGCGAGTTGTCCTAAGTTTAATGCGATTTGTCTCTTCTGTGTATGCTTATTAAAGCGAGTTGTCTTATATGCGAGTTGTCTATTGAGACAAAACGACAAGAAATGACAAAGTAATGAAAGTAGTGGGTGTACTTGTGTACTATGCGAGTTGTCAGCCTATGCGATTTGTGTTTTATGCGATTTGTCTGATAAGTGAGTTGTTGTTTAAGCGAGTTGGTAATCAGGGTGCGAGTTGACTTGTACTGCGACTTGTCTTTTACTGTGACCTGTCAGGACTGCGATTTGTCTAGGGTGCGAGTTGTCTTGGGTGCGACTTGTCAAGAGTGCAACTTGTCTATTGAGACTTTTCATTTCTTCGTGTTAAGTTTTACGGTTTTTCTTCTGATTTAGTAAAATCCCATGAAAGAATCTATTTCCCGGTTTAATCAAAGAATAGTAAAATCCCGTAGAATCTGTAATCATGTCTACAATCACTTCTTTTGTTGCTGATGACGTTCAAGCTGCAGGATCTGATACTCGTCCTCGCATGCTGGATAGAACCGATTATGACTCTTGGGCTCAAAGAATCAGACTATAGTGCTTAGGAAAGGAAAATGGGGTTAATATCCTCAAATCAATTGATGAAGGACCATATCAACTTGAGACTACCAGAGACATTCTTGAAATTGCAGCTGATGGTTCAGTTATATTAGGATTGGATAGACCAAAGATGTATGATGAACTTACTGATAAGGAGAAGAAGAGATACGATGCAGACATCAGGGCTTCAAACATCATACTTCAGGGTTTACCTAAGGACATTTACAAGTTGATCAATCATAACACTTAAGCGAAGGCAGTATGGGACAATGTTAAGATGCTTCTCTCGGGTTCTGAATTGACTAAAGAAGACAGGGAGTCTCAACTGTATGATGACTTTGAGAACTTTAAGATGAATCCAGGGGAAACGGTTACAGAATACTACGTGAGATTCCACAAGCTTGTGAATGACATGAGGAATATCAAAATGACTATGCCAAATATCTAGCTCAATTCAAAGTTTGTGAACAACATGAATCCCGAATGGCACAAATTTGTCACTGCAGTCAAGCTAAACAAAGGATTGAGGAACACAAATTACGAGCAATTGTATGCTTATTTGCTTCAGAATGAGAAACATGTTGTGTTTGAACGAATGATCTTGGAAAAGTTCAAAACAAATGCTGGAGATGCAAGCTCTTCAAATGATTCAACTGCATTCTACACTAATGTAGGAATTACCACCAAAGCATCACAGGTCATACCTACTGGAAATGGTAATCACAAACTCATTCTAGATCCAGGGTGTAAACCTCCAGATTCAGACACATTCATGGAACAAGTTGTTAATCAACTGGCTCTAATGGTTAACAAAACCTGAACTTCACTCCACACACCAACAATCATCTCAGAATGGCTTCCAATCTTTACAATCATGCTACAGTTAAAGAAGGAAAGGTAGTGGTGCAAAATGTGCAAGGAAGACAGAATGAACAAGGAATGGTAGGAGCAGGTTATGGAAATGCTGGTGTAGGTGAGGATATGTGGGTAATCAGAATAGAGGAAAGAACATGGCTCAAGGTCAAGGGAAGCCAATCAAGTGTTACAACTGTGGTGGAGAAGGACACATTGCGAGGAACTGCACTTCTCCTAAACGTCCACAAAATGCAGAGTACTTCAAGGACAAAATGCTACTGGTACAAGCTCAAGATAATGGAGCAGTATTGGATGAAGAAGAATTGTTGTTTCTTGCTGAGGGAAATGCCAAAACTTACGATGCAGATGTGGATGAACAGCCACTGCAGGGTATGGGACACAACAATCCCAATGCATTTCAAGTTGCAGACTGTGATGCATTTGATTCTGATGTCGATGATGAACCCACTGCCCAGACCATCTTCATGGCTAGTATCTCACCAATGATCTCTCCAAAGGCTCCTTCACCACAACATGCCAGTCCTTCCAAGGAATCAAACATATCAGAGGTATTAAAACTATACGATGACGTTGATGTGCAAAAGATACACGACAAGGTACAACCAACTGAATTTATTGAATCAGATATTGAAAATATGGGTAATAGCAATGTTGTCCAATATGATCAATCTGTGAAGCAAAATGAAAGTGAAAGTGTACCAAGCGATGCATGTTCTGCAGTCAATGATGACTATATTTTTTATGAATACACTGCATGTGCCCCTGATGACTCTATAACCTCTGAACTGAATGCCTATAAAGAACAAGTAGCTATATATGAACAACGTGCTAAGTTTGAATTGACTAACCGTGAGCAGGAGATGGATTTCCAAATGCGTACAATTATTAGAAAAAGTAACTTTTGGAAAGAAATGTTAAAACAAGAGTTAAAATCCTTGCAAGAAAAGCTCAATGAAACTGTTAACCAAAAGCAAGAACTTCAAGAAAATATAAAGGTGCTTAAACAGGAGTTTACTGCTAAGCAATCAAAAATTTTAAATGACTTTTCCAACGTAAAAACTTTGAAAAATGATAACATCAAATAGTCCTGAATATTAAGTGTCAATTTCCCCCGATAATGCTTGTAATTTATATCATTTATATTGATTTACGCTTGTTTTCCATTATTTTCCACTTTCAGGTAAATTACGAGCATTGGAGCTAAAGAGACGCGGAACTAAAGAAATATCAAAAGATTTATCACAGTATGAAACTTTGAAGAAGTTACGGCGTAACTCATCTCTCACATTACGCCGTAACTAAAGCGTGACTCAGAAAACCATCTCATCAGAAGGTTACGGCTTAACTCTTCCCAAAGGCTACGACGTAACTATATTAGGTCAAATGAGGTTCCACGCCGCTGATAACTATATCACAGTATGCTACTTTGAAGAAGTTATGGCGTAACTCATCTCTCACATTACGCCGTAACTAAAGCGTGACTCAGAAAACCATCTCATCAGAAGGTTACGGCTTAACTCTTTCCAAAGGCTACGACGTAACTATATTAGGTCAAATGAGGTTCCACGCCGGTGATAACTAGGCCGTAACTATTCCATCAACTACGGCGTAACCAAGTTTATTGAAGACTACGGTGTAACCACTAATAAGGTTACGCCGTAACTAGCAGATCTAGTGCAAAGTACGAAGAAATTGAAGGTTACGGCATAACTCTTGTTATAGTTACGCCGTAACCCAGATCTGGCCTATAAATACCCCATGAATTCCAGCATTTCTAATCATCCCATTCCACACACAACAACCAGAGAACGTAGGAAAAAGCTCAAGGCAGGTCTAGAGGAGCATACGGAGCTGTCTCCAAGGGAGAAATCACTCCCCTACTATAAGCATTACCATTTTATATTTTCTTTACTTTCAATTCATGTATTTCGTACCTTTGAGTATTGAATTGGTTTGTATGATTAATATGAGCGGCTAAGCACCTCTTGGTGCTGGCCTCGTTATGATTCCTTAATTGTTTTGTTTGTGTTTATATTACTTCTGTACACTTATGTCTAAGTGTATGCATGCATAGTTTATTGGTAGCTACCCTTGGTTCGGTAGTTTTGATTGGCGGTAGAGGCCAATTGCCTAGGAGATATGACCAACTGACCCTATGTGAGCGGACTGAGATGGGAAGGGTAAGATATGACCAACTGACGACCCTTTCTACTTGTGCGATTTGACCAACTGATCACCTATCGTTTGGATGAACTTAAGAATTAGGGGGTGAGTGTTTAAGTTGCTAACGCCCCGGCACTCACTATTATAAATCTAGCATGTAGCGGTACTAAATGACTTGGCTTAGGGGACCAGGAACAACAAGACTTATGAGGGGACACCTGACTTCTCCTGTGGTGGCATCTTTGCTGATAGGTTAGGGCGAATTGACCAAATGATGTCCTCTCGACTTTGACCCCACCTGAAGTAATTGGAAGTAAGTAGATATAGACATAGCTAGCTAGGAGGATTAACGAGGTTAGCACCACTCTCCTCTATTGATTTACCCTTTACCTTTTATCTGCCTTTATTTGCTTTATTCTGCTTTAGTAGTCTAATTAATTAATTCCTTATCGAAACCATTATTAATCTGTGACACCTAGACTTAGTAATAATCCAACACATATAGCTCTTGGGACGACCTCGGCTTTACCGATTACTACACTACACATGACTGGGTACACTACCCGTTAGTGAACTAGGGTAGACCATAGGTATAACGAGACTTTATAAATATTAAAACCTGGTCAGTAAAACCTGCATCAAGTTTTTGGCGCCGCTGCCGGGGAGTTATATTAGGATTAATATTAAGTCTTTCATTTCGTTTTAAACTTTTCTATTTTTCTCACAATCATATTTCAAGTTTTCAGGTACCATGGAAGTTGTTAACATCGATGACTTCACTCTTGAGGAATATTTGGCATTAACAAGGGAAGAACAAGGACCAGGGATTGTTAGGCCGGCTATCGCAGAAGATGCTCAATTCGAAATCAAACCTCAGTTCATGAGGGAATTACGTGCAAATCCCTTCTCTGGAAGCATCACCGATGATGCCCATGAACATATAGACAACGTCGAGTACATTTTCAGCCTATTCAAAATTCCCAGAGTCTCACACGATGCTATCATGTTACGAGTATTCCCTATTTCTCTTACGGGAGCTGCGAAAAGATGGGTTGATCGATTACCTGTTGGGACTGTCAACACTTGGCCTATCTTAAAAAAGTGTTTCATTCAGAGATACTGTCCTCCATCAAAGACAGCTAAGAAATTGGAAGAAATCCATAACTTCAAGCAAGAGGGTGATGAAGCGTTATACGAAGCTTTGGAAAGATATAACGAATTGTTATACAAATTCCCTACTCATGATCTCAACAGCCAACAAAAGGTGAACGTTTTCTACAAGGGTCTGAACATCTCCTCAAGACAAATGATTGATTCTCAAAGGCCGATTCCTGGTATGACACCCACTTTGGGTTTAGAAACTATTCAAAAGATGGTAGACCACTCTCACAAATGGCACAATGAAGGGAGCAACCGAAGTAAGAATGGAGATATGGAAGGCCTTGCAGCAATAAACAACAAATTAGAAAGCCTAGGAAGAGAAGTGAAGAAGCTCAAGGAAAATGTACATTCCATTCAAGTAGAGCGAAATGGAACTCCACCTACAAAAGAATGTTCCTCCAACGAGGAAGTTAAAAGGATCGGAGAATTTAAATATGGAAGAGAATCCCCTTTCAACAACTACAATAATAACGGGCCCAGATATCGAGAAAAATCCCCAGGATTCTACACAAGAACCAACAACAATCCTCCTAAACCTAGCCTTGAAGAAATAATGCACAGGCACATCGAAGAATCTACAAAAAGGGAGATAAACTCAAGGAATGGATGGTCAAAGTGAAGGAGGACACCAATATGAACCTACGTAACCAAGATGCTGCGATTAAAAACCTCGAAACATAAATTGGGCAATTGGCTAAAAACCTTAAAACGAGTAATGCTAAAGCCATTGCCTGCAAAGCCATATTTGCGCAAGATAAAGCAAAGAAAGAGCAGTGCACATCCTCTATCACTAATGATCTTTCCGGAATTAACTACCTAAGAGAGGATGATAAATCAGAAGACAACGAGGTCCTGCCAAGCCAACTTCCTGAGAAACAGCAATACCAGGAAAGTTTTCTTCTTCCATGCACTATTGGTAATATTAAGATTCCTCCATTAGCTGATTTGGGGGCCAGGGTAAACCTTATCTCTACCACTTTATTTAAAAAAATAAAACATACCAATTTAAAAGAAACAACTATTATGATAGAAATGGCTGATTCCTCTAAAGCTGTACCAAAGGGAATTGTGAATAATGTGTTTTTAAAAATTGGAAAATTCTTCTTCCCAACTGATTTTGTGGTTATTGACATGGGGAAGCGGGAGGCTTACAACTTAATTGTTGGAAGACCATTTCTGGCCACTTGTAGGGCTCAAATTAAGGTTTTTAAAAAACAAATTTCTTTGGGAACTGATAATGAACAAATAACTTTTAGTATGAAAGAGCATTTAAAACCAAAAGTGGAAATTTCAAATAATGTCGATGTTGTTAATTTTCAATTACTAGATCCCCCTCTACACTTTAATCCTATTACTAATGATAGTAGAGAGAATGTTGATGATTGTAAGCAGAAACATGGAAAGATTGTCCAAGGCATTAAGGACACTCGGGTTCCAAACAAACATTTCCGCAACTCAATATTAACCAAGGATAACGAATTGGTGACATCATGGCCCCCGTATAATCAAAAATGTGAAGGAAAGGTGAATGAATGGATATACCCTCACAAGGGTGAGAGACATGATATTGAATTAGCATTAGAAGATTGGTACAAAATAAGATTTGGAAACTCAAAAATCCATAAGGGACTGGTTAATCAGTATGAGTACAATCATCTCACTGACACAATAAACGGTGAAAGATCTAGCATAAGTATAACTAGTAGTCTTATTGCTGAAGATGATGGCCGGGGAAAATCATGTGATGAATAGCTTTCACATAAATTTGGAACAAATGGCATCCGTAATACTACAAGGAAAAAAGGGTTTAACAAATGGATGAATGACTGCCAACGAGTGGTGGAAGTCGGGCAGGTCCAAAGGCCCTCATAGAAGCCCCGCGGCTCTGAGTCTAACTTAAAGACTCGTAAATAAAGAAAAGTGCTCTTTCGGGAGACAACCCGAATTATCCCTTTCTTTTATTTTATTTCCATTTTTGTAGGGTTTTGTGTTTTCATACTATTTTTGCAGAAAACGAGGAAGTAATTGCTGCTGCAATTTGCTGATCTGACCAGAGTTACGGTGTAACTCATTTATGTGGTTACGCCGTAACCAACTTTTTGCAGCAGAATTCCTGACGCATTACTAATTACGGCGTAATACCATCTCTGTGGTTACGCCGTAACCACTCGCTTTGCAGCTTATTCCAGGTTTTGCTAGTTACGTTGTAACTCCCTCAAAAGAGTTACGATGTAACCTTCCTCTACTTTAATTCTTTCATTATAAAACACAATAACCTTGTATTAGTGTTTTAAATAAACTTTGTGGGTGTGTTCCCTGTAAACCCTCACGAGACTTCACTCGTCCACTTGGGACACCAAGTGGTTTAAAAGGCTTGTTGCATATGCTAAATGCAACCGTGATTCTTACGAAAGTAAGTTAGGTTTGTTTTTCATTTTTCATTTTTCATTTTTCATTTTTTTTTTCTTTTTAGAATTATGCTTGTTGGTAGTGTGATTTCAGGGATTGAAGTTTATTCATGATGCTTATACGAAGGCACGTCTCTTTTTCGTGGACCTTCTTTCTTTTTGGAGCAAATTACAGGGAAGTTCTCGCTCTAATTCTACTTTTCTCTTCACCTTTATTTAATGCTTAGTACAAAAGGGACTTTGTACAATTCAAGTGGGGGACGGGAGTAGAATTATCTCTTGAACATTATTTTGCCCTCGTTTTTCTAGTTTATTTTGAAGAATTATGCCATTTTTAAAATTTTGACATGTTTTTCTTAACCTAACTAGAGTAGACCTTACCCGAGCACATACAACCCTTGATATATTATGGTGAGATTAGCCTTATCCGTTTCCAATATTTTACCCCAAATCCACCAAATTATGAGTGTGCCGATAGCTTGTAAACTTTAGAACTTGGCCTTTGCATCATTTCGAGACCATAGACGAGGTATGTTGAGTTAACTCGATGTATTTGGACTTTTCAGTTTTAGCAGGCAATATTATAGGATTATCACCCAAATATCCTACCATTGTGTGTCTATCGATTAGTCACCTCGACTTCTCGACCCCCATGTGAAACCCTTTTGTTGCACTCCCCTTTAGTGCAAGATACCCCTAGATACACCCATTTGAGCCATTCCTTTTATTTTGATAACCTAATACATTGTTTCGTTACACCTATACACCTTAGCCTACCCATGTAGTCTTTATTTGTGATTGAGAAGTCATTATTTGCCTAAGTTCAAGGTTCAAGTGGAAAGGTTCAGAAATCACGCTTTCATCGACAACATATTCCTGAAGATCATTGACGACCCCCCAAATTCCCATTGTTCATCTCAAGTGGGGGGATATTATGTTTAGTTATTATTGTTATGTTCAAAAAAAAAGTTGTTATGATTTAGTTATTGTATAGTGCGATGTTATAAGTACTATGTTATGAGCTTTATAGATCTAGTATCGAGGAGGCCACCTCGGTCACATTTGAAGATTGGAGTTGGTAATTATGCCAACAGTTGGAGAAAAGGTAGTGTGCCCATCACGACGTCCTCTAATGACACATCTACCTTGTATTTCATGATCCGGTTTCTTGACTTCAAAGCTTGAACTTTGGGCGGACGGTAAGTGGTGATGACTTGGTTATAGATTTAGACTACCTGCTTGATTTTTTATTTTACACCATTTATTTATCCCATGTCTTATCCTACCCTTTAGTCATGAAGCGTGTCTAGGTGATGCAGCGAGCAATCTTTGGTGTCTTGGCCATGGATTTGGTCATGTATCATTGATTTTGTCCACTTCACAATGACGAGTCACCCCTTAACCTTTGTCGTGTCTACCCATATTGCCTTCGAGAAATTGTTTAGCCCTTAACTCTAGTGGTGGAGATTTGTGTAACCGACAAGCTTATGATAGAATACATGCTATGACTGTGTGATTGAGTGATCACCCCAAAATTGACACTTAGAATAGTTGAGAGATTTGAGTGTTTCGTTCCCATTTCGTGAGGTGTTCGGCTTTGTTTTATTCTAGCATAAGGGATTTATAAATTTATATCCTCCAGGTTTTGGGAGATATCATTTTAGGAATCTTTCTAACAAGGTCTACTTGGGGGCAAGTAGAGTTCAAGTGGGGGATATTTGATAACATCAAATAGTCCTAAATATTAAGTGTCAATTTCCTCCGATAATGATTGTAATTTATATCATTTATATGGATTTACACTTGTTTTCCATTGTTTTCCACTTTCAGGTAAATTTCGAGCATTGAAGCTAAAGAAACGCGGAACTGGAGAAATATCAAAAGATTTATCACATTATGCTACTTTGAAGAAGTTACGGCGTAACTCATCTCTCACATTACGCCGTATCTAAAGCGTGACTCAGAAAACCATATCTTTAGAAGGTTACAGCGTAACTCTTCCCAAAGGCTACGACGTAACTATATTAGGTCAAATGAGGTTCCACGCCGCTGATAACTACGCCGTAACTATTCCATCAACTACGGCGTAACCAAGTTTATTGAAGACTACGACGTAACCACTAATAAGGTTACGTCGTAACTAGCAGATCTAGCGCAAAATACGAAGAAATTGAAGGTTACGGCGTAACTCTTCTTATAGTTACGCCGTAACCCAGATTTGGCCTATAAATACCCCACGAATTCCAGCATTTCTAATCATCCCATTCCACATACAACAACCAGAGAATGTGGGAAAAAGCTCAAGCTAGGTCTAGAGTAGCATACGGAGGTGTCTCCAAGGGAGAAATCACTCCCCTACGATAACCATTAGCATTTTATATTTTCTTTACTTTCAATTCATGTATTTCGTACCTTTGAATATTGAATTGGTTTGTATGATTAATATGAGCGGCTAAGCACCTCTTGGTGCTGGCCTAGTTATGATACGTTAATTGTATTGTTTGCATTTATATTACTTCCGTACAATTATTTCTAAGTGTATGCATGCATAGTTTATTGGTAGCTACCCTTGGTTCGGTAGTTAATAACTTGGCTTAGGGGACTAGGAACGGAAGGGTAAGATATGACCAACTGACGACCCTTTCTACTTGTGTGATTTGACCAACTGATCACCTATCGTTTGGATGAAGTTAAGAATTAGGGGGTGAGTGTTTAAGTTGCTAATGCCCGGGCACTCACTATTATAAATCTAGCATGTAGCGGTACTTAATAACTTGGCTTAGGGGACCAGGAACAACATGACTTATGAGGGGACACCTGACTTCTCCTGTGGTGGCATCTTTGCTGATAGGTTAGGGCGAATTGACCAAATGTTGTCCTCTCGACTTTGACCCCACCTGAAGTAATTGGAAGTAAGTATACGTAGACATAACTAGCTAGGAGGATTGCCTAGGTTAGCACCACTCTCCTCTATTGATTTACCATTTACCTTTTATCTGCCTTTATTTGCTTTATTCTGCTTTAGTAGTTTAATTAATTAGTTCCATATCGAAACTATTATTAATCTGTGACACCTAGACTTAGTAATAATCCAACACACATAGCTCTTGGGACGACCTCGACTTTACCGATTACTACACTACACACGACCGGGTACACTACCCGTTAGTGCACCAGGGTAGACCATAGGTATAACGAGACTTTATAAATATTAAAACCTGGTCAGTAAAACCTGCATAAAAAAAACTTGAGAACAAACTGTACATACAAGGGAACACCATTCAGACTGCTCACATGATCACTAAGCATAGAGTCTTAAGCGATAAGTATAGTATTCCCCTTGTAGAGGTACCCAATCCCGAGTATGGAAAAGTTTCTAGAGCTGCACAAAAGGTAGTCTATGATGGTAATGAGATTCTTAAGCCTAGGAAAACACCATCATGTATAGGAAGCACTGATGAGGATAGAAAATTAGAAGATGCCGCTAGGGAGAAAATGGCAAAGAAGTTAAATGATCCTAAGTGTACAAAGCATAATATAACGTTTAAACCCCATGATTACACTAAAGAAAACTGGATAGCCTTGAATAAGTTTAAACCTCAAACTCAATTAACCCCTGAGCAAGTATTCTGGAAGAAAGATTTGGATAAACAAAAATTCGATAACCTAATTGAGAAGAATCCTCCCTGTAAGAGAATGCCTCCAGCCACGGTGTATTCCCCTAATATGCCTATGCATTTAGTGCCCAAAACTCTTTCTATTCAAAGCAAGACCTTAATCAGTCTATACGTAATCTATCAATTGTTTGTTGACTTTGAGAAAACATGTAAGAAGAGAATTACACCCAAAGGGATTACTAAAGGGGAAAGGGGTTTTGAGCAAACTAAAAAGTGTTATTTAACTGAGGTCATGCCTTTCTTTAAACTACTAAAAGAACAATTTGAGAGTCTTCAAAAGGGCATTGATACAGAGATTAAATAAATGAAAAAGGTTTTCAATGAAATGGAAATTGAGGTCAATGATTATGAACGTGAACTCAAATGTAATGAAATTGAAAGGAAGAATTTGCATATCTTAAATGAGAACTTGATTTCTAGTTGTGTTGCTCAAGATGTGTTTTTTATTGTTACAAATTCTTGTATTACTGCTTCTCAATTTCATGAATTATCTGTTGCTTTGAAAGTTTCCCATAATCGTGTCGTTGAGCTTGAAAACACAAATTCAAAACTGAATGAGAAAATAGAACAAGATGATCATGATAATTTGGTAAAACATTTTTCTAAGCTGGAAGTTGAACATTTTGCTTTGCAATTAAAATATCAACATCTCAAAGAAAATGTTAAAACCTCAAATGTCAAGACATCCTCGGATGCTCCTGAGTTTGATGCAGTTTTTGAAATAAGCAAATGTGACAAACATATTCGAGCTCATTGTAACACGATCAGAAGATTGAAAACCCAAGTTTCACAATTGAAGGGTGAAAAGAATAATGTGAATGGCTCCCAAATGCCTCCTCCGTTAGATTCTCATAATTCTCAAAACTTTCATCTTCAAAACATCATTAACGTTTTACAACAAGAAAATGAGAGTTTTCTAGAAGAAAATGAAAAGGTTAAAAAACATTTCAAAGAGTTACATGATTCAATGAAAGTCACTCGTGACAAGAACAATGAAAAAATAACTTCTTTACAAAAGGAAATTGAAAATCTGAAGAGTCAAGTAAAAGGGAAAATGCCAATTGTCGGTGATGAGAATCTTGTATCAAAGGCATCTGCGGATTCTAAGTATACTGTGACTGTAAAATATACCCCCCCTCATCTTAGAAAGAATGAACTTGTGTGTCAAGAATATTTTTCGTATCTTAAGGATAGTCTAGAATGTCTCCGTGAGATTGTCGAAGAGGATAGCATAAATAAACCACTTGATAGAGAAGTTAGGTATGCATGCTTATATGCCAAACGATCTCAGGAGCTTTTAGAATGTTTAAGAGCAACATACCCTAAATCCTTTTGTACTAAAGATAAAGTCATTATGCCATGCTCTATGCCTAGTATTAAGCATGCAACTCTTGATATGCCTAGTTCTATGCCAAAAGTAAAGCATGTGAACTTTGATGTGCCTGCTAGTACTTCAGATCCCAGCACTTCTAGATCAGGAACGCAAAAAGTATAAAAACCAACTAATGTTCCCATCATTCCCTCTATAGGAGTAATCAGTGACACTAAGGCAAGCGGGTCAAAGCCTCCAGGCAATACAAAGCAAGATAGGATCTCGCAAGCTAAGAGTGATCAATGGAAGAATATAGAAGACCACCCTATGAACAATAATTTTATGTTGAATAAGAAGAATCGTGTTGATTCTAGTATTAGCTATAAGCGTACTGTAATTAATTCGAATTATGCTACTACTTGCAAAACATGTAATGAATGCTTGATTTTTGGTATTAATCATGAATGTGTTGTGAATGATTTGAGTAATGCTGTTAAATCTCCGGTAAAAAATGTTAACACTAGAAAACAGGATAAGAAGGTCAGAAAACCATGGTGGAAGAAGGCTAGAAAACATTGGAAACCAACAGGAAGAAAATTTAGTAATGTAGGTTATCAATGAATACCTACTGGCCGTAAATTCAATCTTAATGAGTTGTGCCCTAAATTATCTAGATCAATGCCTATTAGGAAATGGATGCCCACTGGTAGAGTGATACCTTTAAGAAGTGAACACACTTTGAATAGATCTACTGTCACTTCTATTCCTGCATCTACCTCTAGTGATCTCATTGATTCTATTTCTGATGTGGGTGTTCCAATCTTGTTTACGAACCAAGTGGAACCCATTCTCGCATGGGGATCCAAATTATCCAGTCATCCATACTTGTCTGTGTTCAACTGCACGTCGTTCAAATCATTCTGTGGTACCTAGACTCAGGCTGTTCCAAGCATATGATTGGAGATCGCTCACGGCTCATGAACTTCGTGAGTAAATTCATTGGGACTGTTAGATTCGGGAACGACCATTTTGGGGCAATTATGGGTTACGGAGATTATGTTGTTGGAGATAGTGTAATTTCTAGGGTATATTATGTTGAAGGTCTTGGTCATAATTTGTTTTCTGTTGGTCAATTCTGTGATTCTGATTTAGAGGTGGCCTTTAGAAAACATACATGCTTCATTAGAGAACTAGATGGTGTCGAACTTTTGAAAGGAACACATGGAACCAATTTGTACACCATCTCTATCGAAGACATGATGAAGTCTTCTCCAATCTGCTTGTTATCAAAGGCTTCGAAAACAAAGTCTTGGTTATGGCATCGTCGTCTCAATCACTTGAACTTCGGCACCATTAATGATCTTTCTAGAAAGGACCTCGTAAGAGGCTTACCAAGATTAAAGTATGAAAAGGATCATCTTTGTTCAACATGCCAATTGGGAAAAAGCAAGAAATATGCCCATAAACCCAAACCTGCAAACTCAGTTATCGAAGTTCTTCATACTCTTCATATGGACTTATGCGGACCAATGAGAGTGCAAACGATAAACAGGAAGAAATATGTGTTAGTCGTTGTTGATGACTACTCTCGGTTTACTTGGGTTAAGTTTTTGAGGACAAAGGATGAAACCCCAGATGTCATCATCAAACTTATCAAACAGCTGCAGGTTCGACTTAACAAAACTGTCAGAATTATCCGAACGGACAATGGAACTGAGTTTGTTAACAAAGAACTAAGTCAGTTTTATGAAAGCATTGGAATCAGCCATCAAAGAAGTGTTCCACATACTCCTCAACAGAACGGTGTAGTTGAAAGACGAAATCAGACTCTTGTGGAACCTGCATGAACTATGCTAATTTACTCAAAGGTTCCAATGTTTCTCTGGGCTGAAGCCATTGCCACTACTTGCTATACCCAAAACCGTTCCCTTATCCACACCACTCATGGAAAAACTTCATACGAACTTGTCCACAATCGAAAACCTGATCTCTCTTTCCTTCGTGTGTTTGGTGGTTTATGTTCTCCAACAAATGATGGTCAAGATTTAGGTAAATTAAGAGCTAAGGCAGACATTGGAGTTTTTTTGGGTTATGCACCAAACCGGAAGGGTTACCGAATCTACAACAAAAGAACCCAGGATATCATGGAAACTATTCACGTCACGTTCGATGAGTTGTCTGGGCAAATAGCTCCTCGACAATTTAGTTCAGGACCCGCATCTCAACATTCATCTTGTAGTCCCATCAGTTCTTCTCTTGTACAGAATCCCTCACCTGCAGTTCCATATGTACCTCCTTCTAAAGACGATTTGAAGAAATTGTTTGATCCGATGTTTGATGAATACTATGAACCTATTGCTAATGATCAGTCTACACCATCAACCGTGGCGGCTCCTAATCCAGTCAACACATATAATCCTTCAGAGTCTGTGTCACTAAGTCAAGAAGCGCCTGCTGCAGATCACTCATTGTCATCATCAAATCCTCAATCCTCGAGTGTACATCATGGAAATGTTTATGCCAACTATGATGAAGATAACCCCTTTGCCACTCCAGAAGATGCACCATTTGAAAACATTTTTGCCCCTGATCCATCATCTGAACCATCTTCATCAGGGGACCCCAACTCTACTACATCAGTTCCTCAACAACAACCACACGAGCATTTCAGAAAATGGACACATGATCATCCATTGGACAATATCATTGGGAATCCTTCTCGTCTGGTATCCACTCGTAAACAACTTGCTACTGATGCCTTATGGTGCTTCTTCAATTCCATATTATCAAACGTCGAACCGAAAGTTGTTAAAACGGCAATGTCTGAGGACAGTTGGTTCAATGCATAGCAAGAAGAAATTCACGAGTTCGATCGACTTGATGTTTGGGAATTGGTACCTGCTCCTGACTGTGCTATGATCATTGCTCTCAAATGGATCTTCAAAGTAAAACTTGATGAGCATGGTGATGTGTTAAAGAACAAAGAAAGACTTGTTGCTAAAGGATATCGTTAGGAGGAGGGTATTGACTTTGCGGAATCATTTGCTCCAGTTGCACGTATCAAGGCAATCATAATCTTCTTGGCTATTGCTGCTAGTAAGAACATGGTGGTCTATCAGATGGATGTGAAGACTGCCTTTCTTAATGGAGATCTGAAAGAAATCGTTTATGTCAGTCAGCCTGAAGGTTTTGTGGATCCAGAACGTCCTACTCATGTCTATCGCTTGAAGAAGGCTCTTTATGGCTTGAAACAAGCTCCAAGGGCATGGTATGACACACTGTCAAAGTTTCTCTTAACCAACGGATTCAGCAAAGGAGCATTTGATCCCACATTGTTCACCAGAAAGTCAGGAAAACACTTAATTCATTTTCAAATCTATGTTGATAATATTATTTTTGCCTCAACCGATGTGACCGTTTTTCAAAGGAAATGGGCTCCAAATTTCAAATGTCTATGATGGGACAAATGTCATTTTTCTTAGGATTACAAATTTCACAAAGTCCCGGAGGCATTTTTATTAATCAATCTAAATACACTAATGAAATTTTAAAGAAATTTGGATTTGATACTTGTGACCTTGTTGACACTCCCATGGTGGAGCGCACAAAACTGGATGAGGACCACTCAGGGATCATGGTTGATCAAACGAAATTTCGAAGTATGATTGGATCCCTGATGTACCTCACAGCTAGTAGACCTGATATTTTGTTCGCTGTATGCATGTGTTCTAGATACCAGGCTAAGCCTACCAAAAAGCACCTTAAAGCGGTTAAACGGGTCTTTCGGTATCTCCAAGGAACCATTAATATGGGACTTTGGTATCCGAAGGACAACAATATGTCACTAACAGCATATGCAGATGCAGACCATGCAGGGTGTCAAGATACACGTCGAAGCAAGTCTGGTGGTGCTCAATTCTTAGGAGAAAAGCTTGTAAGATGGTCTTCGAAGAAACAAATGAGTACGTCTATATCCTCTACAGAGGCAGAATACATAGCCATGTCATCTTGTTGTGCTCAAATCCTATGGATGAAATCCCAATTATCTGACTATGGCTTAGAATTCAACAAAATCCCTCTGTATTGTGATAACAAAAGTGTTATTGCTCTCTTATGCAACAACGTTCAACATTCAAGAGCAAAGCATATCCACATTCGACATCACTTCATCAGGGAGCAAGTGGAGAAAGGTGTGGTGGAACTATATTTTGTGAGAACTGAATATCAGTTGGCAGACATCTTCACTAAAGCTCTTCCTATAGAACGTTTTGAGTTTATTCTTCCACGACTTGGACTTAAGAGTCTACAACCGGAAACACTCAAACGTCTTCAAGAGGAAGACGAGGAGTAGAGGCTTTTCTTCATCTAACTCTTGTGCATATTTATTCAAAAAGCAAAATACAAAATTATATATAAAAAAAAAAAAAAAAAAAAAAAAAAAAAAAAAAA
>BPTQ01000005.1:238965162-239003171 GCA_019973895.1 Chrysanthemum seticuspe
CTGAGATTGTTATTGGTGTGTGGAAGAGAGTTCATGTTTTGACTAATCAGGAGAGCCAGTTGATTAATGAAGTTTCCCACGTGTGCATCAGCATCAGCTTGTTTGAACATAGGATCAGGAATGAGTTTGTGATTACCATTACCCATGGGTATGACTTATGAGGCTTTGGTTGTGATTCTGATGTTTGAGTAGGAGGCAGTTGAATCATTTGATGAGCTTATCTCTCCCTGGTTGGTTTTGAACTGATTAAGAATCCTTTTTACAAACATAGCATGTCTCTCATTCTGAAGGAGGAAGGCATAGAGCTGCTCATAGTTTGTATTCTTCAATCCTTTGGTTAGCTTTACAGAGGTGACAAACTTGTGCCATTCGGGATTCATGTTGTTCACAAACTTTGAGTTCAGCTGAATGTTTGGCATAGTCATTCTGATGTTCCTCATATCATTAACAAGCTTGTGGAATCTCACATAGTACTCATAGACACTCTCATCTGGTTTCATCTTGAAGTGTTTAAATTCATCATAGAGTTGTGATTCTCTGTCTTCCATAGTTAATTCAGAACCTGAGAGAAGCATCTTGACATTATCCCACACTGCCTTGGCTTAAGTGTTGTGATTGATCAGCTTGTAGATATCTTTTGGAAGACCTTGAAGTACGATGTTAGAAGCCCTGATATCAGCATCGAATCTCTTTTTCTCCTTATCATCGAGCTCATCATATGTCTTTGGTCTGTCAATTCCATAGATCATTGTTCCATCTTCAGCAGTATCAATTAAGTCTCTAGTAGTCTCAACCCGATACGGTCCTTCATCAATGGATTTGAGAATGTTGACTCCATTTTCCTTTCCAAGACAGTACAATCTGATTCGTTGAGCCCAAGAGTCGTAGTCAGTTCTGACAAGCATGGGTGGACGAGTATCTGAACCAGCTGCTTGAACATCTTCGGCAACAGTGGAGATGATTGTAGGAACGTTGGTAGACATGATGACAGATTAAACGGGATTTTATAACTCTATGATTAAACCGGGAAATAGATTCTTTCACGGGATTTTACTAAATCAAGAGAAAAGCGTATTACAGACAGAGTCAGCCAAGTCGCTAAGAAAACCTGAACCAAGTCGCTAAGCACCAAGTTGCTAGTAAAATTTTGACAGCAAGTCGCTAAGTTGTCAAGTCGCTAAAGAACAACTCGCTAAGCACCAAATCGCTAGCAAAATTTTGACAGCAAGTCGCTAAGCACCAAGTCGCTAAGTTGTCAAGTCGCTAAAGAGCAACTCGCTAACACCAACTCGCTAACAAACTTAAGTACAAGTCGCTAACTTTCACCAAGTCGCTACCCGTAGTGGAGACTCCACTAAGTGTACTGTTTGTCGGCTTGTCTCAATAGACAAGTCGCTAGCTCAACTCGCTAAGGCCTTCAACTACAACTCGCTATCAAATTACAAAGCAAGTCGCTACCAAGAAAACTTGTCCGTGGCTTAAGTCGCTAGCAAGAAAAACACATAAACATCACTTTTCAATCCAAAAACAACCCAACCACGATGATTCAAGCTTAACAAATCAAAACCCAAGCACATAAAATGATTCTAAACACAAAACTACACTCAATTTTCAAACTTTAACACTAGAAATGATCCAAATGATGCAAAAACCACTAAACTTTTTCAAACTCTAAAACCACCTAAAAGTCACTAGAAATCCAAAGATATGTAAGAGATGATCAAACCATGGCTCTTGATACCATGTGTAACATATTGGATTTCACATACACATCAAACCAAACACAAAGTAGGCGTACAAAGAGTTCTAGAGAGAGAAAGTTAGAGGTTTAGGGAACTTTAGTGAGAGAAAGAAAAGTCTTATTATGAGCTCCAACTCTCTACCTTGGAAGGTAGAGAGTATTTATAGTCTTTACATAAATCGCCACCTATCGGGCTGTGGATCAGGCATACAGTGGGTAAAGACCCGTCCTTCTTCCACGGTGTTACTTAAACTAAATACTACTTAACTTATAATAATCTACGACTACGAGCTTTCTAATGATTACATATACTTGAGGTGACCGACTCTTTAATAACTGGATTTACTAAATCCTAACAGTTCGGCTACAAGGACACCTTCCTTGCCCTACTCCACTCCTCGAGTCACCTACTCGAGAGTTCGTAAACACTACACCAACTCCTTATGGCGGAGAAGCCTTCACAACGTCGCTTAACCTTTTTCCGGTACAAAGCTAAATACCGAGTTCCTTCACACCAAGGCGAACCACACCTAACATAGCGTCGCCTACCCTTTATACGATGCTAGGCTAACCACCGAGTTCTTTCACACCAAGGAGAACTAATCCTATCACAACGTCGCCTACCCTTTATTAGGTACTAGGCTAAGCACCTAGTTCCATTACTATGGAGAAACTACTACCCTTCACGACACAACACCTAATATCAAGGAGATCCACTCCTTGTTACAACATCATCAAGGATATCACCATCCTTGAAAATAAACAAATACTTATATGTATAACAATGCACCTCATCGTTTATACGACCTAGGCATTCTTTCCAAATGCAACTTGATTTGATTCTTTGGCATCCTTCACTAATGCCTTTGACACAACGCTTGGCACCCTTCACTAATGCCTTCGTCTTGACACCTTTAGCATTCTTCACTAATGCTTTGACACGGATGATGAGCACCTTTCACTAATGCTTTCATCTTGACACTTTCGGCATTCTTCACTAATGCCTTCAACCCAACATCTATGGAGAAAGGAAGAACTATCAACAAGAGAACCTTAGTTATCTTGATGATGATGAAGCATGGCAACTCATGGACTTGAGCTTGCTCGTCTTCAAGAAGTGGTGATCTTGCCTTTAAGAGGAACCTAGAAGATCACACAAAAACAAAAGACAAACTACATAGATCACTTGGATATGAGGTTAGAGGGTTATAATACTTGGGAAGTATGTATGTAAAGTGGTGAATAGAAAGGAAGAAATGGCTCTCTATTTATAGAGAAAATTCTCTACTGTTCCCCGGATCCCACGGATCCCTTCCACTTGGGATCCGGCTAGCACAAAGCCAGGGATCCGTGGAACGCTCCTCTTTGCCCATGGGTATTTTTGGTTATGGGTCATGGGTCATGGGTTATGGGTTGATCTATGGTTTTCTTTCTAGATACAATGAACTTGGTTAAGTGGTATATATAAAACCATGGGTTATGGGTCAATACCATTTGCTAGTTTTTACCCATTTAGTATATACTTGTTTTTACCCATTTTAGTATACTTAGTTTAAGTATATGCTAACCCAATATGTAAACACTAGTTGTTGTACATATGTATTTAAATCATAAAATCACTTATACTTGTTTTAGTGTTTTATGTTAAAACGTAAGTGTGTTAGGAAACTATTAACTCAAACTATTTACGTATTCTATTTGTTTCGTTAAAATGATTTTACGTTTGTTATCGACAAAACATTAGAAGATCGTAAAATATAAATAAACGTTTTTACGGCTTATTTGTATTAACAAAGATGATTGTGTTTCTAAGCATGTGAATGATCAGCCTATTCAGAAGAACATCCCAAAAAGAACTTATGCTAAACCAATAGGAAGTCTAGTTGCAAGATTTAGGTCTTACACTACTGATAAGAAGTATATTGTTTACTTTAGGGATGATATTTGGAAACCAACGGGTAGAATTTTCACACTTCAGAATGGTAGAATGAGTGATAAACCAGTATACCCAGTAGAAAATTTATATGAGTGTGATCAGGATTTTACCTCTAACCCAAAGGAACCAAAATCAAAACGGTTTCCAAAAACTTCTTCTTCTATATTTGGCAGGTTATCGAAATATGTCTTTGGATCGTCGAATCGGGTTGCTCCAAGCACATGACCGAGAATCTGAAGCTGCTGATCAATTTCGTTTGGAAATTTATGGGAACTGTACACTTTGGAAATGATCATGTAGCAGCTATCATGGGTTATGGAGATCTTTCGTTTAGAAATATTTTGATCACTCGGGTTTACTATGTCAAAGGGTTGGGACACAATTTGTTTTCAGTCAGGCAGTTCTGTGATGCAGATTTAGAGGTTGCATTTAGGAGAAATGCATGCTTCGTTCGAAACTTGGATGGCATTGATCTCTTAACTGGGAATCGTGACACAAACTTGTATGCTATCAACATAAACCAAATGGCCTCTTCATCTCCAATATGTCTTATGACACGAGCATCTGGAACAAAGTCCTGGTTGTGGCATAGAAGATTATCCCATCTCAATTTCGACACTATCAACAAACTTGCCAAAGACAACATCGTCAATGGACTTCCAAAGTTCAAATACACCAAGGATCACTTATGTCCATCATGCGAACAAGGAAAAAGCAAAAAAGCATCATATAAACCGAAATCCGTACCTAGTTTGGAAGTACAGTTGCATATGTTGCACATGGACTTATGTGGCCCAATCAGAGTTGAAGGCATTAATGGGAAAAAGTATATTCTTGTTATCGTCGATGACTATTCAAGATATACTTGGGTTAAGTTTCTGAGATCAAAAGATGAAGCACCAGGCATCATCATCACCTTTCTGAAGCGTATTCAGGTACTTCTTCAAGCTCTGGTAAGGGTAGTAAGAACAGACAACGGCACATAATTTACAAATCAAGAGTTAAGAACTTATTTTGAAGATGTTGGAATCACACATCAGACATCAGTTGTTAGAACTCCACAGCAGAATGGGGTAGTTGAAAGAAGAAATCGAACTCTTGTGGAAGTTGCTCGCACAATGCTAATCTATTCTTGTGCACCGTTATTTTTATGGGCTGATGTTGTTGCCACTGCTTGTTTCACTCAGAACCGATCCCTAATCCATTCAAGATTCAATAAAACCCCATATGAACTAGTGAACAACAGAAAACCTGATATCTCTTACCTTCACGTGTTTGGCGCTTTGTGCTATCCGACGAACGACAGAGAAGATCTAGGAAAACTGAAAGCTAAAGGTGATATTGGAATCTTCGTTGGATACTCAGATAACTCGAGGGCATTCAGGGTGTATAACAGAAGAACTAGGAAGATAATGGAGACGATGAATGTGAATTTTGACAAACTTTCACAAATGGCTTCTAAGAGACTCGCTCTAGAACTCGCGCTTAATCCGATGGCTTCTAATCAATACAAATTAGGACCCGAACCTAACCAGCAGACTTCTGGACACATCAGTTCAGGACTCATACCTCAAAGAGCTCAATCAACTTCATTTGACAAACCTTCAGAACAAGAATGGGAGAATTTCTTCGAGTTAATGTTCAATGAATACTATGGTGGAACCTCGACAAATGCATCAAACCATCATTCCGCTGCACCCGCACAAAATCATCAACCACCACCACCAACAGAAGATGCATCTACCACAGTCGAAACAAATGCACCAACTCCATCGACATCATCTACATCTACTCCAACAACCCCAAATCTTGAAATCGTTCTACCAACAGTTGATGAGCAAAACCAAAACATATCATTTCAAGAAGAACCTACACAAAACCAAAATGATGCAATATTAGATGAAGACGTATTCAAAAACCCGTTTGCTACGGAATCAGCTGAATCATCTTCAAACTCACGAGAACCATCTAACTCGCATACGTTAAACCAACGGTATCCTTCTACTCTGAAGTGGACAAAAGATCATCCAATTGAACAAGTTATTGGTGAACCTTCAAGGCCAATTCAGACGAGACGCCAACTTGCCACAGACTGCGACTTGTGCATTTACCTTTGCTCAATTAGCACTAAAGAACCAAAGAACATTCGGGGGGCAATGGCAGAAAACGCTTGGATAGAAGCGATGCAGGAGGAACTTCTCCAATACCGTCTACATGACTCTTGGGATCTGGTTCCAAGACCAATTGACATTTGAGTCATTGATCTCAAATGGTCATGGAAGAACAAAAAGGATGAAGAAATGACTGTAATTCGCAACAAAGCTTGTCTCGTGGCCAAAGGATATAGACAGGAAGAAGGAATTGATTTTGAAGAGTCATTCGCGCCGGTAGCCAGACTTGAAGCAGTTTAGGATTCTCTTAGCCTATGCAGCTCACAAAAACATCATTGTTTATCAGATGGACATCAAGACCGCATTCTTGAATGGAACTCTGAAAGAAGAAGTGTATGTGAGTCAGCCATAAGGCTTCATTGACATGGAACATCCAGACTACATCTACAAACTCAAAAAGGCTATCTATGGTTTGAAACAAGCTCCGAGAGCGTGGTATGACGAACTGTCTTCTTTCCTGATTCAAAACAATTTCACCAAAGGAACAGTCGATCCTACCTTGTTTACTCGAAAATACAACAATGACATTTTGATTGTTCAGATTTACATGGACGACATCATTTTTGGGTCCACTAATCCGAATCTTTCAAAACATTTTAAAAATCTCATGAAAAGCAAATTTGAAATGTCCATGATGGGGGAACTAAAGTTTTTTCTTGGTTTACAAATACATCAGTCCCCTCGTGGAATTTTCATTAATCAATCTAAATATACAACTGAGATTTTGAAAAATCATGGTATGGATAATTGTGACTCGGCCGGTACACCAATGGTAACTTCACCAAAAATTGGGGCCGATTTATTTGGGAAACCTATCGATCCAAAGAAATATCGGAGCATGATTGGTTCTCTCATGTACCTCACTGTTAGTCGACCCAATATTCATTTTGCGGTTTGCTTATTAGCACGGTTTCAGGCAAAGCCTACCGAACTGCACCTCAAAGAGGTTAAACGGATCTTTCGCTACCTGAAAACATCCATTCACATGGGACTTTGGTATTCGAAGGAATCCGGATTTGATCTAATAGCCTTTTCAGATGCGGACCACGCAGGTGATCAAGTTACAGCAAAAAGTACATCAGGAAGAGCACAATTTTTGGGTGAAAAGTTAGTAAGCTGGTCTTCAAAGAAACAAGATTGTACTGCACTTTCAACCGCTGAAGCCGAGTATGTGTCTCTATCTGCGTGTTGTGCTCAAGTTCTATGGATGAGGACACAACTAACATATTATGGCTTTACTTTCGATAAAATACCGATGTATTGTGACTCGAAAAGTGCCATAGCCATCTCATGCAATCCTGTTCATCACTCAAAGACTAAGCACATTCGTGTCCGCTATCACTTCATAAAAGAGCACGTAGAAGAAGGTACTGTTGAATTATTTTTCGTGAAGACATATTACCAACTCGCCGATCTATTTACTAAAGCCCTTCCAAAAGAAAGGTTTGACGATTTAGTTCGACGAATTGGAATGCGAAGCCTAACCCCTAAGGAGTTAGAACGTCTTCTAGAATCTTCTTGAAAATGATTTTCCAAAAAGCTTCGCTGTAAATATTTTTGAAAAACCAAATACAAAATTTGAAAAACCAACAAAAGCAAAATATAGAAATATAAAACTTTCAAAAAATACAAAAACAATATAAAATCAAAAAACCAAAAATATTCTTCTCACGACATGTCTCTCGTATAATCGATATTCTGTGCGTTTCTAGAAATGTCATTCAACAATGATACGGACATGTACAGATGCTTGAGCGAGAGTTCTTTAAATGTTTTTCTAAAACATGTCGTTTCTCAAAAATTTCTTTCACAATGGCTTTCGTATACGTCAGTACGAAACCCGAACTAAAATTGATGACTTTTGATTATTTCAAATCAAAACACGTGTTTCCAAAGAAAATCACTAGTGTACGCTTCAGTGCACTACATTCAAAACTGGTGAGAAATCATCATCATCTTGAGCACCTTTTCAAGATTATTCAAAAAGATTTTTTAAAATCTTTCAAAAATATTTTGTGCTCAAGATAACTCCCTTCAAAACACTTTATTGAAAATGCTTTATTAAAGGGGGAGTATAAAACTTAACTGTTCCAAATTCAGGCTAAAATCAAATCCGTTTGTCTCCCCAAAAGATTCTAAAAATGTTGTTTAATCCGTTGATATCAAAAATATCACAAATATGCTATTTTTGAGGAGGAGAAAACGTGATTAAAATGTGATCAAAAATGTTTAATGATCGTTGTTTGAATCTCAAAAGAGCTCGACTCAGTAGTAACCAATGAATTGACGAGAAATCAAAGTTAGTAAATGTACCATTTCGAGAAACTCGTGATAGACATGCACTTTCATGGGTCTAACCTTTTTTTTAAGAAGAGTTTACAACTTCAAGTTAGCTATTAGAGCTAGTTGTCACCTAAAAACTGACAATGGAACTCTTTAACTATGCAACGTAACCGTGTCTCATGGGGAATTGTCTATCATGAGCCGATCAATTCAAAAAGTGCGAACTCTACCCTCTCTGTGCAGATTTAAGTTAAAACAATATAAGCACATGTGAAGGGGGAGTGTTTTTGAAAATACAAAACTCTCAAGGTGTTAACAAAATATGTTTTAATCATAAACATTTTGAGAGATTTTCAAGAAAAAAGTTTTATGGCAACATAGGATAGTCATGGAGTTATAAGTTGACTAAGGATAGGAAATCCGTCCTATGATCCGCCAGAGCCGGAGGGATCTACCCAAGGACAATACCCATAGTTAGTATTAGAAGTCCTTAGGTATGATTTAAAAAAGGAGTAATGTGAGAAAAGAGAAATAAGGGGTTGAAGAATTAAAAAGAAATGTAATGAAAAAGGGTGAAAAGAAATAGCCCTCCATAATCAACCTTAAGGGAGAAACCGAGTTCAATTCATATGCTACTGGTTGTCAAAAAGATGACACTGGTATTGAAGACAAAGACGTCATGGACCCAGTGACGCACTGCACTAAACCTTCTAGCTACTCAATTCCTCTTAAAAGGATTTGTTTCATTCTCACTGGCAACCCTACATAATCTATCGACCTTCTCTTAGAGATCGTTGGTATTGAAGAAACCCTCTCCCTAGTCTCCGCTCAGGAAAACCAAAGCGCACTATTGAGTCTAGAGCCACGAGATTCATCAAAAGATCTCTTAGGAACACTTAATATTTCATCTCTTGTTGTTCAACAATAAGGACACAAGTGATATATTCTAGAGTCCTACGCAGATCTTAGAAATCTGCCAGAACATTTATGAGAGGATTTACAATTGTGATCCTCAGTGATTGAATGGAAACTCCTGCTAGGGTCAACATCAAACAGCCCTGACAGCAGGTCACTTCGGTAATTCTTAATGGATTACGCTTAGTGTGTCGCAAACGGTCTACAGCCGTGAAGTGATGTTTCGGTATACTTCAGCGACTCACCTGAATTGTAGATGTACTTCGGTATATCGTGTTAGACTACTTGAGGGCCTCCAGTTCAGGAACAGCCTTTGTAAGAATTAGAGATGTGTTTTCACACTATGCTGTTAACACCCTCGACATTCGAACTTGTAAGAGCTGGAAATCCCGCTAAGGAGATTCCTTTCAAGAATCGAATCCTGAAGATGTGGGTCGTTACTTGAATTTATTCAATGTAATGCCAACTGTCCCTTATGGGATTAGGACGGCTGATTCGCCCGACCAAGGTGAATGGAATCAAGACATTCATCAGTATAACAATCGTAGTGGTCAATTCTTTAAGAAAAATCCACAATGATCGATTGGTGTTTTTCACTAACATATTCATGCAGGTACTAATGATTGTTCCTTGGAGGAAAGACCGCACCATCTTCCCATGCTCATACCAAAAACATCAAATGAATGTTCTCACCAAAATCAAAGGCATCACAAAGTTAAAGATGATTCTTCGTCAATGTCAAAGAATCTACAAAGTTTAAAGACTCGAGAACTTCATCATTGGAAACTCAAAGTCAAAAAAAAGTGTGAGCATGGTGGAGAAAGACGTGGAGACACCTATCCCAAATAAGTTGACAAACGGCAGACAACTCCATTAAATGATCACAAAGCATGAAGGAACAAAGAATTAAGACTATTCTATGTCAACACACAAAGTTCAAGCTCGAGAAAAGTAAAGATCTTATCAAGTGGAGCATCTTTTGAATGACCACCCCTTAGGGGGAGATTGTTAGCCTTAATAATAATTAATAGAAGTGATGGTCATTCACGTTTAGGAACTTTGTAACGTGTGTTAGATATCGTAATAGAATAGTCAACGGGCTCGTGGATTGGGCTAAGCTAAATCGTTAGTAGTTAAGTTAAGCTAACCTTATGTAAGTTATTATCCAATCCAACCCAATCCAAGCCCATGCCAAGCCCATTAGGGCGCTTTGTATGAGAGTATAAATACCCCTCAAATGTGTCATTTGAAGGGTGTGCTTGAGTGTGTAAGTGTATGTTTTTCTTTGAAATAAAACTTCTCTTGTTTTCATCTTTCTATCTACACCTACGCATAATATATGATCAAGTCACCACCTTTCTTCATCTTTCTTTACGCATAAGCTTTGTGTTTTACGTGTATACTCGTGTGCTAAGCAAGGTAACGTGATAAGGTTGAGAAAAACAAAGTCCTACAGTAAGGTTCCATCCTAGTCAAATAGCAAAGCATTCGCTTTTTCCATTTGTTAAATTTTCCAACTTCTAGTCGAGGGGTAACAGCATCATAGGCTCCACCCTTTTTATCGACAAGTTGGGGCACATTACTTTCAGCCATTAGGATCCTGATTTAAAAAAAAAAGTTTATGAGCGGCTTAAAAAAGGTTTTTATAATCAACCTTGCTCTGATACCACTTGTTTTTCCCATTTCACGGTTAGCTTAAAACAATAAAGACTACTAATTGTGAATCATGATTGAAGTAATGCAAGTAAAGATAAGTTTTAATAAGATAAACTCACTGAGTAATTTTCAACGTTTATATTCTTTATTAAAACGAATAAAAAAGAATACATTACCCAAGTACTTGCGGAATAGTACTTGGGATTGAAATGACAAGTATGGTATGACTCCTCACTAAGCTTAGGCTAAGTCTAAGCACAGCTACACAGGAACCGCTGAGTTATCTCAGGGACATAGTTGTATTTTGAGGAGTGAAAGATTGCTTGTGTGTGTGTTTTACAATTAATGCACAAGCTTGAATATTTCACTCCAACTCTTATGCTATTTATACAAGTATGGTTTTTAACTCTATCGTAGAGGACAAACTGACAGGTTATAGAAGACAAAATACTGATGTATTTTGTCTCTGTTTACAATGGCTATTTAGAGTAAGTGACAAGGCTGCTTTCTTCTTGTCAGTGATGAAATTGAGCCTGATAGTTAGCAATTCAGGGAAAGTTTGACTTTGGTTGATAAGGACTTCATCTTATCTGTTTAAACTTATCCCGCCTTGTCCCGCTCATTCTTCAGTCTTCTCAGCCTTAAGTCTTTATCTTTAGTATTTTCTTCAGTGGTAGTAGTTGGTGAGGAGTTTCGGGATTCAGTAAGTTATTGTCATCACTCACTAAATCCACCATCTTCTTCTTGACTCAGTCTTCACCCCTTAAGTTTCGCCTTACTGAGTGGAGAGACTTCTTCTTCGTCTCTTACTGAGTATCCCGAAGACAGCTCACTGAGTGGCTATGCACTCAGTGACTTGATAGTGTTTAAGGTTCTAAACACTTAGGATATTTTCTATTCAAATCCTAGAATTAAGAGGTTTGGGTATTTATTGAACCCAACACATTTTCCTTCCAAAACCAACCTTTGAATACTTTATCTCTTTCTCAGATGCATCTCTTTTTCTATTAACAGGTGGCCTACCAGGCATTCGCCTTTCTTTTGGAGGTAAAGGTTCAATAGCATTTGTTTTAGGCCAAAATGAACTACCTTTCAGTGGTCTAATAGGGTATTTATATGCTTATTTGAACATGTCCTTCTTGAGCCAGTCACTAACATAAATCTCGGGGTCCTTATTTATAAATGCCAGTGCAACAACTGTATGAACACAAGGTATGCATGACAACTGCCATGATCTGCAACTACACGTTCATGCTCGAATGTCCACCACAAATGCGCCATATTCATTCCTTGCTTCAAATACGTTGCAATCACTTGGAATCACACTCTAATGTCTACACATACAAAACTAACGTTAGTAGCAATAAATCTGAAATCGTACTTTTGTTAAAATACGATATTCATTACCTTTGTTTAACTTTAATTTACTCTAGTGTCTTTCTGATCGAAGGACATACTTCATGTTCTAATTTTGTAGCTTTTTCTGCCTTTTTAAAGTTTCGTAACATAACATATATTCTAATGTCTTCTAGCATACTGATGATAGGCTTCCTTCGTGCAATTCGAATGCGTGAATTAAAGCTTTCACTCATTCCATTCTCAAACGCATCACATGCCCTATCGACCTCAAAAAAGGCTCCTTGACCAGCTATTTGGATTTCTTTCTATAAGATGGTTATATGCATCATTGTTGATGGCTTTGAGCTCTTTCATTTTATCCTCGAAGTGTTGCTTGGTTGTTGAATATGCAGCAGCCCAGAACAAGTTTCTGAACTGAATCCCACGAAATTTCTTCTTGAAATTAGCATATATGTGTCGTGTACATTGTCGATTTTCGGAAAAAGGAAATATATCTTTCACAGCTTCTAAAATTCCCTATTAATAAATGGGAAAATAGCTTTAGTACCTCAATAAGTAATCAACGATGAGATGCATAATAGCTCACTTCCTATTCAAGTGCATACTCAGACTATGTATATCAATTATCATTATAATATATATGCAGCATGTAAGAACAATAAAATTAGACCAGTGTCAATGTCATAAGGTGGTGATATTCATACCTTGTGTTGATCAGAAATTAATGTTAACCCAACTCCATCTATCATTTCAATGTCATCCCTTAATTGTGTGAGGAACCATTTCCAATTTTCCTTATTCTCAACAGAGACGACAGCCCAAGCTATTGGGAAAATATGATTATTGGCATCCTTTCCTATAGCCGAGAGTAATTGACCTTCGCAGACACTTTTTAAAAAGCAACCATCCAAACCAATAAATTTCTGACACCCATTGATCCATCCATCTTTGACGCCCTTAAAACATATATAATAGCTACTGAAGTAAATATTTCCATCCAATCTATTCACAGACATCTTGACGGTACTTCCCGGGTTTGTTTCTAATATCTCAGCTTGATAGTCCCAAAGTTTTGCATAGTGGTCTTTGAGCCCACCTTCATACTCAAGTAATGCCTTTTCTTTGCTCTACTACATTGACCAGTACTCACTTTGCATTTATATTTCCTCATAATATCCGTTTGCATTGCTCTTATACTCATATGAGGATTTTGAATTAATTGTTTGAAATAACGTTTTGCAATCCAAGTGTGTGTAACAAGAGATCCCAGGGAAAACTTTCTTGAACATATATGCTTATCATTTAGTGACTTTATTTAGAATAAACCCTCTCTTGTAATTTTAGAGGCCCAAAGCCTAAATGGGCATTTCCTCACCTTCTTCTTTCTATCAGCACCTATCTCCTTTTCCATGCCATCTTTTTTATCATTGTTTCCCACACCATCCTCTCCTTTTTCATCATTGTTTTCGACGCCATTCTCTCCTTTTTCATCATTGTTTTCGATACCATCCTCTTTTGTTTTACCATTGATTCCTACATCTCCATCCTCATAATCAATTTCTTCTTTTCCACATTTTACCAAAAGTCTTTTGTAGTCGTTTACTGGAAACACCAATTGGTAACCATTTGAAACACCATAGTCGGTCATGCTCTCTTTTAGTTGTTTACAGCTCTCGAACATCATTCCTAGTATAGGTTTTGTTGATTTCCAGTTAATGGATGGATCATAGCTAGGATATAAAACACCACGTTCTATATACTTCTCAATGCCATCACTATCTTCATCTTCTTCATTAGCACTCAAATTTTCATGAGAATCGACTTGCTCTTCTACATCATCATCCATATTGTCATAACAAAGTCGGGTTAGGAAAGGGTCATTGATTGTTTGGTTCAAAGTGCTAACTTCATCTTCATCATCGTCATCATTAACATCTTGAGCTAATGATATCGAGTCTGATATATCGTCCTCATCCTCGCTTAGTTGATAGCTAGGATCAGAATCTTCGGTTCCCGCGTCACTCATAACGCTATCAACACCCATGATAAGGTCTGTTAACTTATCTTTCCCTACCAATTCTGTCAAGTTTTCATCATGATGGTCAACATACAAACCAATTCTTCTACCGTTTGCAGCCCCATGTTCCAAGAATCTATATATATCTAAATCACACTCTATTATTCTTAACCCCGTACTTAAAGTGTTCCTCGGAACACAATAATGCAACCTAGTGCATTTCGACCTAGTTAGTTTCTCAAGGAATTCCACTAAATCATTAAAACCCATCCCTCCAAAATCAACGTGATCTATAGTTTTTACTGCACCTAGTGAATAATTTAATGGATTTTTAGCAAATATCCCATTATAGTTCACGTCAATAGTAATGATATTGGAACTTGAAGATGACATCCTGTGAAAATAAAAGAAATAATAACAATTTGTAATATTTATAAGGAAATACACAATCAAAAAGTTTAGCAACTTACCTGAGATATAGAGTCGAATCATAGTTGCTCTTAAATTAACCTATTGCACGTCGAATTCATAATCCATATCCTCTTGATATTTTTAATATCACTTGTAATCAATTTAGGGTTAG
This sequence comes from Chrysanthemum seticuspe, assembly GCA_019973895.1. NCBI lineage: Eukaryota > Viridiplantae > Streptophyta > Magnoliopsida > Asterales > Asteraceae > Chrysanthemum > Chrysanthemum seticuspe. The sequence goes on from BPTQ01000005.1 coordinate 238,979,824, forward strand.
TTATTATCTTTGGGTTATCATACACGAATTAAAAGGTGAATGAAAAAGGTCGTGTATGCAGTATTTGCAAAACACTTTTTTTTTCCCATAAAACCCATAATTGCCAACTCATATTGTCATGTCAGCAACACAAAATATACATGTCATCAAGAATGGACATGTCATCTTAAATGGCTAAAAGATTTGAAAAATTACATAAAAATGAAACACTTGGTAAAACTTGAGTGGTTAAACATTCTAAAAAAAGTATGAGTAACTAAATCGAAACACTAATGAAACTTCATTACTATACGGTGATTTTTTCCCTATAAAAGATTTATAAAAGTTAAGATATGATATTGTTGGACTTATTCAAAAAAACAAATAATAAACCCTAAAATAAGAAACAAAAACCCAACAACAAACAAATAGCACAACCATAAACCCCAAATAACAACCACCAGTCCACCACCACACACGACGGCACAACTATGTGGCAGCGTTACCACCGCATCATCATCAACCACACAACCACCACCATCTTCACACCATCATCTCAAACCCTAACCCTAAGATCATTTCAAACCCTAACCAATCTCTTCCCACCACCACCACCACCACAACAACAATCAGGTCTATGCCGGTTTACACACTCTTACAGCTCATCACGTGCTGAGAAAGTGGCGCGTGAGTTTCACGCGCCGAGGTTGAGCTCCGTGTTGGCGAAATGTGTTTCGACGTTTTCGACGTCGAAGTCGCCTTCGATGTCGGTGGCGGATACGGTGGAGTGGGAGGAGGCTGTTGTGGAGGGTAAGGGGGAGGGGGAGGGTGAAGGTGTGGTTGATGAGGATGTTAAGGGGTCTATTCCGGTTCGAGCTTATTTTTTTTCTACTAGGTATTGTAATAGTAACTGAATTATGAAATGTGTTTGGTTGATTGCTTGTTAGACGTGTTTGTTTTGCGGTTTGATATAACGGATTGTAGTTATCAGGGGATGTTTGCGTTAGAAAACGCTTTTACCAAAAAATAAGCGTTAACTTTTGTGTTTCGTCCATAAGCTCAAAAGTGCTTATTTGTTTAAAGAAAAGGCGATAAGCAGATGAGTTGTTTAAATAAGCAATGCGAAACACCCCATGAGTAAATAACAGTTTTAGCAGCAATCCCAAAGACTTCCTTAGCATTTCAGGAAGCTCATTGCTTATGAAATGTAATGACAGTTATGACATGCTCTTGGTTAAGGATAGTTATAGTTATAGTTGAATGAAACGCTCAAGCCATAATGGATTGGTGGTATTTTTTAATGTGTAATAGTTATTTGGCAGATGGTAAATTTGTATTGAAACTACCAATTAAGATGAATTTGAAATAATCAAAGATGTTTGTTTTGTCCAAATGTTTAAAAGTGCTATTTTGCTTTTAGCAGACCCGATAAATAGATAAGCTGTCTAAACGAGCAATCCCCAGAAGAACTTCTGAATAAGTAGTCTTAAGTTGGTTATTTAAAAAAGCAATGAGCAGATAACAGTTGTAGTAGCAATCCTAAACAACCCTTAACATTCCATAAAGCGTGGTGCTTAAGATTTTAGGAATTACTTACCTAGAAGGGAAAGCAGAAGGTTGATGGATACAAGATTAGCTCTTATTTGAGGATAGTCACACTTAAATCAAACAAAAGGAGTACAGGACATGACGTATTGTTGATATGGGTTGATTTGCAATAGTGTGTATGTATTGCATTTACCTGGCCAGGTTGCATATCATTGTGCTTTTTTTACTAATATAATTTGTGAATATTGGTCACTATGTTTGGCTTCAATGTGAATTTCACTATGTGATTTGGTTGCAGTGTGGATTTGAAAAGTCTAGTGGAAAAGAACAGACCGAATTACATCCAGCCCACGTCCAGAATGACTAATTATGTTGTATTGAGATTTGGCAGCACCAAGCCTGAGACTATTGTAAGTCTATTTTACTCGTAATATTTAAGTTATCTGCAATTTTTTTTTTTTTTTTTTTTTTTTTTTTTGCTGTTCAAATTTTTTTTTTATGGGAGAATTATCTGTACACTAGCAGTGAACACATATCTTACATATCTTAATGATTATGCTTTTCAGGGTTTGGGTGCAAGTATAAGTGGGAGCGACAGCAGCTATATGGTAGTTTTTCAGTATGGTTCGGTTGTCTTGTTCAATGTTCGTGATCCTGATATTAATGAACGTCTGGAAATTGTAAAAGCACATGCCTCTGGATCAGCAGGCGAGACGAGAAAGGATGGTAAAGTCTAACTGAGTTCATGATATCTATGTTTGCTTATCTATCATGAGAAAGTTATATGGATTTCGTTTTTGCTAGTTATTCAATATACTTGATATTTTTGTAAAAATTTGCCCAAACTCTTATGTGTACAGAGTACGAAGTGAAGGAGAAACCAACTATGGATACATGGATGGAAGGTGGATTAGATTATATAATGCTGCAGTATTTGAACATTGATGGGATTCGTACAATTGGCAGTGTTTTAGGTCAGAGTATAGCTCTCGATTACTATGTTCGGCAGGCAAGTGAATTCATGAGCCATACAGTGCACATATCTGTCAGTATATATTTAGGATGGTGACTTGGATCCATTTGGTTATGAATGGGTCAATTCGGGTTTTTTAATATCTAACATGTCAAATGGATTATATCACAAAAGCTGGCTAAAAAGTAAACTATCAGATGGGTTGAAAGTTGTCCACTAATGCATAAGACATGTGAAATAATTTTCTACAGAAAGTTTAATTTCACATGACACAGTAATTATTTTATTAAAAGATTCTGCTTAATCCGACCTCGCCCGCAGGGAACTACGCGTTTTGACTCCGCCATTTGCACCCATAATCCCCAACCTGCCAGAGTTTCTATTTTGCTACCTCTAGTTATTATAAATACCTTCTCATACTTGTTTTCTTAGGTTGATGGTATGGTTGCTGAATTTACTGATATAAATCGTGGCATGGAAAAAACTGGAACCTTCACGATGAAAAGGAAGAAACTATTTCAGTTGGTGGGGAAGGCAAATTCAAATCTTGCTGATGTTATACTTAAGCTTGGACTTTTTGAGAGGTAAACTTTATTTACTCATTTTCTTATCAAAATCTGACATTTACTATATGGACGAGTATTGTTAGGTGTCACTGTTGTTTTGAAACCATCATACTTGACAAAGGGTGTCAAATATATGTTGTGTGAATGTGGAAAGTGTAAAACAATATGATCCATAGCAATGATAAAGAATACAAAACTAAGAATTAAAACCAAAAACCACAATTATTGGATTGGAGTGAGTAATAGTTTTTCTTATGTTTTCTTCCAACAAAAAACATCTTTTAACCTCATAAATTACTTTATGAAAAGTAGTTGAAAATAAAAAAACTCAAGTACGAGGTAGTATTTTTTTTTTTTGCAGAATCAAAGATTTAGTAATTCTTTAGATCCTCCAGTTTCGTTTTTGTAAAATTAGTAAATTTATTGAAAAGTTGCTAATGGGAATTGGTATCGGCTTGTATAGATCTGATATTGCTTGGAAGGATGCCAAGTATGCACAGATCTGGGAGTATCTAAGAGATGAATTCGAGTTAACTCAAAGATTCGCAAGTTTGGATTTTAAGTTGAAATTTGTGGAGGTAATATACATCATGTGAATATCTTCCGACTGTTTTGCATTGAATTAATATGACGGTATTAAATCTTTTTCATTTTATATTGCAGCACAACATTCGGTTTCTACAAGAAATTCTTCAGAACAGGAAATCAGATTTTCTGGAATGGCTGATTATTGTATTGATCGGTGCCGAAATTCTGATATCTGTTTATGACATTGCTGGAAAGTCTGTCATATCTCTATAGAACATAGAACATATCATTATTTTTCTCCCACTTGTGGTTCAGCTTTCCAGTGGGGTATCTCTTGGCTATGCCGCCTTAACTTGCTTTTAGTCACTCTTGCAGTCGTCTTTATATGGATATAATGCACAACCATTGGTGCAGAGTTTTGTTAGGTAGAATAATCTCCACAAGTGATGTGATTGGGTATGTAACACAACTTGATCTCGCTTGCTGTTTATTGTATATTTACTAAATAGTTGTTTTCCAACTATGACTGAATGAGAATCTGATTTAGACTGGATTGATATACTGTAACATATTATTTACCAAAACATGTGTGATATAGCAAAACCTTTCTGTCATAGCTGATAAGTCCTAGGAGTGACAATCTGACAATTAAGCAATAGCAATTGACAGACGGTCATTTTGGGTTATCTTTTGCCATAACGGGTCAAATGGTGAATGTAAAGGAATTCACTCGCAGGTGACGGGTATGGGTGACAGTTTTACCCGCTGAAAAGGACCCCGGGTTCAAGGACAATGAAAAATCCCGCGGGCACATGTGTTGGGTGGTGGCGGGTGCCATTTAGCGTGTTCTTTTCTCTTGCTATAGAGAAATCAAAACGCTTAAGTTTAAGATTTTCCCTGCATTGTTAGTTTTATAAACAGTCAATTACCGGACACGGTAGGATCTAAGAATAAAAACTGATACCATTAATACTTTCCGATGAAGTGAAGAAAGGGGTTAACCTTGTCCAAAACATTCCAAAAATAATGCAATTAAGTAGATACAAAAGGAGAAAATAATGTAATAATGCAATCAAGATCATCAAGAAATGCCAACAGAACAAATGATTTATTTATTTATTTTTATTTTTTTGAAAGGCATCAATATATAGAACCACAAAAGAAGCGATACAAACAAACAGCATTCCACCTCTTCAAACAAGATGATTAAGGAGACAGGAACCCGACCAAGAACAACACAAAGGAAACTACAGAAGAAAACGGACTAACATTACAGACAAACAAAACCAAACAGCCCTATACTAAAACAAAGGAAAATAGAACCAAGGGGTCCACAAAGCCAAAGCAACCAAAACAAACTAAACTCATACCCCAAGTGACCTATGGCAGACGACACAAATGAAATACATAAAGTCTTCGTCAACATCTTTCCAGTCTTGTTTTTATAAGGAAGCTTCAAGTTTTCGGAACTAGCCATGAGGAAGCTAGTTAGAACTTAGAACCATGGGTTTGTGTTGTAAAGCATACGTTTTTTGGGCCTAAACAGATTATGAGAATCATGCACAGAACGAAATATATCCACTAAAAGAGGAAATTGCAATACAGCAAATACAATGACAGGAATGGCAGCACATGTAGCTATAAGGTTGGGCACCCAGGTCAATCGCTTGTGATATAGCACGAAGAAGGTAGCACTAAAAGTGACCATCATGGCCGCTACAGAGATAAAAAGTGCTATTTGTCCTATCATAAGCTTTCTGGGTAACGAGAACATGAAAGTACGTGGACTGTGGCGAGACGTGAGGATAGACAAAAACACTAGAAGTGAAGTTGTAGACGAGAATAAAGAAATTGCATCTGCAATAACAAAAATCAGGAAACTATGTTTATGAATGTAGTGAGGACTTCCATGATCGTTATAGCCACCAGGTACCGTGAAAGCTACTGCAAATGCTACTGTGATGATAAGTGTGGCAACGAGCATACCATCTTTCGTCCATTTTAAACATTGGGAAAGTAGATCTTTGTTATTCTGAAAGAATACGTCATAGGGTGTGTGACCAGCATTGTTCTTCTTTGCTCTCAAAGTAGGTGGAATCATCTTCTCTACTTCCTACAAAAAACGGGAGAAATTTTATTGATTATGGTCAAGTTTTTGAACGATAAATCATCTGCTAAACTGAACGCTGTTTATAGCAAAAATAACATAGACTGAAAAGTATGGGCGCCAAATTACATACCTTAAACCACGATAATTCACGTTGCATTAGTAGAGACGCCCCGGACGTATGAGATCTCATAATCCTTGAAGTCATCCCAACTAAATGAAGCATATTATTGCCATTTTGGTCTACAAGTGTTGTTATCATATCCTTCATTGAGCCTATCTCGTATAATAGGTTGTATACATCTTGATGACGGTTCATAACAGCTACATGAAATATAGAGTAGTTGTCATCATTTAGGTGCCATATTAAATCAGGATAGGCTCGAAGGAGCTCAACTACAAATATGGTGTTGCCCATTTCTGCAGCCACAAATAATACTTTGGAAGAATTTTGGGACATTCCATTACTTAAGACGACCGAGCGAGGCTCTCTGATGACTATATCATCAACTTCTTCCTTTGACATTTTTCTGATAGCATTTATCAAACTGATTCTTAAGAATTTTAGTGCATCAGTAGTATAATGTCCTGAAAAAAATTTACATCTAAGATATTACAAAGCCATACTAATAATGAAACAGAAGGATCGAATGATAAAATAGAAGGATGATAATATCATGAATGAATTAAAATAACGTACCTTCTACACCCGTCTTTACACCCCTCATAGCATGAAGTCCTCGTAAGAACTGACTACCAAATGTCTTACTTAAATTTATGATTCGCGTGAGTAAACTGTGTTCTACTCCATTGAAAGCATCATGTTTTCGAGCCAAAGCTCCAAATACATACCCATTACTAACAAGTTCTGGACGGTCCTTCACAATTTGCAGCGCAACATCTGAGGAAGATATATATAAAAGTTGCACGAAATTGATATTGATTTACGAAAACAACAAAATACTGAATTAGAATACAAAATATTAACTATCAACTAAACTTAAAAGTCGCACGAAATTGATATTGATTTACGAAAACAAAGAAATACTGAATTAGAATACAAAATATTAACTATCAACTAAACTTAGGAATAGAAATTACAAAACGAAATGTGTTTAAAATTGCATATGAATGGAAATGGTGAGTTATATTTTTATAGGTAAGGCAAGCTTAAAAATAAATGGCCTTATATATAGTTGGCAAATATTTTTATTTCTTACAACACTACAACAACAACAACAAACTCGATCCCGCTGGGCAGGGTGTGGGGGAGGTAGAGTGTATACATATCCTAACCCTACCCCAGGATAAACACGGGAGTAGAGACACTGCTTCCAATGAGACCTCCGGCTAGTGTAGGTGTGCGGGTGAGAGAGCAAAGAAAGGAGAGCAAAAGTGTTAACAACATGCAAAAAGCAGGCAAAACAGGCAAACACGCAAAAAAAACAAGGGACCCGAAGAAAGGCAAAGAGGCAAGGGGGGACGGGCAAAAGCACAAGCAAAGAAGCACAAAAGCAAAAACGCAAACAATAAAAAGAACCAAAGCACCAAGAAAAGCAGGCAAACCTAAGGGAACAACACAGAGCAAAGTAGGGCAATGCACACACAGGGCCTAAAGCTAAGGCAAAGCAAAAACGGGGCACCAAAAACCAAAACACAGGGGGCAAGGCAACAAAGAGACGCCTAAAAAGCCTAACGCCAAAACTACCTAAACCCACGAAACACCTAGCCTCAGCTACCCGCAGATCCTAATTCTATCTCTCCACGCCTTCCTATCTGTTATTTCTTACAACACTAAATATGCAATATCGATCAGTTTTTTGTGCATTGCTTCATTAGAAGTTTGACAGATGTAACAAGTAGTAGTATATTGTACACATTTTTTTCCGTAGTTAGTGTTTTTATGCATTTTTATATGGATATTGATTTCGGCGACCTCCTTGTTGCATTTAGGTAACAATGAGATTGTTTTCCATGCATTGCAAATATTGTAGTGATTAATGTAAGTTACTTACCAAAGAAATCCCACTCCACGCATTTCAATAGTACCCAACCCCGATTCTGATGTGTCCAGTTTTTACCGGTCATCTTTTGCGAATTATTATAGAGATAATTCACCGTGTTATATTTCCCATACAACGCACTCATGTAAAACGGCATCATTCTTTGACTACCAGGAATGTTCAGCAATTTGGAGCTCTTATTCACCAAAGTCGTAACCATTTTGATGTTTCCAGCTGCAGATGCTAAGCAAAGTGCAGTGTTCCCACCCTTATTCTGAAATTCTAGTTCCCTATCATCCATCAGATCCACCAGATTCTTCACAAATTGTTCCGTCTGCTTGTTCTCTTCTGCTGACACTGCAACATGAAGTGGTGTTTCCAAATTTTCAGTGATAGCAAAACGTACCAACTCTGGGCGTTTATCAAGGATGACCTTGGCAGCTTTCCAATTACCATTAATACAAGCCTCGTACAATGGGACACATATATTGAAGTAGTGTGCTTTACCTGTTTCAATGTAATTACATAAGCATTATGTACGTTAATAAATTTCTAATCATTCCAACTTTTTTTTATATATTGAAGATATATGATTGGAACTTGTTTTTAACTAATGCATGGATTTATATCAGTTATCTGAATCGAATGTTCAAAAATAGGGAGTATATTCGCAAAGGGGCTCTATATTACCTAGGATATCTTTACGAGGGTTCCTAATTGGCGGCAGTGGACGCCATAGGTTCATACAATTATCAACAGTTAATCTTTCTGGTGGTGGCGGCGGGACCGGAATGTTTGTTTTGTGCTCCTTCTTGTTGATCATGGCATACATCTCTTCAACTGAACCCATGTGTGCTAGCTAGCTTGTTCAGTTATCTTCAACTGGTCTGCAAGATAACACCATTTATCAGCATAATAACTAAAGTAAAAAACTAAAAACCATGGAATGTAATTGCATACCTCTCAATGATGATTAAGCGCTGAAGTTTCTCTTTATTGGTCTGGGCATTCAACCGTAACTCAAGTTCCTGAATTTATAGCAGAGTTGGTACGGTCTGCTATCAACCTATGTAAATAAAGGAAGCATTTATGAGTAATTTGCCAACCTACATTTTTGGATATGTATGTGTTTGTAAATAAAGGAAGCATTTATGAGTAAGTTCCTGAATTTATAGCAGAGTTGGTATCGGTGTTAGTTGTGGTGAGTGGGACCAGAGTAGAGAAACCTGTTGGAGGTGAATCTTCTCTTCCTGGTTTCATGCCGGACAAGTAGCGTAGTTGGTTAAGGTATTAGGACTGGGTGATTACGGGACTAATAGTTGTGGTCCCACGGATGGCGCCACTGATTGTGCAAAAGATTGCACTACCAGGCTTCGATAAGGATCAAAGAAATGAGGGGTGTGTGTTCCAGCCAAGACTCGCCTGTAACCTGAGAATAAGAAATACTAAGACACTACGTTAAGTGATTGCGCAGGGGTAGGGCCCTGCGAACCACCTCCGGCGTGAGAGTAAGTATGAGTTATGGTTGTATAAGTGTGTGAAAGTAAAGAGATGAGTGTGAAATGAGCATACCATAATCCATTGTCCGTCTAACCTATTTATAGTGGAAGAAATACGGTTAGAGGCACTCTTGCATGAATGTCGGAGATCATGGGGGCGTCCCATGATTGTGGGTAACCGCTAGGGGTTAGTGACCCACGTTCTCAGACTTGACGGGGAAGCCAAGAGAGAGAGGGAGATCGTGGGTTTGACCAAGTCAGGAGGTTCCTTATCCATTGTTCCTTCGTCAGCCATATCCCGAAGGGCTTAAGGCTTCGAGTGGCGAATTCCCCTTAGGTAACCTTCGTACCAACGAATGGTTTGACGCCTATGGATATTTCAGAATCCTAACTTGGGCCTTCGTATGGAAGGGCTTCGATACGTCTCGGAGGAGTATCCTTCGAGCTACTCGGAGGGTACATCATCAAGCCCCCCAGTCGAAAGTGATGCATATGAGCGAGGAGGCATTGCTTTTGACTTCATGCTTCGAAAAAATACCATCATGCTGCTAAATATGCTAGTTGGGAGATAACTACGCAACTAACCAAGCGCATTCAATGCTAATTAAATCATCCATCTGCCCGCTACAGTGATCACTTATCCCCATGTAACCCGGAGACCAAAAGTCTTTATTTAAAATTTAAAAAGTGGCTTGGCTTGGATAAGGGTAATCTAGATGGACACGTGTGTGAATTAGGAGACGGTAAAAAGGGGTATTTAAGGGGAACATGATGAAACCCTAAAATACTTTTACTCTCTCCGTCTTCATTTACACGCAGTAAACTTTCGAGCGCCCCATCTTCGAAAACCAAGGTAAACACTTTTCTCCTCTTGTAGATTGTTTCAAAAAATAAGAACATGGATTCTAAGTTTATTATAAAACAACAAAAGTGCACTTTGTCTGCTGAAGATTTGCATGATCATTTAGCCGATTATCCTATTCCAATAGAACATAAAGTGATGTTACCCAAACCCACTCAGGGTATCTTTGATGCCCCTCCAGGTTTCGTAGGGTTGTATACCCATGCATTTAGTCACTCAAACCTTAGGATTCCACTGCACCCATTGATTTTGGAATTTATGCAGTATTATAAAGTTCATATCTCTAGATTCAATCCTTTTGGGTTTGCCAAATTGACTACATTCATAGTGATGTGCAAAGCCTACGGATATGAACCAACCTTGACAGTTTTAAGAGGATTCTTGAACTTGTACCCCGGGGGCAATTGGTTGACACTAGCAAAAAGACATGAGCCAGATGTACCCAATCTGTTTGAGAAAGTGTACACAAACATATCAGGTTGGAAGGGTAGCTTTTTCTACGTGCAAGACACTATTGTTCCCCCTACATATTCAGAGCTGTTGAACAAGGAGAATAGGTATAATGCTAAATGGTATAATGACCCCCTGCCCTACGAGGTTCGGAGTGATCCTTGTTACCTGCGTTTGGCAAAGTACCCTGTGGATGTGCAAGTATTCCCTGAAGCCATCTTATACATGGCTGGGATTGCTCAGAGTTGGGAGGGGTCTCCCAAGAAGCCTATGATCATATACCAAGGATAAAGTATGTTTATCCACTTTTATTTAAATAGGACCAATGTAGCACTGATATTTATTTCTTTTTGCTTCTATTTTGCAGAGATGTCGTTCAGAAACTTCATGTTCCAAGAATTTGATGAAGATTTAAGTTTCATGCCTGCGGAGAAAGCTGAGGAGTCTTATGGCGTTGGCTCCCCTTCAACATCTGTGAATAACAATGAGGTAAGCATTCCGAAGCCAGAGCCCATTTCATCAGCACCCCCACAATCTGCTGTGGCGGTCACATCCCAACTGGTGGAGAACATTGCTGACTCGGACGATCCTGCAGATGAGGATGTCCCCGTCGTTGGCTCAACAGGAATAGCTGATAGGCTAAAGAGTAGGAAAGGGACAGCGGCCAAGGCTGTGAAATCCAACAAAAGGAAGAATCTTCTGCCTACCTCTGGGAGTAGAGTTATGAAGCATAAAATTACCGAGGGCAGAAAGCTTATCAAGTCTGCCTTCGAATTGCCCGATGAATCCGTTGAGGTTCATGGTAAGTATTTCTGTCTTATGAGACATTGTGAAGGTAAAAATATAACTGTTATGCTAACCTGTGTATATTTTGTTGCTCGCAGGTCTTCCAGAGACGAAGGAGCTTCCCAATGCCTTAGCCTGTCATCGGATTGTTGACCATGTGACCCCTCGACAGTGGAAGAGTATGCTAGAGAACATGTCCATTGAGAAGTTCTGTGACATGCATGATAATGGGGTTGCGAGGCAGACGGTGATGGATAATCACTTGAATGACCAGACCAGGGGGTTGCTCATAACCGTGGCCAAGCTGGAAGCAAAGTGTGACGAGATTGAGGGGAACGGTGAGAAGAACCCCGTCATCCAAGACCTTCGAGAAAAGATAGCTCAGTTGACCGTGGAATGTGGCAATCTCAAACTGGAAGAAGCCAAGGTTATTACTCTCACTGGTCAGAATGCTGCTCTCGAGGCTAAGTGCGTTGGGTTGGAAAGTGAGAAGGTTAGGCTTGGAGAGGTAGAGGTAAAGTTGAGGGAGGAGATCGATGGCCTGCAAAAGAGGTATAAGATGCTGCAGAAAGATCGTGCAGAAGTTGTTTCGAAGGTGGTGCATTACATAGCCATGGAACTCTATCATAGTGACGAGCTGGGAGCTCAGATGTGGAAGGTCATCAAGTCAGCCCTATTTCATGGACGGTGTTTGGCTCTGGAGGAGGTCGCCCAAACGGGTAAGCCTGTGGACCTCTCCAAGATTGAATGCTACCGTCCCACTTCGAAGGCTGAATATGATGAGGCAGGAAATGCATTTGCAACTGCAGAGTACTCCTTCCTTGCTGAGGCAACCAAAGATCCAATGGCACCCCTTGAAGATCTCCTGTCTAAGAAACCTCGGAAACTGAAGCCTACCACTCCAACCAAGAAGACCATGTCTACTAAGCCAGTCTCAGTGCAACCCTCCTCCACTCCCTCTCCGAAGAAACAAGAATGAAGGCTGCTCTGTTAGCAGTAATTTGGTTCCAAAGGGTGGCATGTACCCTTAAGTCAATTTATTTTATGTGACAATGTGTGTCTTATTTCCCAAACAATTTAAGTGCTTGTGATGTATGGCCATGTGCCAAGAACAATTTGACGGGAGTCTAGTCTCCTTATGCAGATATAAGGGCAGTAGCCCGTATTTTGAATGCAATAGTGTAGAGGACATACCTCTACATATTTAGCTTAAGTTTGTTATGTAAACTTCTCTTACGCCATTTTTGCGACGCTTAAATTTTACAACCTAAGGTTCAACAACCTCATTGTGTGTAAATTACAACACCAAGAATATAATGGCCAACTTGACCATTGACAGAGGGTCGCGACCCACTCTATCTCAAATCCTTTACATAGCATGGCTTTGTTAAAAAAAATTTTTTTTACAAGCGCCAAAATCTACTAGGAGAGTTAATGTGAATGTTTAAGTTGGCTTTGAATAATAAGGCATATGTTATACCTCAAGCCATTCGACATTGAAACCCATTAACGACTTGGTTGAACAAATCTTTGTGTTTAAGAAACGAAGCAAGAGATTTGTGGGAAATGTCTTATTTATCATTGAATTGGTAAGGAGGATTACATCATTCTTGAAATGAAAACTAAGACAACTACCAATAATGTGTGCTTTCCCTTGAGAAGCTTTTGATTACAAGAAAAAAGTTAAAGTACTTCTTAAACATAGAACTTTTGAAGGTTCGTACCATTCCATGTTCTGTCGATGGGTTCTCCGAGAAGAGTGGCCAGTTTGTATGCTCCCTTGCCGTAGGCCTCAGCTACCATGTAGGGTCCTTCCCAAGTTGGTCCCAGTTTTCCCTGATACTCTGCTTTGCTTGCACTGTTGAGGCGCAGTACATATTCTCCGGGCTTGAAAGTGGAAGGTCTGACCCTTTTGTTATAGTAGCCTTCGATCTTATGTTTGTGTATTGCTTCTCGGATGGAGGCTATTTCTCTTCTTTCTTCTAGGAGATCAAGGTTTTCCCTGATCCTATCATCATTTTGGGAGGCATCATACGTTGCCACACGCTCCGTGTATACAATTAGTTCCGAAGGGATGACCGCTTCTGTTCCGTAAGTTAGGCTGAAGGGGGTTTCTCCGTTGCTTGACTTAGGATGTGTCCGGTGAGCCCATAAGACTTGAGGGAGCTCGTCCACCCATCCATGATGAGTTCGACCTAGCCTTTTCTCGATCCATTTGACGATTTCTCTGTTTGTAACCTCCACTTGTCCATTACCTTGTGGGTGATAGACGGATGTCCAGGATTGCTTTATGTTGAGCCCTTGACAGAAGTCATAGAAGACTCCTTCGACAAACTGTTTCCCATTGTCAGATATGATGATGTGGGGTACTCCGAATCTGCACACAATGTGTTCCCATACAAACTTCTCGATCTGTCTTCCTGTCACCGAGGCTAGGGGTTTTACTTCCACCCACTTGGTGAAGTAGTCGATCGCGACTAGCAAGAACTTGACTCCTCCGGGAGCTATAGGAATGGGCCCTACAATATCGATGCCCCACTGGGAGAAGGGCCACGCGGATGTCACACTTGTCATATCTTGCTTTGGCATTTTTGGAACGTTTGAGTGTATCTGACAAGCTTCACACTTGAGGATGATTTCGGCTGCGTCCCTGTGCATCGAGGGCCAATAGTAGCCCAACTTCATTATCTTCGAGACGACTGAGCGAGGTCCTGCATGGAGACCGCAAGATCCTTCATGGACTTCGGCTATGATGCTCGAAGCTTGCTTGGGGCCTACGCATCGTAACCAATGTGACAAAAACGACCTCCTATATAGGGTTTCCCCTATTAGCCGGTACTGCGGGGACTTAACCCGAATCTTTCTTGCAAGCTTGGGATCTTCAGGAAGAAGACCACTTATCAAATATTCCCTTATGGGAGTCATCCATGTCTCTCCTTCTTCGTGAATCACATCGGTGACCTCTCTGAGAACGATGGATCTTTCAAGAAGGACCTCCACAAGAACCTCCTTAGTGAGATGAGCGAAAGCCATGGAAGCTAGCTTGCTTAATGCGTCTGCCTTTTTGTTCTGGTTCCTACGAACATGTTGGATGGTGTAGGAGTTGAAGTTTTCGAGCATTTCTTTTGTCTTTTCCAAGTACTGTTTGATGACGGGTTGCCTTGCTTCGTAGGAACCTGTCACTTGGTTTGCCACCAATTGGGAATCTACGAAGACAGCGAGAGCTTTGACCTCCATATCTTTGGCTAGTCGGAGTCCTGCTAGTAGCGCTTCGTATTCCGCTTCGTTGTTTGTGGCTTCGAACTCAAACCGAAGAGCATATGTATGCTCCTTCCCTTCAGGACTGACTAACATTAGACCTGCTCCGGAGCCATCGAAACTGGATGCTCTATCTGTGTAAAGCTTCCATTCAACCTGCACTTGAGAAAGATTAGCTTTGGGCTTTTCTTCATCGGGTCCGGAGGGTGTTTCTGCCAAGAAGTCTGCAAGAATTTGCCCTTTGATAGAACTACGTCCTTTAAACTCGATCTCATGTTCCCCGAGTTCAATAGCCAATTTAGCCACCCTCCCAGACTTTTCAGGTTTAGACAAGATCTGCTTCAGTGGCTTATCGGTTAAGACTGTAATTGGGTGGGCCTGGAAATAGCGTCGGAGCCTCCTTGCTGCGTACATTAAGGCGAGCACTAACTTCTCCAAGGTTGGGTAGTTGACCTCCGCTCCTTGTAGGACCCTGCTAACAAAGTAGATTGGTATCTGCCGCTTTTCTCTCTCTGCCATGAGGACTGCGCTAATACTTTTTGCTGAGGATGCCAAGTACATAAACAACACTTCGCCTTTGATTGGGGCTGTAAGTGTTGGAAGTATTTCCATGAACTCCTTCATCTTCTGAAAGGCTACTTCAGCGTCCTGGCTCCATTGGAAAGTTTTCTTATCCGCGCATCCTTTGAGTGTCTTGAAGAAGGGTAGGGACCTGTCAGCTCCTTTCGACAAAAATCGACTTAAGGCTGCCAACTTCCCATTCAGGCTCTGCACATCTTTTAGACACTTAGGGGCTTGGAGATCGGAGATGGCTTTGACCTTAGAGGGATTAGCTCGTATCCCCTGCTTAGTGATCAAATGTCTTAAGAATTGTCCTTCCTCGACACCGAAGGAGCATTTCTTAGGGTTCAGCTTCATGTTGATTGCCCGGAGTTGATCGAATATTTCATGTACATCAAGGAGTAGGTCCTCCTTAGTCTTGCTCTTGATAACCATGTCATCAACGTAGGCTTCGAGATTCCTACCTATCTGTTTGTTGAAGGCTTTATCTACGAGACGTTGGTAAGTAGCCCCTGCGTTCTTCAAACCGAAGGGCATTTTTCTGTAACAGTAGACACCTTTACTTGTGTAGAAGGCTGTCTTTTCCTCATCCTCCTTGGCCATCTGGATCTGATGGTACCCTTTGTAGGCATCTAAGAAGCATTTTAACCGGAAACCTGCCAAGGATTCTACCTTCCAGTCGATTTCGGGTAGAGGGTAACAATCCTTAGGGCATGCTTTGTTGATGTCAGTGAAATCCACGCACATGCGCCACCCTCCGTCGCTCTTTTTTACCAGCACCGGGTTGGCCACCCAAGTTTGGTATTTAACCTCCCTAAGGATGCCTGCTTGTGTAAGTTCATCAACTTCTTTGCAAGCTGCAGCGTTTCTCTCGGGGGCAAGGCTCCTCCTTTTCTGCTTTATGGGCTCAATGTGCTTGTACTCATTGAGTTTATGCTCCGTTCCGAAGGACTGTCCATCTATCAACAATGTTCTTGGAACACCTGTCATGTCAGAATATTTCCAAGCAAAAACATCAAGGTTAGTACGTAACAGTTCCGTGAGCTTTGCCATGAAATTCGCCGGGAGTTGCTTCCCTACTACCACTGTCTGTTCAGGATAGCTAGGGTTTATGACAACTCGCTCCTCTGCATCTGTACAACTAAGAATTGCCATCGGAGGCTCCTCTGATTCCTCTATGATCTTTTTGACACCATATACACCCTTATCCGCTCCATAACTAGAATGAACGGTTCCTACTCCGAAGGGGGTTTGGAACTTAATAGCAGCATGTATAGTAGAAAAAACAATTCCCATTTTTTGCATAGCTGTTCTCCCTATTAATAAATTATAAGGAGAATCTGACCTTACGATAACGAAAATGAGTGTCTCCGTGCGGGATAAGGGGCCTTCGCCTATGGTGACTTCCAACGGTACTTCTCCCAGAGGCCATGAGTGTTCACCAGAGAACCCTACTAGCGGTGCTTTCGAGTCGACCCTCTGTGAGCGCATAGATGATTTGAGCTTTAGGAAACAATGCTCGTAGATGATTTCGCAGGAGCTTCCGCAATCCATATACGCTCGGTTCACTTCCCTGTTGGATATGTGTACCTTGATGATCACGGGATCGGTCGAAGGTGTCTGCCCTAATATGTGGGGAAAGGTTATTTCCCCTACACTTCCTAGCTCTTCTTCTGCTTCCTTCCTTTTCAAAGTGGTATCGCGTTTGTGTACCATCAGTATCGGAGCTTCTGCGAGCGTAGTTTCCTTCTTGTTCCCCTTCCATTCTCCCAACTGAGTGTCAGAGAATTTGTCCTTCCCCTTCTTTATGCCTTTAACCAGGTGTGCTAACTGTCTGGACCGTACTGCCTCTTCGATCTGCTTTTTTAATTCCATGCAGTTGTTCGTGTCATGTCCGTGATCTTCATGGAAATGGCAGTACTTGGACATGTCTCTGGCCTTGCCTTGTGTTATCATCCGAGGTGGGGGATCGAAGGATTTTGCGGCCTTCTCTGTTGCTAGGATTTCTCGGGGAGATTTAACCAAGTTTGCTAGGAATCCATGGTTCGAGCCTTTGTTGTAGGGGGTGAAGCGATCTCTGTTCTTCTTCTTGTTTTTGGATCCTTCCCAGGAGGACCCTCTAGAGAATTTGTCAGACGCTTCCCTTGGCTCTATCGGAGCCCCGTTTGCCGCTACCTCCTTAGACTCAATCCAGGTGTAAGCCTTCTCAATCAAGGCCTTGTAGGTGTTGGGAAGATCGGTGGACAGGAATTCCACCAAGCTTCGAGTTCGGAGGCCATGTACGAAACCGGAGATCCTCTGATCTTCGTGTAGACCCAGGATCTGCAAAGTTTCATCAGTGTATCTGGTAACGAAGGCTCTCGTGCTTTCGTTGTCCCTTTGTTTGATGGTGTGCACGGTTAAGTGAGTCTTGGTGTGCTTCTTCTGCTGGCTAAAGTGTAACCTGAACTTAGCCTTAAGGTCATCTAGACTCACAATGCTTCCCAGCTTCTATCCGTTCCACCATATTCTTGCGGAGTCTCTGAGCGTGTAAGTGAACATATGGTATGCTACCGGCATGACCCACTTTTGCATTTTGATTGCGCCTTCAAATAAATGGAGAAAGTTGTCGGGGTCACCTTTTCCATCGTAGGTGCCTATATGGGTAGGCATCTTCACGCCGTCAGGTAAAGGGTAGTCCTCGATCCATTTCACGAAGGGTGTGCAAGCTCCAGAGGCTTCGGCACCATAAGGGTTGCACGGAGGTGGATAAACAGGTGTAGGGTTATACGGGTTAGGAAATGGCTGTGAATAGGTAGGGTATGCAGTGGAAGTTTGGTATGAAGGGTATATTCCCATCGATTGTGTAGGAATCTGTCCGTAGGGCATCTGCTGGTAATTCTGGTTCGGGATTGAACCATTTGGAGGGTAAGTGTTGTAGGTTTGAGTAGGTAAGTAGGGATTCATTCCCGGAGGGGGTAATTGGTTCATGTTGGAGTAGGGAGACGGATCTCCGATACTCGAAACATAAAAGGGTGGTACTAGAGCCCCCGCCCCTTCTCTTCCCAAATGTGCTGCTAGAAGAGGAGGCAAGTTTACCCCTCCATTTCTGATAACGCTACACGCGTCGTTCGGGGTCAAGGAAACTTCCTTTTCTTCGAGCAAGTTTTATAACACCCTAGGCAGTGAACCTAATCGTTGTAGTGTAGTAATTAGGGTAAGCCACGGGTATTGATATCGTTCTCTAGGGGAATAGGAATATTAGTAAGGAGTTACTACGCTAAGGTTAAGGTTGAGGAAGATTATTTTTTATCTTTTTATGTTTTATGAAATGGAAAGGTACGAATCTCGGGTATTGGATTTGGGGGGTTGGTATTTCTACCGATTACTCTACTATTATCTAATTATCTAAACTAAGGTTGTGGGAGTCTATGTCTAATTAATGTGTGCTCTTATGATAGTTTAAAGATGTGTTTACTTAGGTTGTACTACTCCTTAATTATCTCCTATTGATGGTTGAGTTGTCACGTCTTATTCTTAGTTGCGTTGTGTGTCTAAAGTTGTAGGGTATGCGTTTCTCCCTAACTCTTTGAACTTACCAAAGGGTCTCGTCTACAAACCCACTAGGGATGATAAACTCCTACTCTAAGGCACTCTTTGGATGGTTTAGCTTACAACTACTCAGTTAATTATATTCTAAGGTTCACAAAGATGAATCAAGCATTAAGTACACAACGAATGACCTATCGCATTACTAGATCATTAATCAACTAAGATAAGAAACAACCAATCAATATTCAATAATTAAGTTTCATACTTCCTAAGCAAACACACAAATAAATTAGCCGGACATGGAGAACATGCAAGCATACACACAAATAATCAAAGACATAATTGAATTAATGAAGTAAATACTTATCTTGATGTAAGATAGGGTTTAAAACCCTAAAATACTGTACAAGACACCTTAGGTTCGGTTTTAGGTTTTCACTCAAAAAGACTCTCTCCAAAACTGAAAAATTCGGATTCTATATATAAGATTACATATGCGACGGCGTCACCTTATGTTTAGTGACGCCGTCGTGTCGCCGTCATTAGGGTTTCGTCTTGGCCACGTTAACCTTGCGACGGCGTCACCTTATGTCCGTGACGCCGTCCTCTTCAGCTTCTGACGTCGTCTGGATTGCATCTAGGCCGTCTGAGTAGCGACGGCCTACTCTTTTACAACTGGACGTCGTCGCTTGAAAATACGAGTTTTGGGTTCTGGACCGTCACAACAATTTTGGGACGGCGTCGCAATTGGCACCTGACGCCGTCGCCTTCTAATTTCAGCAACTGTGAGTGTCTCGATTTTGACTTTGGCCATTTTCTTCATATATTCGCGCCTTTTCGTCCAAATAAGTGCCATTCCAGCATTTTGCCTTCAAGAGACCTAAAAAGTGAAAAGGAGCGATATTAAGCAATAACGGATGCAAAAGTGATCAAATAAGGACTAAAACGACCCCTCAAAATGGTACCTTTTAAAACCTTATCAAATATCCCTACACTTGTTATTTGCTTGTCCTCAAGCAAATGTGCTTTTAACCAATTAATTTATAAGTTAGGGGTCATGAAGCATTAATTCAAAACGGTCCACAACACATATAAGCCCCGCAAAAGTCATAACAAGCACGGAAATTACATACTAGCACCTCACATGGGGTGTTTGGATACTCACATCTCTCTCGAGTGTATATATGAAATATAACAAATAGGAAATGGAAGATAAACACTCATTAACCGGTCCTAGTACATAGATTACCATAGGCTTGAGAATAGATCAAACCTCCATCGCTTTGGCGTAAGCACCTAGGAAAGACTATCAAAGAGGTCTTTTAAAGGGTTGTAATGTTAGGCTTACGGTAGGGAAACAAGGGTTTGGTGGGATAGGCTATTTAGTGGTGGTAAGTCAAAAATCTCTATGTTAAATGCATATGAATAATGGCGTTGCTAAGCCAAGACTCGACACTCTAAAACTCTAGGTAAAGGAAATAAACAAACATAAATTTAAAGGATAGATGTAGGATGGTAGTCCGTATTTTTTTTTTTTTTTTTTTTTCATACACTTTTACTCTACCATCCTCTACGATAACATCAAAATACTAGGGATTTACAGGCATATCCCTACACTTGAGTTTTTATTACTCTAACACTAATTTGACCCGATTTGAAAAGATCAAAACACTTGTGGTACATTATTACGCAAACAAAGGGAATTTGAATTCGTTCCCTTCCCGTCATTTCATAAACTTTAACTTTTCCCATGAATCCCAATCGTCCCAAAACTGTATACAAAGGATATGACTGGACTTAGCAACTTATGCAAGCAACTAGATCATTGAACTAAGGGTTTGGGGTGATAACAAACATTTGCACTAAAAGTGAGTGCATAAGGGGTAGGCTAAGGCGATTTGGGTGTATATTTGGGGGTGGGGTGTAAACAATGCTCTTCATTGATATTCTGGAAAAACCGAAACATCACGAGAACCGCGAAAAGGATAGGCTCTGGGGGGTTAACTAAGGGTATCGTGTACTAAAGATGAGTACAACGCAAAGGGTGTGGGGGAATTACTCAACCGATGTGGAAGAAGTAATTATATTACGGGTATCAAACAAGGGTTATCCTAATGCCTCTTATCATTTAGTTATTCCTAACTACACAAGTGTAGCCTCACTTGCGATCTCGGAATGCATCACAAAACAAGTTCTAGAATCTAATATACTACCGGTTCACACTCTAAGCATTGAAGATGAATGCTTCAATTCCTACTAATCTAAGGGCGATCCTTACATTTTTGGTGGAATTTAAGTGGTAAAGGGTTTTGTGCTAGTCATATAACTTCCTATCCGTGACACGCTTTTGTTAAGACTAATGGCCCACTCCTATATGTCATAAAAAATTTTAAATTTGGTGCCAAAATTACCCTAACCGACATTTCCTCATGGTTTATTACACAATCGCAATTGGACAAAGCAAATAGTCAAGGATAAGCATAGTTTCAAAGTTCCCGTTTTATTTTCCCTCCCTACACTTAAACTGAACATTGTCCCCAATGTTCCCCGAAAGTATCAAAGTTATGATAAAAGAAGGTAATCAAAAACGAAAGAAACTAGTACTCCCCTGATTAGCTCGGTAGGATCCGTGTAAAGTGGTGGTTAAATCCTTTTCAAGAAGAATTATTGCGTGAAAAGCTCCTTCCAATCTTATGTAACTTCTTCTTGACAAACTAAACCTGCACACTTGAAGAAAACAAACGAAACCTTCGCGTAAAATTGGCGGTAATAATATATATAAGACTCGATTTAAACTAGGATATAATGCTTGTGGAATGGATGTTTATAGAATTTCTAAGAAAATTAAGACCTGGAAAATTCCAAAAATTTATAAGTAGCTCAGAAAACGAGAAAAAAGTAATCTGATGTTTTTACTCCTTCCTGACGCCGTCAGGTTGCAATCCTGACGCCGTCAGGTTATCCTGACAAAAACTTGTCTGCGATTTTCTGTAAAAAATTCTGGAAAATTTACATCTTTAGAATCTGGAAAAATTTCTGCAAAACATCCATTATGACTTGATACAAGCATTTGACTCGAACAAACAAACATAAATATCTTTTAGTTAATTGTTATTCTCATGTTTACGTTTCTTTTGAAAACGTGTGTAATCCTCCCTACACTTATCCTTTATGTAAAATACCTTTATATGCAATTAAGACGAGGTTAAAAACAAAATAAAACATTTTTACAAATTTAAACATGAGGATAAACAATTAATAAAAGATATATGACACTAACAAGCAAACAATTAAGCATGGGTTGCCTCCCACGAAGCGCTTTTCTTTATTAAAGAGTCTTGTAGCTAGACTCATAGTCGTGCTTCTACGTTTCCTCACGCATCCTCAATGAGAATTCTATCATGTTGACAAAATCTTCATCGACTCTATACCTAGGCCCTAAATTCAAGCAATCCTTATAATAATGCCTCCTTCTTTCCCACATGAATTTATAACCTTTTTCAACATCTTCCTTACTTTTTTCCTCAAAAGCTTTGATGTTGTCTCGATCATAAATGGATAAGTGGCCATACTCAGTTGTTTTCCAAGGCATCCTATAGGTGATCTCATCGGTTCCTTCCTTGAACCTAACCGTTCCATCATGCTTGTTATGGCTCATTCTAGATGTTTCAACAAACGGTTTCCCTAGCACTACTTGGGATAAGCTATAGTCAATGACGCATCCTACATCTTCTAGGACCATAAAATCAACTAGGTAGGTGAAATTTCCTATAAAGACAAGCACGTCCTTGACTCTTCCCACAAAGTTGCAAACTCCTCCCGGATACTTAGGGTCTCTCCTAATATTGAGTCGCTCATTCATAATGTCATTGTAGACAGCAGATGACATTACATTGATGGGGTATTCCGTATCTATGTAAGCGTGGTCGACACTCCTATATCCGATCATACAAGGGATTTTTAGGTTCCAGGGATTTCCCCTCCTAATCTTTGGGCATATCCTAATGATAGGTGATCGTGGATTATCGATTATGTATTGATGGTACGCAATCTCTTCCTTAGTGGGGTAAAGATTGAAGTAAGCACTATTTTCCACATCCACGTTGTGTTCCTGCACGAACAGAAATATCCTTTAAAGTGGATGGATCAACTAAAATACCAGGATCTTCTACATCCTACGCAGTAACTGATATCGAATAGGGTTCATCACGATCCCTTTGGCAAACAACTTTGTAGATCTTACTCGGTATTGTTCGTACTACCTTGCCAATCCAAGTTCCTTCCTTGGCTACTCTAGTGGATATCCTACGGAACCTTTTGTTGACTCATACCGGTGAATAGGTAAATACTAGCTCTGTTGTAGTTTCGAAAACTCCTTTTTTCATTCCTTCTACAACTTTTTCCAATATTTAAGTACACCCTTTCTTCCTCCGTAATAATATTCCTAACGAACTTAAATCCCGGATCCATATCTCAGCTACTTCTAAAACAGTTGTACTATCTTAAGAGTAACTCCTACGCACTCCTTTGCATCTTCGTGCTGATACTCAGATCGATGTTCTGAGAAATTATTTCTTTTCGCGAAGCACCCTCCGTTGGGTACGAATTAACAAACGAACAATCACAGTATATAGAAAATAATTAACAAATAGGAGTACAAATTTAAACATTTTTACAAAATAAAACAAAAATTGGAG
>BPTQ01000005.1:239003227-239018233 GCA_019973895.1 Chrysanthemum seticuspe
TCACTCTACTATTATCTAATTATCTAAACTAAGGTTGTGGGAGTCTATGTCTAATTAATGTGTGCTCTTATGATAGTTTAAAGATGTGTTTACTTAGGTTGTACTACTCCTTAATTATCTCCTATTGATGGTTGAGTTGTCACGTCTTATTCTTAGTTGCGTTGTGTGTCTAAAGTTGTAGGGTATGCGTTTCTCCCTAACTCTTTGAACTTACCAAAGGGTCTCGTCTACAAACCCACTAGGGATGATAAACTCCTACTCTAAGGCACTCTTTGGATGGTTTAGCTTACAACTACTCAGGTAATTATATTCTAAGGTTCACAAAGATGAATCAAGCATTAAGTACACAACGAATGACCTATCGCATTACTAGATCATTAATCAACTAAGATAAGAAACAACCAATCAATATTCAATAATTAAGTTTCATACTTCCTAAGCAAACACACAAATAAATTATCCGGACATGGAGAACATGCAAGCATACACACAAATAATCAAAGACATAATTGAATTAATGAAGTAAATACTTATCTTGATGTAAGATAGGGTTTAAAACCCTAAAATACTGTACAAGACACCTTAGGTTCTGTTTTAGGTTTTCACTCCAAAAGACTCTCTCCAAAACGGAAAAATTCGGATTCTATATATAAGATTACATATGCGACGGCGTCACCTTATGTTTAGTGACGCCGTCGTGTCGCCGTCATTAAGGTTTCGTCTTGGCCACGTTAACCTTGTGACGGCGTCACCTTATGTCCGTGACGCCGTCCTCTTCAGCTTCTGACGTCGTCTGGATTGCATCTAGGCCGTCTGAGTAGCGACGGCCTACTCTTTTACAACTGGACGTCGTCGCTTGAAAATACGAGTTTTGGGTTCTGGACCGTCACAACAATTTTGGGACGGCGTCGCAATTGGCACCTGACGCCGTCGCCTTCTAATTTCAGCAACTGTGAGTGTCTCGATTTTGACTTTGGCCATTTTCTTCATATATTCGCGCCTTTTCGTCCAAATAAGTGCCATTCCAGCATTTTGCCTTCAAGAGACCTAAAAAGTGAAAAGGAACGATATTAAGCAATAACGGATACAAAAGTGATCAAATAAGGACTAAAACGACCCCTCAAAATGGTACCTTTTAAAACCTTATCAATTTCCTACTGGGTTGCTTCCTCCGTTGGAGTTCTCGCTCCTCCTTTCACCATGCATTTTGTCCCTTCTACCCGGATTTCCTCCGAGTCCTTCTTCAAAACCCACCGTCCTTCCATTTGACCTTCTGACGGAAGGGGAACCATTTCGTAGGGCCGAGCGTCCCCTGCCCATAGGTTGAGGCCTGTCCTCTACTTCAATCTCCTCGTCATACTCCTCGCTGGAGTATTCCAACTCCCTCCGCATTTATGTGTTACAAACCTGTCTCTTGTGAGCCTTTAGCAAAGAATCTAAGGCCTCAAAGTTTGCCTCTACGAAGGCGGGACTGATGTCTGGAATAGGGTTAGCGGATGTTGAGGCGTGATGCACGGGAGTAGTTTCCAAACGAGATCGTGTGGTGAAGGCTGAGGTTGTTATGGGGGCGAGGTTATCGGTGTTAGTTGTGGTGAGTGGGACCAGAGTAGAGAAACCTGTTGGAGGTGAATCTTCTCTTCCTGGTTCCATGCCGGACAAGTAGCGTAGTTGGTTAAGGTATTAGGACTGGGTGATTACGGGACTAATAGTTGTGGTCCCACGGATGGCGCCACTGATTGTGCAAAAGATTGCACTACCATGCTTCGATAAGGATCAAAGTAATGAGGGGTGTGTGTTCCAGCCAAGACTCGCCTGTAACCTGAGAATAAGAAATACTAAGACACTACGTTAAGTGATTGCGCAGGGGTAGGGCCCTGCGAACCACCTCCGGCGTGAGAGTAAGTATGAGTTATGGTTGTATAAGTGTGTGAAAGTAAAGAGATGAGTGTGAAATGAGCATACCATAATCCATTGTCCGTCTAACCTATTTATAGTGGAAGAAATACGGTTAGAAGCACTCTTGCATGAATGTCGGAGATCATGGGGGCGTCCCATGATTGTGGGTAACCGCTAGGGGTTAGTGACCCACGTTCTCAGACTTGACGGGGAAGCCAAGAGAGAGAGGGAGATCGTGGGTTTGACCAAGTCAGGAGGTTCCTTATCCATTGTTCCTTCGTCAGCCATATCTCGAAGGGCTTAAGGCTTCGAGTGGCGAATTCCCCTTAGGTAACCTTCGTACCAACGAATGGTTTGACGCCTATGGATATTTCAGATGCCTAAATTGGGCCTTCGTATGGAAGGGCTTCGATACGTCTCGGAGGAGTATCCTTCGAGCTACTCGGAGGGTACATCATCAGCTATCAACCTATGTAAATAAAGGAAGCATTTCTGAGTAATTTGCCAACCTACATTTTTGGATATGTATGTGTTTGTAAATAAAGGAAGCATTTCTGAGTAAGTTCCTGAATTTATAGCAGAGTTGGTATGGTCTGCTATCAACCTATGTAAATAAAGGAAGCATTTCTGAGTAATTTGCCAACCTACATTTTTGGATATGTATGTGTTTGTAAATAAAGGAAGCATTTCTGAGTAAGTTCCTGAATTTATAGCAGAGTTGGTATGGTCTGCTATCAACCTATGTAAATAAAGGAAGCATTTCTGAGTAATTTGCCAACCTACATTTTTGGATATGTATGTGTTTGTAAATAAAGGAAGCATTTCTGAGTAAGTTCCTGAATTTATAGCAGAGTTGGTATGGTCTGCTATCAACCTATGTAAATAAAGGAAGCATTTCTGAGTAATTTGCCAACCTACATTTTTGGATATGTATGTGTTTGTAAATAAAGGAAGCATTTCTGAGTAAGTTCCTGAATTTATAGCAGAGTTGGTATGGTCTGCTATCAACCTATGTAAATAAAGGAAGCATTTCTGAGTAATTTGCCAACCTACATTTTTGGATATGTATGTGTTTGTAAATAAAGGAAGCATTTCTGAGTAAGTTCCTGAATTTATAGCAGAGTTGGTATGGTCTGCTATCAACCTATGTAAATAAAGGAAGCATTTCTGAGTAATTTGCCAACCTACATTTTTGGATATGTATGTGTTTGTAAATAAAGGAAGCATTTCTGAGTAAGTTCCTGAATTTATAGCAGAGTTGGTATGGTCTGCTATCAACCTATGTAAATAAAGGAAGCATTTCTGAGTAATTTGCCAACCTACATTTTTGGATATGTATGTGTTTGTAAATAAAGGAAGCATTTCTGAGTAAGTTCCTGAATTTATAGCAGAGTTGGTATGGTCTGCTATCAACCTATGTAAATAAAGGAAGCATTTCTGAGTAATTTGCCAACCTACATTTTTGGATATGTATGTGTTTGTAAATAAAGGAAGCATTTCTGAGTAAGTTCCTGAATTTATAGCAGAGTTGGTATGGTCTGCTATCAACCTATGTAAATAAAGGAAGCATTTCTGAGTAATTTGCCAACCTACATTTTTGGATATGTATGTGTTTGTAAATAAAGGAAGCATTTCTGAGTAAGTTCCTGAATTTATAGCAGAGTTGGTATGGTCTGCTATCAACCTATGTAAATAAAGGAAGCATTTCTGAGTAATTTGCCAACCTACATTTTTGGATATGTATGTGTTTGTAAATAAAGGAAGCATTTCTGAGTAAGTTCCTGAATTTATAGCAGAGTTGGTATGGTCTGCTATCAACCTATGTAAATAAAGGAAGCATTTCTGAGTAATTTGCCAACCTACATTTTTGGATATGTATGTGTTTGTAAATAAAGGAAGCATTTCTGAGTAAGTTCCTGAATTTATAGCAGAGTTGGTATGGTCTGCTATCAACCTATGTAAATAAAGGAAGCATTTCTGAGTAATTTGCCAACCTACATTTTTGGATATGTATGTGTTTGTAAATAAAGGAAGCATTTCTGAGTAAGTTCCTGAATTTATAGCAGAGTTGGTATGGTCTGCTATCAACCTATGTAAATAAAGGAAGCATTTCTGAGTAATTTGCCAACCTACATTTTTGGATATGTATGTGTTTGTAAATAAAGGAAGCATTTCTGAGTAAGTTCCTGAATTTATAGCAGAGTTGGTATGGTCTGCTATCAACCTATGTAAATAAAGGAAGCATTTCTGAGTAATTTGCCAACCTACATTTTTGGATATGTATGTGTTTGTAAATAAAGGAAGCATTTCTGAGTAAGTTCCTGAATTTATAGCAGAGTTGGTATGGTCTGCTATCAACCTATGTAAATAAAGGAAGCATTTCTGAGTAATTTGCCAACCTACATTTTTGGATATGTATGTGTTTGTAAATAAAGGAAGCATTTCTGAGTAAGTTCCTGAATTTATAGCAGAGTTGGTATGGTCTGCTATCAACCTATGTAAATAAAGGAAGCATTTCTGAGTAATTTGCCAACCTACATTTTTGGATATGTATGTGTTTGTAAATAAAGGAAGCATTTCTGAGTAAGTTCCTGAATTTATAGCAGAGTTGGTATGGTCTGCTATCAACCTATGTAAATAAAGGAAGCATTTCTGAGTAATTTGCCAACCTACATTTTTGGATATGTATGTGTTTGTAAATAAAGGAAGCATTTCTGAGTAAGTTCCTGAATTTATAGCAGAGTTGGTATGGTCTGCTATCAACCTATGTAAATAAAGGAAGCATTTCTGAGTAATTTGCCAACCTACATTTTTGGATATGTATGTGTTTGTAAATAAAGGAAGCATTTCTGAGTAAGTTCCTGAATTTATAGCAGAGTTGGTATGGTCTGCTATCAACCTATGTAAATAAAGGAAGCATTTCTGAGTAATTTGCCAACCTACATTTTTGGATATGTATGTGTTTGTAAATAAAGGAAGCATTTCTGAGTAAGTTCCTGAATTTATAGCAGAGTTGGTATGGTCTGCTATCAACCTATGTAAATAAAGGAAGCATTTCTGAGTAATTTGCCAACCTACATTTTTGGATATGTATGTGTTTGTAAATAAAGGAAGCATTTCTGAGTAAGTTCCTGAATTTATAGCAGAGTTGGTATGGTCTGCTATCAACCTATGTAAATAAAGGAAGCATTTCTGAGTAATTTGCCAACCTACATTTTTGGATATGTATGTGTTTGTAAATAAAGGAAGCATTTCTGAGTAAGTTCCTGAATTTATAGCAGAGTTGGTATGGTCTGCTATCAACCTATGTAAATAAAGGAAGCATTTCTGAGTAATTTGCCAACCTACATTTTTGGATATGTATGTGTTTGTAAATAAAGGAAGCATTTCTGAGTAAGTTCCTGAATTTATAGCAGAGTTGGTATGGTCTGCTATCAACCTATGTAAATAAAGGAAGCATTTCTGAGTAATTTGCCAACCTACATTTTTGGATATGTATGTGTTTGTAAATAAAGGAAGCATTTCTGAGTAAGTTCCTGAATTTATAGCAGAGTTGGTATGGTCTGCTATCAACCTATGTAAATAAAGGAAGCATTTCTGAGTAATTTGCCAACCTACATTTTTGGATATGTATGTGTTTGTAAATAAAGGAAGCATTTCTGAGTAAGTTCCTGAATTTATAGCAGAGTTGGTATGGTCTGCTATCAACCTATGTAAATAAAGGAAGCATTTCTGAGTAATTTGCCAACCTACATTTTTGGATATGTATGTGTTTGTAAATAAAGGAAGCATTTCTGAGTAAGTTCCTGAATTTATAGCAGAGTTGGTATGGTCTGCTATCAACCTATGTAAATAAAGGAAGCATTTCTGAGTAATTTGCCAACCTACATTTTTGGATATGTATGTGTTTGTAAATAAAGGAAGCATTTCTGAGTAAGTTCCTGAATTTATAGCAGAGTTGGTATGGTCTGCTATCAACCTATGTAAATAAAGGAAGCATTTCTGAGTAATTTGCCAACCTACATTTTTGGATATGTATGTGTTTGTAAATAAAGGAAGCATTTCTGAGTAAGTTCCTGAATTTATAGCAGAGTTGGTATGGTCTGCTATCAACCTATGTAAATAAAGGAAGCATTTCTGAGTAATTTGCCAACCTACATTTTTGGATATGTATGTGTTTGTAAATAAAGGAAGCATTTCTGAGTAAGTTCCTGAATTTATAGCAGAGTTGGTATGGTCTGCTATCAACCTATGTAAATAAAGGAAGCATTTCTGAGTAATTTGCCAACCTACATTTTTGGATATGTATGTGTTTGTAAATAAAGGAAGCATTTCTGAGTAAGTTCCTGAATTTATAGCAGAGTTGGTATGGTCTGCTATCAACCTATGTAAATAAAGGAAGCATTTCTGAGTAATTTGCCAACCTACATTTTTGGATATGTATGTGTTTGTAAATAAAGGAAGCATTTCTGAGTAAGTTCCTGAATTTATAGCAGAGTTGGTATGGTCTGCTATCAACCTATGTAAATAAAGGAAGCATTTCTGAGTAATTTGCCAACCTACATTTTTGGATATGTATGTGTTTGTAAATAAAGGAAGCATTTCTGAGTAAGTTCCTGAATTTATAGCAGAGTTGGTATGGTCTGCTATCAACCTATGTAAATAAAGGAAGCATTTCTGAGTAATTTGCCAACCTACATTTTTGGATATGTATGTGTTTGTAAATAAAGGAAGCATTTCTGAGTAAGTTCCTGAATTTATAGCAGAGTTGGTATGGTCTGCTATCAACCTATGTAAATAAAGGAAGCATTTCTGAGTAATTTGCCAACCTACATTTTTGGATATGTATGTGTTTGTAAATAAAGGAAGCATTTCTGAGTAAGTTCCTGAATTTATAGCAGAGTTGGTATGGTCTGCTATCAACCTATGTAAATAAAGGAAGCATTTCTGAGTAATTTGCCAACCTACATTTTTGGATATGTATGTGTTTGTAAATAAAGGAAGCATTTCTGAGTAAGTTCCTGAATTTATAGCAGAGTTGGTATGGTCTGCTATCAACCTATGTAAATAAAGGAAGCATTTCTGAGTAATTTGCCAACCTACATTTTTGGATATGTATGTGTTTGTAAATAAAGGAAGCATTTCTGAGTAAGTTCCTGAATTTATAGCAGAGTTGGTATGGTCTGCTATCAACCTATGTAAATAAAGGAAGCATTTCTGAGTAATTTGCCAACCTACATTTTTGGATATGTATGTGTTTGTAAATAAAGGAAGCATTTCTGAGTAAGTTCCTGAATTTATAGCAGAGTTGGTATGGTCTGCTATCAACCTATGTAAATAAAGGAAGCATTTCTGAGTAATTTGCCAACCTACATTTTTGGATATGTATGTGTTTGTAAATAAAGGAAGCATTTCTGAGTAAGTTCCTGAATTTATAGCAGAGTTGGTATGGTCTGCTATCAACCTATGTAAATAAAGGAAGCATTTCTGAGTAATTTGCCAACCTACATTTTTGGATATGTATGTGTTTGTAAATAAAGGAAGCATTTCTGAGTAAGTTCCTGAATTTATAGCAGAGTTGGTATGGTCTGCTATCAACCTATGTAAATAAAGGAAGCATTTCTGAGTAATTTGCCAACCTACATTTTTGGATATGTATGTGTTTGTAAATAAAGGAAGCATTTCTGAGTAAGTTCCTGAATTTATAGCAGAGTTGGTATGGTCTGCTATCAACCTATGTAAATAAAGGAAGCATTTCTGAGTAATTTGCCAACCTACATTTTTGGATATGTATGTGTTTGTAAATAAAGGAAGCATTTCTGAGTAAGTTCCTGAATTTATAGCAGAGTTGGTATGGTCTGCTATCAACCTATGTAAATAAAGGAAGCATTTCTGAGTAATTTGCCAACCTACATTTTTGGATATGTATGTGTTTGTAAATAAAGGAAGCATTTCTGAGTAAGTTCCTGAATTTATAGCAGAGTTGGTATGGTCTGCTATCAACCTATGTAAATAAAGGAAGCATTTCTGAGTAATTTGCCAACCTACATTTTTGGATATGTATGTGTTTGTAAATAAAGGAAGCATTTCTGAGTAAGTTCCTGAATTTATAGCAGAGTTGGTATGGTCTGCTATCAACCTATGTAAATAAAGGAAGCATTTCTGAGTAATTTGCCAACCTACATTTTTGGATATGTATGTGTTTGTAAATAAAGGAAGCATTTCTGAGTAAGTTCCTGAATTTATAGCAGAGTTGGTATGGTCTGCTATCAACCTATGTAAATAAAGGAAGCATTTCTGAGTAATTTGCCAACCTACATTTTTGGATATGTATGTGTTTGTAAATAAAGGAAGCATTTCTGAGTAAGTTCCTGAATTTATAGCAGAGTTGGTATGGTCTGCTATCAACCTATGTAAATAAAGGAAGCATTTCTGAGTAATTTGCCAACCTACATTTTTGGATATGTATGTGTTTGTAAATAAAGGAAGCATTTCTGAGTAAGTTCCTGAATTTATAGCAGAGTTGGTATGGTCTGCTATCAACCTATGTAAATAAAGGAAGCATTTCTGAGTAATTTGCCAACCTACATTTTTGGATATGTATGTGTTTGTAAATAAAGGAAGCATTTCTGAGTAAGTTCCTGAATTTATAGCAGAGTTGGTATGGTCTGCTATCAACCTATGTAAATAAAGGAAGCATTTCTGAGTAATTTGCCAACCTACATTTTTGGATATGTATGTGTTTGTAAATAAAGGAAGCATTTCTGAGTAAGTTCCTGAATTTATAGCAGAGTTGGTATGGTCTGCTATCAACCTATGTAAATAAAGGAAGCATTTCTGAGTAATTTGCCAACCTACATTTTTGGATATGTATGTGTTTGTAAATAAAGGAAGCATTTCTGAGTAAGTTCCTGAATTTATAGCAGAGTTGGTATGGTCTGCTATCAACCTATGTAAATAAAGGAAGCATTTCTGAGTAATTTGCCAACCTACATTTTTGGATATGTATGTGTTTGTAAATAAAGGAAGCATTTCTGAGTAAGTTCCTGAATTTATAGCAGAGTTGGTATGGTCTGCTATCAACCTATGTAAATAAAGGAAGCATTTCTGAGTAATTTGCCAACCTACATTTTTGGATATGTATGTGTTTGTAAATAAAGGAAGCATTTCTGAGTAAGTTCCTGAATTTATAGCAGAGTTGGTATGGTCTGCTATCAACCTATGTAAATAAAGGAAGCATTTCTGAGTAATTTGCCAACCTACATTTTTGGATATGTATGTGTTTGTAAATAAAGGAAGCATTTCTGAGTAAGTTCCTGAATTTATAGCAGAGTTGGTATGGTCTGCTATCAACCTATGTAAATAAAGGAAGCATTTCTGAGTAATTTGCCAACCTACATTTTTGGATATGTATGTGTTTGTAAATAAAGGAAGCATTTCTGAGTAAGTTCCTGAATTTATAGCAGAGTTGGTATGGTCTGCTATCAACCTATGTAAATAAAGGAAGCATTTCTGAGTAATTTGCCAACCTACATTTTTGGATATGTATGTGTTTGTAAATAAAGGAAGCATTTCTGAGTAAGTTCCTGAATTTATAGCAGAGTTGGTATGGTCTGCTATCAACCTATGTAAATAAAGGAAGCATTTCTGAGTAATTTGCCAACCTACATTTTTGGATATGTATGTGTTTGTAAATAAAGGAAGCATTTCTGAGTAAGTTCCTGAATTTATAGCAGAGTTGGTATGGTCTGCTATCAACCTATGTAAATAAAGGAAGCATTTCTGAGTAATTTGCCAACCTACATTTTTGGATATGTATGTGTTTGTAAATAAAGGAAGCATTTCTGAGTAAGTTCCTGAATTTATAGCAGAGTTGGTATGGTCTGCTATCAACCTATGTAAATAAAGGAAGCATTTCTGAGTAATTTGCCAACCTACATTTTTGGATATGTATGTGTTTGTAAATAAAGGAAGCATTTCTGAGTAAGTTCCTGAATTTATAGCAGAGTTGGTATGGTCTGCTATCAACCTATGTAAATAAAGGAAGCATTTCTGAGTAATTTGCCAACCTACATTTTTGGATATGTATGTGTTTGTAAATAAAGGAAGCATTTCTGAGTAAGTTCCTGAATTTATAGCAGAGTTGGTATGGTCTGCTATCAACCTATGTAAATAATGGAAGCATTTCTGAGTAATTTGCCAACCTACATTTTTGGATATGTATGTGTTTGTAAATAAAGGAAGCATTTCTGAGTAAGTTCCTGAATTTATAGCAGAGTTGGTATGGTTTGCTATCAACCTATGTAAATAAAGGAAGCATTTCTGAGTAATTTGCCAACCTACATTTTTGGATATGTATGTGTTTGTAAATAAAGGAAGCATTTCTGAGTAAGTTCCTGAATTTATAGCAGAGTTGGTATGGTCTGCTATCAACCTATGTAAATAAAGGAAGCATTTCTGAGTAATTTGCCAACCTACATTTTTGGATATGTATGTGTTTGTAAATAAAGGAAGCATTTCTGAGTAAGTTCCTGAATTTATAGCAGAGTTGGTATGGTCTGCTATCAACCTATGTAAATAAAGGAAGCATTTCTGAGTAATTTGCCAACCTACATTTTTGGATATGTATGTGTTTGTAAATAAAGGAAGCATTTCTGAGTAAGTTCCTGAATTTATAGCATAGTTGGTATGGTCTGCTATCAACCTATGTAAATAAAGGAAGCATTTCTGAGTAATTTGCCAACCTACATTTTTGGATATGTATGTGTTTGTAAATAAAGGAAGCATTTCTGAGTAAGTTCCTGAATTTATAGCAGAGTTGGTATGGTCTGCTATCAACCTATGTAAATAAAGGAAGCATTTCTGAGTAATTTTGTGACAACCCGTACTTTCAGGTCATTTCTCGACACAATTCATGTCTCATTATTTCAACATTTATAGTAAACTTGGTTTACTTGTTTCAAATTCGCGTAACCTTGGAGGTTTAGCGGCGAATTCATGATCATGACATCACGTACATTACATATGGACTATGATTAGTCTACATTTCATGGACATCATGTGCATCTCATTAGTTCATTCACGACGTTTTATTTCACATTCAACGCGTAATTTTTATATTTAATAAACGTTATCGCGTGAGTTATATTTTGAATATTTAATCCATTACTTTCAAAAATGATCCCGATGTAATTTTTATACTTACATTTAGTTATATAAACTATATTTTTAGTTTAACAAGTGTTTTGAATTTATTTCGTATACAAGTCGTTAAATTTATATTATTACGACGTGTTTCTTAAAAATTATACGATAATTATTTTATCACCCAAATTTCACAAGGAATGTATTTTAACAATTTTTATTATCTCATTACATTCTATTTTGACCTATTAAAAACTTACTTGTACCAAAAAGTTACATTTAACTACACCTTTTACTTATACATTTTTATTAAATATCTACACAATTCTTGTAACAACTACACAAGATAAAAAAAAAAAAAAAAAAAAAAAAAAAAAATATATATATTTGTTGACAAATATCCCATGAAAACCGGTCCTATGGGGGTAGCCATTAATGTTTAGATGAAAATTTGTCTTTGATTTCATATATGTATACTCCAAGTTGCCAATTTTCAACACATTCATTCATTTTTAATAATTTCAAGTCAAGTAGAAAACTTTCTCCTCTCTTTTTCCTTCTCTCTAACCGGTTCTTCATCAAGCTAAAAGGGATCATCATCTTTTTTTTCAAGTTCAAGTCATTAACAATCTAGTTATACTCTATATAAGGTTTTGAAATAAAAACCAAGAGTATTTAGGCTAATCCTTGTTACTTTCACCTCATCATATTCATTTGTAAGCTTGTTCTTTCATTTTCATGTTTCCTTTTTCATTTCATATGAATCTTTTCATTTTTGGAGCTTATATGCATGATATGTGATTTATACCATTTATTTCAAGATTTTGAGTTATATATATACTTTGGTCATCCTATAATTATTCCCATGGTATTCTTTGGTCTTAATGGTGATTAGGAACCCATGACACCCTAAGAAGGTGTATGGTAGGATTAGATTAGCTTTGGAGTTGATTTGAAGGGATTAGAATAGGTTTTGTCCGAGAAAAACTATTTTCGATAACTATATAAATAGGTTCTGTCCTTAAATCGAATTTCTGGAAAAACCTACTGTTGGTACGAAACTTTGGCCTTGATATTTAGAAAATATACTTTAAAACGAATCCGTGGCCGCTTGAACGGATAAAAACGGACTTATAACGAAGAAGTTATGGATTTTTAAAGTTTGACGACGAAACGTACACTTTTCAGAAAATTCAGCTTTGCTGTTTTTACATTGTTTGGGTCAAAAATGAGCCTTAAGCTTCACAAATTATTTCGACTTCTCAAAAATATATTAGTTTACTTCGATACGAAGCTAAGGACATATATTACGTAGAAAACGGATTTAAAACGACAAAGATATGCACGTTTTCATAAAGTTGCCGTAAATATTATTTTCTGAAAAACTATATTATTTTTTTACGATTCAAGTATTTCATTAGCTGTAAAGGCTATGTTTGCGGCAGTTTTTAACAAGGTTGTGAAACTTTTTAGAACGAAATGTCTTCTAGTAAAATCAAGTTCACCGGCCATATTTTTCAAAACAAAAAGCCGTTTGTCAAGCGGAGTTATAGTGAATTAATTACGGACGTTCAAACTTGGCCGAAACTCAATTTTCTGCACACAATTAGCCAAAACCACCATCTTTAGCCCTTGATATCTTTATGATCGAGACCTTTTGGACGAAAACTCATGAACTGAAACTTTTAGATATCGATACAAACTTTCCAAAACCATTGAGTTCGTTCTCTAACGATCGACGTACACCATTTTATGACTAGTTTTCCAAAGCCATTTTTGTTAATTTCATGAAAATTCCGACGACATTGTTTTGCGACGAAAAGTGGAAATTTCACCATAAATTATTATAAAACCATTGTAGGATGACATTTTGACGTAAAAACATGTAAAGTCATTTTTGAAGGGTCAAGACGTCAAAAGAGTATTTTTCGACGATGAGTAATATTTTCAAAACTCGTAAATGGTATAAATAACATACGTAATGCATGCATAGCATTACATTGCAACTCATTACATATCATATCATATCATTGGTACTAGGTCCCGGATAACGCATCACATTATACTTCAGTGTACTCGCTCTTGTCATCTCGTCAGTTTACCAAGTGAGTTTCATAGCCCCTGCTTTTACTTGTTTTCATAACTGTTTTGGGGGAGATGCATGCTTAACTATATTTTTCACAAGTACTTTACATTCTTAAGGATAACTCCTATCACGATTACATCATTTCAAAACCGAATGTTGTACTATATAAATTGTTCATGTTTGCGTGCTATAGTTATACGTCGAATAAAGTACTATATCAGTTGACTACTGATACGTTGAGTTAGGTGCTATTGCTTATGTGCTATTGCTTATGTGCTATGGATTAAGTGCTACTGTTCTACGTCGAGTTGGTACTATTGTGAATTCATTGAAATCATATGTTTGAACATAAACTATACACATTCTGGCAATGGGTTGTGAACACACAGGTTGCAAGTTTTGTATGGGCGGAACTTGGAACTGAGTGGATTTTCAATGCCTTTGCTGCATAAACGATTTTGAAAGTCTTTACATTTCAACGATTTACAATGCCTTTGCGGCATAAACGATTTTGAAAGGCTTTACATTTCAAAACAAACTCTATGAACTCACTCAACCTTTGTGTTGACACTTTAGCATGTTTTTATCTCAGGTATCTAAGGCTTTCACTTCATGGCATGCATTTGGACACATCATGGAGTCGTGGTGACGACGCGTCTCACTTGTGTTTTATGTACTTTAAAACATCGTTTGAATTGTAACAAACTTATTTCCGCACAAGTTGATTTTCATTTGGGACCTACTTTGTAAACTCTGATTGTTTTATTAAATCAAACGATGTATTTTCCAAACGACACTTTAGGTCGTTCAATATAACTGTGATTGTGATGCTATGACAGTCAATCCCCAGGAATTCCATTCCGCTGCAAAACAGGTAATTTGGGGGTGTGACAAATTTGCCAACCTACATTTTTGGATATGTATGTGTTTGTAAATAAAGGAAGCATTTCTGAGTAAGTTCCTGAATTTATAGCAGAGTTGGTATGGTTTGCTATCAATCTATGTAAATAAAGGAAGCATTTATGAGTAATTTCCCAACCTACATTTTTGGATATGTATGTGTTTGTAAATAAAGGAAGCATTTCTGAGTAAGGTCCTGAATTTATAGCAGAGTTGGTATGGTCTGCTATCAACCTATGTAAATAAAGGAAGCATTTCTGAGTAATTTGCCAACCTACATTTTTTGATATGTATGTGTTTGTAAATAAAGGAAGAATTTCTGAGTAAGTTCCTGAATTTATAGCAGAGTTGGTATGGTCTGCTATCAACCTATGTAAATAAAGGAAGCATTTCTGAGTAATTTGTCAACCTACATTTTTGGATATGTATGTGTTTGTAAATAAAGGAAGCATTTCTGAGTAAGTTCCTGAATTTATAGCAGAGTTGGTATGGTCTGCTATCAACCTATGTAAATAAAGGAAGCATTTCTGAGTAATTTGCCAACCTACATTTTTGGATATGTATGTGTTTGTAAATAAAGGAAGCATTTCTGAGTAAGTTCCTGAATTTATAGCAGAGTTGGTATGGTCTGCTATCAACCTATGTAAATAAAGGAAGCATTTCTGAGTAATTTGCCAACCTACATTTTTGGATATGTATGTGTTTGTAAATAAAGGAAGCATTTCTGAGTAAGTTCCTGAATTTATAGCAGAGTTGGTATGGTCTGCTATCAACCTATGTAAATAAAGGAAGCATTTCTGAGTAATTTGCCAACCTACATTTTTGGATATGTATGTGTTTGTAAATAAAGGAAGCATTTCTGAGTAAGTTCCTGAATTTATAGCAGAGTTGGTATGGTCTGCTATCAACCTATGTAAATAAAGGAAGCATTTCTGAGTAATTTGCCAACCTACATTTTTGGATAAGTCCAACT
Organism: Chrysanthemum seticuspe; assembly: GCA_019973895.1. Classification (NCBI taxonomy): domain Eukaryota; kingdom Viridiplantae; phylum Streptophyta; class Magnoliopsida; order Asterales; family Asteraceae; genus Chrysanthemum; species Chrysanthemum seticuspe. The sequence goes on from BPTQ01000005.1 coordinate 239,018,227, forward strand.
ATCGTCT
>BPTQ01000005.1:239047434-239080956 GCA_019973895.1 Chrysanthemum seticuspe
CTGAATGTCTTGGGATTATCATTCAGGCAATGGGTTGTGAACACACAGGTTGCAAGTTTTGTATGGGCGGGACTTGGAACTGAGTGGATTTACAATGCCTTTGCTGCATTGATACCTTAGGTCATGCATTATTATGTGAATTCATTTGACATCATATGTTTAGAACATAAACTGTACATATTCAGGCAGTGGGTTGTGAACACACAGGTTGCAAGTTTTGTATGGGCGGGACTTGGAACTGAGTGGATTTACAATGCCTTTGCTACATAAACGACTTTGGAAGTCTTTACATTTCAATGATTTACAATGCCTTTGCTGCATAAACGATTTCGAACGACTTTTCATTTCAAAACAAACTCTATGAACTCACTCAACCTTGGTGTTGACACTTTTTAGCATGTTTTATCTCAGGTATCTAAAGCATTCACTTCATGGCATGCATTTGGACACATCATGGAGTCGCGGTGACGACGCGTCTCACTTGGGTTTTACGTACATTAAAACATCGTTTGAATTGTTACAAACTTATTTCCGCACAAGTTGATTTACATTTGGGACCTACTTTGTAAACTCTGATGGTTTTATTAAATCAAACGATGTATTTTCCAAACGACACTTTAGGTCGTTCAATATAACTGTGATTGTGATGCTATGACAGTCAATCCCCAGGAATTCCATTCCGCTGCAAAACAGGTAAATTGGGGGTGTGACAAAAACAGCTATCCACGCATAAAGTTTGAAACTTTTTGCCAAAAACAAGTATTTTAACACCTTAAAAAGTTGAAAGTACAAGAATCTTGGATTAAAAAGTGTAAAAAACAAGTTTTTAAGCGAACCGAAGTATCAAGGTGCGTTTTAGGCGTAGGACCAAAACCCACTTCAAAAACAAACACGATTCACCCAACTAGTAGGCGATTGATACCACTGTTAGGTCACTAGTTTTACAAACACAAGTAATATAGAAAGAGGTTAAGGCGATTGAACAAGTAAACAAACACACATACGCGTAAGAAATAAATAAAGGTTAGGCGTGAGTATGAATGAAAGAAAACTTGAACAACCAACCCTCAAGTGAGGGTTTACATAAGGTATTTATAGGAGGAAAACTAGGGCAACACTCCTAGTTTCCATCCTTTCTTAAATGGGCTTGGGCCTAAGCTCATGGGCCTTCTACATAAGCTTAAGGATAATAACAAACATAAAGTCCATGATAAAGCTAACTATTACATATTAATTACTAACACTTGATTATGGTTTAGGAGTGATTCCAACAATATTGTATACAATAATACATACGGTAATGATTATATAAATAAATAAGATAGCGCTATAATCATGGTGAGGATCATGGAAGCATACCTGCATGAAGTGCAGATGTATGAATGAATGGCCAAAAGAAGTAAAGACGCAAAGAACTAATGAAAGATTAAAATCACTTGTGACGAGACATGGTTACTAGGACTTGAAGTCCGTACATATGAATGTATAAAATTATTGGATATGCATTGGTCATTATGAGAGAGCGAAATTAAAGTATTGAAACTATTATATCTAAGGCATAATTGATGGCACACAAATATTTTCACAACGAGTTTGCATATAGAGACATGATATCATATGGTGGATCCAATAATCTATTTAATATTTATAAGTCTGGCGATATGATAACTAATCATATAGAGCTCATTTGAAGTTGAGATTCCATGAGGGATATAAAATGCATGAAGCGTGTCTCGTGATTCAAAATGCTGAAAGCATATAAGAAATTTTCAAGAATAACACTCGATCAAGTTGAATAAATCACTATATAAGTGAAAGGCAATATGGTATTAGTTTAAATGAGCCATTGAAATAAGAAATTTTACCCATGTTAGTTTTAAAGAGATTTGTATTTGAATATGGTATAAGTTACATATGCTTTGATGAGGTAAATATGAATGGAACTCATGAGGAGATTTTCAAGACGGATGAATACCTTGAAATGAAATACAAAGTTTTGTCTTGTTTTATGAATTAAACATCTTAAAGATGAAATAATTGTGCATAATAAAAGCTAAATAAATATGCTATATATCTTTATATAGATAAACGACGCTCATGTTTATGAAGTCAATTAATGAAGTAAGACCCCTTTACTTTTAAAGATGATGATCACAATATCAGTTTACATGTGTCATACTAAAATGTGTATGTGAAGTACAAGGATGTACTTAAATGAGATGTATGACGTATCTTAATCCTTAAATTGAATATGCGAACAACATGTAGAGAGTATTTATTCATGTGATTCTATCAAGATATGTTGGATCGATGTACTCTAACCAAACTAACTTAAATAGCTTGTTAAGGTTTAACAACCTCAGATAAATCCTAAGTTATTAACAATGAAACACTGAGCAAACTCTATTAAGTATGCGGAATTTACTTAACAAAGCTAAGAAGAATAACTTTAACTTTAAACGATTTTATTAATAACTCTAACTCTGCTTATTATGCAGACTCTTTAACAACTCTAATAATATCGAACTTCTCTAAAACTCTAATAATATCACATACTTCTAATATCAATTTAGGGGTCCTTTTATAGGCTCAAGGATAACCCTAAACGATTTACAATTCTTATTCTTGTACGTCAAGAAAACAATACATAGAAAGTTCTAGATAAACATAACTTTCTATCTTTAATCTAATACAACCGACTTATAATCTTTGCAGTACTTTGATGATAAGCAGTACTTTGACTTCTTGCAGTACTTTGACTTCTTGCAGTACTTTATCTTTCTGCAGTACTTTGTTAATCTTCAGTACTTTAATCTTATGTATCCCAACAATCCTCCCCTAACTTGAATTCTACTTGCTTGATTTCAAGTTCCTTTGTAGATTTAGCTTTAACATCTTTATCTTCAAAGAGGAATTGTTACTTTGTCTTCAGATTTTATCTTTGTAGATTCTCTGCTTATATCATCATCAAAGTAGTCTTTATCTGTGTAATTCTTTTCAGCATCAAACAGCAATATTATATCTTTTCTGAAACATTCAGCAAGCTCCATCTTTTCAGCAACATAAGACAATTTGTACATTTAATTCAATTAAGTTTCAGTCTATTCTCATCACTTCTAGGTGTGTAAACTCCTGTGAGAGGTGAATCATTGAAAATTTAATGGATTTGAGTTCTCTTTACCAAAGCCATTAACTCTGGAGTAGCCAAATGTTTTGATGTGTAAGATCATGGTACACTGATAACCATATGATTTTTAGCAAATCATCAGCTATCAACAGATTTGAGTTGTCATTACCAAAAGCTGTACCCTTTTGGACTAGTTAGTTCTTTCATCATGGTGAACTAATTACCATATAATGGTTTTTCCACAGCCTTTACCACAAGCCATTTTCTTGTGGGCTAGCCAATTCTTCACATTACTGATATGGTGAGTTGATTACCATCCAACTTATTAGCAAGTTGTCAACTAAAAACGGATTTGAAATATCTTTACCAGAGTCGTTTGCTCATGGATTAGCCAATCCTTATGTAACCATGGTGGAATGATAACCTATTTGTATTACCATCTCGAAAACCATTTATTTCTTTTAACCTTTGTTTCAAAACATTTATTACTTAACAAAAGTTTTTCAAAATCAGTAACTGGTTTGAAAACTACAAGCAGTACTTTGATGAAAGTACTGTTTGATCAGCAGTACTTTGAATAAAGTACTGATATATCAAAAATTTAATCAAATAAGATTCATACCAATTATTCATCATCATCAGCAATTGTAGTCCCTCTGATAAACAGCTTGATAACCAGACATGCTATTTCATTATCTTCTTCTACTTCCATTCCATGCTCCAGCATCCTCCTCATAAGTTCTGGTGTAAGAGGATATCTTCTATCAGCTAACATATGAATCATAATTCCATATTCTAGCTCTAGAACATGTACTCCAGATTCTTCAAAGAATCTCCAGCTAACAATCTCCCAATTCTCTTGATTCTTCCAAATTTCAGCAGTGCTTTGTTCTTCAGTTTCCCATACAGTTGTGAGATCTCCAAGCAATACTAAACCAACTCCTTCTGATGGATTTTGTTCAAAGTAATCTCGCACCACATGATATAAATAAAATAAATCCACTCTATCTATGATGTGCAATAAATCCCATAGCCTATTGAACACTCTGAAACTTTCATCAGCTCTATGAAATATCAGATAACTTCCATCTTTGGATTCTACAAGTTCAAAAGCAATAATTTGAGATCTGTTCATTTTCATCTCAGCATCATCTGTAGAATACTCAAAATCCACGATTCTTAAGTAATTCTTTAGTTCATCACTAGTATCAGATCGTAACTCAACTTTCTCTTTCTTTGATGACTGTATATCTTCAACTTCAGTTTTTCTTTTTCTTTTTCTATCTTTTTCTTTCCAAGCAGCATCATCTTTATAATCCTTGATGCTTTCAACACTTTTCTTATAAGCTTCCCTAACAACATCATACAATTCTTTCATCTCCAAATAATTAAACCTCTGCAATCCTTTATACCCTTGACTTTTTAAATAAGCCATCATTGCATTTCTGTCTTTAGCTCGATATGGTCTTCTTGGTAGAAATCTAACAGGAATAGGTGACTCTAATGGTTCATCAGCTTCAGCATTCAATTCCTCTTGCAATTTCTTCAATTTCCTTAGCTTCTCTATCTTTAGCATTTAATTCCTCTTGAAACTTTCTAGCTGCTTCCTCATTCATAGCAACTTGAGCAGCTCTTATCTGTGCTAAAGTAGGTTTCTTTTTCTTCTTTGTCTCTATTAACTTGCCCTTTCCTTTATCTTTTGGATCAATAACAGGTTGAGAAACTCTTGGTTGTTCCTCTTCTTGCACTCCTGGAATAGTAACACCTCTTGGTTTTGATAAATCTTGCAAAATCTCAGCAATTGTATCATCATCACTTGCAGTGTGTATTCTTTGAGGTGTATCAGCTTCCTCTGGTATGACAGTTGTTGAATGACCAGCTCCTTCTTCTAATACAGTAATTGAAGGACTAGCTTCCTCTTCAAAATCTAACAGCCTTGGTGTAATCAATTCTTGTCTGTAAGTTCCAGCAAAAACAGTACTTTGATCAGCAGTACCTTGATCATCAGTACTTTGAACTTGAACATCAATAACTTGTTCCTCAATATCTTCAGGCTGAATATTTGTTCCTTGAACTTCAGTCCTTTCATGTTCTTCAGTATCTTGAGGTTCATTCTCCTTATGAACATCTTCTTTCAAATTCTTTTCTTCTAAATTCCTCCCCATTTGGAATGAAGATTGTTTTTGAACTTTTTGGCGCTTAGTCTTCTTAAACTGCCTTTGCTCCTTCTTTTTAGATTTGTCCCAAAGACGATGATGTTGAACCAATGGCCAAACAAAATTCTTGAGTCTTTGAAATTTGAGCTTCAACTTCATAATCTGTTTAGCTTGAGTCTCAGTAGTTTTCTTTAATTTGACCAACTCCCGTGGGAGAACATAATTATCCAATATCAAACCTTCACAAGGTATAGTATGTGGATCATCTCCTTGAATTGGTGAATGTTCCTCTAGTTGTGAATCAGGAACAGATTGTTGAGGAGATGGAGAAGGTGAAATTGCAACATAGCTTGAACTTCAGTACTTTGCGAAGCTGTACCTTGTGATGCAGTACTCTAAGAAGCAGTACCTTCTGAAGCAGTACCTTGAGATGTAGCAGTACCTTCAGAAGCAGTACCTTCTCTATCTTCATCTTCTTCATCATCAGCTCGGACAGCTTGAACAACTTCCATCATAGAAGTAGTTAAGGGAGTGTCCCTTCTAGTGAATAAATTACTCTTCCTAGCCATGAAAGTGAAAATCTTGGCTTGTTGTACCACAACAGGTAAAAGACTTGTAGGTTTAGGTACATCTGAAAGTTGTTTATTTAGAAATACTTGAACAAATCTTGGATACATCAACCATTTTGAACCATGAGTGATATGTGAAAGCATTCCATCTAAAATTAGCCTTGAAAAATTGAAAACACGATCAGTAGCCAATCCAACTATAGCAGATGCTATATTTGATCCAAATTGCTCCCATGATGTACTTTTAGCACTAATACAATGAAGAAACACATGCACTAAAAACTTCCATTGAGAACAAAATAAGGGTTTCCTGAATGTTTGTTCAGTTAAGGACCCTTCATAACCAATGTGCCCAAAAGTATCCCAAATTAGCTACTTATCAAAACGAACAGCCCCATCAGCATCTTCAAACACTAAGTCTTCTCGAATAGAGGCTTCAGTAATCTTGACATTTTTCCCAACAACCATAGCATGAATATATTCTTCATCATTCTCCATATGAACCCTAGCAGTTTCCTAAAATTGTTGAATCCAGGGCTCAATAACATCTGGTTCTACTAAAAGCGCATAACTAATAGGCGATCCAGTAAGAAAATTGATAATATCATGAAAAATTACATTCGCTTCAGTCTTGTCTAAATTCGCCACCATGTTGTGTTTGGAAACAATATTACGACCCGCCATTGATAGTTATATCATCACAGTAAGAAATAGAACAAATAATATATGTGAAAGTGAGAGAAATATGGAAAAGATTAGGAGTTATCAATATGAGAGGGAAATTCGGAGAGTAGTTATTTATAGGTGAGATTTGAAAAATCACAGCCCGTAATAACTAAGTTACCGTTAGGGTAGTTTTCCCCTGAATATGACCGTTGGAATAGTACTTTGATAAGACAAACAGCACTTTCCACGTGTACAGTACTTTCCTTTGTAGTACTTTCCAAGTAGTACTTTCATAATAATCAGTACTTTTCCATTCTCTTTCTTACAATACCAAACACTTATAAAACAGAAACATCCTCCCCTCAAGCAATGCCTAGGACTATACTTACACTAAATAGTCCTCCCCTTAAATGTAGCTCAGTAATTGATCATGCCAATACTCACCACCAAGTGATTGAATCTTGAAACATCAAAGCCTTTAGTGAGTAGATCAGCTACATTATCATCTGTATGCACCTTGACAACATTAATAAGCCTATGCTCATAACAATCTCTGATAAAGTGATGCCTAATCTGAATATGCTTTGTCTTGGAATGATAAACTGGATTCTTCACAATGCAAATTGTACTCTCATTATCAATATTTATAGGAGTATTCTTGAAATTGAAACCATAATCCAAGAGTTGATTTTGCATCCACAACACTTGACCACAACAGCTTGCAGCAGCCACATATTCTGCTTCAGTTGATGATGTTGCTGCAATTGTCTGTTTCTTGCATTGCCATGAGACTAATCTTCTTCCAAGATATTGGCATCCACCTGTGGTTGATCTTCTGTCATAGTTATCACCTGCATAATCACTATCTGAAAAAGCTTCCAAGTAAAAAGGTGAATCCTTTGGATACCACAACCCCAACTTAGGTTGTTGTTTCAAATAACTAAAAATTCTCTTTACTGCATTCATATGAGAAACCTTTGGTGAGACTTGATATCTTGCACAGAGACAAACAACAAACATAATATCAGGTCTTGATGCAGTAAGATACATAAGACATCCAATCATGGATCTATATAACTTGACTTCAACTGGTTGTCCATCTTCATCCTTGCCCAATGAGTTGATAGATTTAATAGGTGTAGTAACAGGCTTCATGTCATCAAAATTGAACTTCTTAAGTATGTCAGATACATACTTGTCTTGACTTATGAAAATTCCTTCCTTTGACTGCTTAACTTGAAGTCCCAAAAAGAAAGTTAACTCACCCATTGAACTCACCCATTGAACTCATTTGAAATTCTTTCTGCATCAGCTGCTCAAACTCCTTAACCATGGACTGTTTAGTAGCTCCAAATATGATATCATCAACATAAACTTGTACTAACATGATATCCTTCTTGTCTTTCTTGATAAACAAAGTCTTATCAATAGCTCCTCTCCTATAACCATGTTGCAATAAAAAGGTAGAGAGCCTTTCATACCAAGCTCTAGGTGCCTGATGTAAGCCATACAGAGCTTTGACAACTTTGTAAACTTTGTTTGGATGTTTGGGATCCTCAAAACCAGGAGGTTGTTTGACATATACTTCCTCTGTAATCTTGCCATATAAAAAGCCACTCTTGACATCCATTTGATAAACCTGAAATCCCATATAAGAGGCAAAAGAAAGAAAGATTCGAATTGCTTCTATCCTTGCTACAGGAGCAAACACTTCATCATAATCAACTCTTTCTTCTTGTCTGTAGCCTTGTGCAACTAACCTTGCTTTGTTTTTAATAACATTCCCTCTTTCATCTCTCTTGACTCTGAACACCCATCTTGTACCAATGACCTTCTTACCATCAGGAAGATCACATAATACCCAAACTTCTTGAAGTTTGAATTGTAGCAGTTCTTCTTGCATAGCTTCAACCCAACTTTCTTTAGTCAATGCTTGAGCAATATTCTTAGGTTCCTCTTGAGAGATAAAGCAAGTAAACAGGCATGTTTGATGGTCCTTATGATTCAACATGTTCTGTTTATAGACAAAGCTAAGTAAAGCATTATGAGGTTTAGTAAAACTCTTAGCTTTGTGTCTTGTCATCACTCCAGAAGTAGAAGGACCAATGATTTGATTAGTAGGATGATTCTTATGAATTCTTAAGTTTGGAGACTGTGGAACTCCATAGGTATCATCCAAATTAGTGAAATCAGCATCTTCATTGGAATCTGAGAAAATACCTTCCACTTCAAACTCATCATCAGTATCTTCTAAGCCAGGCATAGTAGGATCATCCAAATCATCCAAAGTGCTGGAAACTGGTGCAGTAGTACTTTGGTCAAAAGTACTGTCCAAAGTACTGTAAGAGTATTCTGAAGTATTGGTCTTTGTCTTTGCTTCTTCATAAGCTCTTCTTTGTTCATCAGTATAAGAATGTGCTAAAACATCTTGAAGAAGCATCTGATTAAGTTCTTCTTGAATAGATTGATCCTCAGCAGACAATGAGGATTTTGGCTTATCAGTACTTTTCATTTGTTCCACAGTGATTGGTGCTTCATCAAGAACAGCATCAGGACTAATATGAACTCCATGAACAACATACTGTAAATCTTCTTCATTGTGTATAGGTTGATTTTCTTCTCTAATAGGTACATAGTTCATAGAAGGAGTTAAAACTTCAAGATCAAACATCCAATCAGGGCCTTTACCCTTCTGATTGTCTTGATCTTCTAAAAACTCAACATGAAGACAATCTTGAACCTTCTTAGTGACTCTGTTGTACACTTTAAAGCATTTACTGTTGGTACAATATCCCAGTAAATAACCTTCTTCTGACTTGCCATCAAACTTACCCAGATTATCAATTGTATTCAAAATAGTAAGAGGGCATCCAAAAGGCTTCATAAATCGAATGTTGGGTTTGTTGCCCATCAGCAACTCATAAGGTGTCTTCATCTGAGGCTTAGTAACTGATACTCTGTTAAGTACATAGCAAGCAGTACTTACAGCTTCAGCCCAGAATTGAATAGGTAGTTGTGAATCTGCTAGCATGGTTCTGGCTGCTTCAATCAAAGTCCTATTCTTTCTTTCTGCAACACCATTCTGCTGTGGTGTTCTGGCAATACTGAACTCCCTCTTGATTCCTTTGTTTGCACAAAAGTCATCCATAAGCTTGTTCTTGAATTCAGTTCCATTGTCACATCTAATACTTCTAACCTTGAGTCTCAATTGGTTTTCAAGTGCTATTATGAGAGTCTGAATAGCATCAAAAGTATCATCTTTAAATCCCAAGAAAAATACCCAACTGAATCTACTGCAATCATCTGTGACAACTAAGCAGTACTTCTTTTTGTTCAAACTTGTAACAGATACAGGACCAAATAGATCCATATGTAACAGCTCCAATGGTTCTCTAACAGTCCTTTCCTCAAGCTTCTTGCAGGAAGCTTTATGTTGTTTACCCTTCTTACATGCCAAACAGGAGTGATCATTCTTGTAAGTCTTTGAAGGTAAACCTCTAACTAAATTTCCTTTGACTAGTTTGTTGATATTCTTGAAATTCACATGGCCCAATCTTCTATGCCAGTGATGTTCTTCTTCAGATGTTGCTTTTGCCACCAAACATGTGGCTCTCCCATAAAAATGAAGACTTTTCATATCTAGACTATACACATCATTGGTTCTTGGTACTCTAAGAACTACCAAGTCATCATCAACAGTCTTGAACTCAGGGGAAAGGATGAGACATTATGTGTCGGTGAATAACACATGATGCTTTTTATTACAGATTTGAGAAACTGACAATAAGTTGAACTTGAGCTCCTTCACATATCTAACATTCTCAAAATCTATACGTCCTACTTTGATGGTTCCTTTTCCAGTAATTCTTCCTCCATTGGGATCATTCCCAAATGCAACTCGTCCTCCACTAATAGATCGAAAATCTGACAGAATCTCCTTGTCTCCTGTCATGCTTCCAGAGCAACCACTATCCACAATAAGATGATCTTTAAGCTCCTCTTCTGGGTTGCCCTGCACAAAGACTTAGAGAGTTAGTTTCTTTTAGGAACCCAAGCCATTACTGACTTGTGTTCCCCTTGTGGAGTTACAAACTCAAATTCTTTGAGTATGTAATTCCCACTATTTTTTAAAACATGATCCAGAATATCTTTTGATTTTAGCATGTGAATTTTCAAAACTTTCTGGATTTTCAACAGAACTCTCTTTTGCAAATTCATTCTCTTTTTCTTGTATTATAAAAACATCTGATTCACTTTTTGTTGAAAGTACTGTTTGTCCCTCTGCAGTACTTTCTCTCTTAACCCACTCAGTTTTAACACTTAGTTCCTGTGATCTAGATTCCCTATGTGTATTATAATACCTTCTAGGTTGATAATAATGAGATCTCCTAGGGTTCCTGTTCCATGCAGTGTTAGCAGTACCTTGTTTGAATTGAGCAGTACTGTGGGAAGGTACTGCTTGTGAAGGTACTGGTGATTTAGAAAAAGGTCTTCTCTGGTGAGGGTACCTATGGTCTGGTGAGAAATTGCTGTGATTAGCCCTATTTGAATTATTCCAAACTGGTTTGTTCTCTCTAGGTTTCTGGTTGGCAGACTTGTTCTTTGGAAATTTTCTAAGGTATTCTGAGTGATGTTCACAATCCTTGATTAAATGATTAGGACTAAAGCACACAAAACACAATTTTTGACCCATACTTCCAAAGTGACTTCTTCTATGTCTATGACCAAAACTATTTTGCCTTCTAGGTGAATGATTGAACCTGTTTTGACCAAATGTATCCCAAAAAGGTTTAGCAGTACTGTTTTGAAAGGTTTTCCTGAAGGTACTGCTTGTGGAGCAGTACTTTGAGTTGAAGGTACTGCTTGACTTTGAACATTGTTTTCAACAGTTTCTTTTGGGGTTTCAGACCTAGATTGACCTTTAAGTTTCTTTCTAAACTCTAAGCTGTCTACTCTAAAACGAGAAACATCAGGTCTTATGGGTTGATGACTATCAATGGGATGTGGGACAGCATGATAACCGTTGTCTTTCTTATATTCTGGAGGTGGTTCACAAATTGAATCCTCATTACTAGATGTGTCTACATAATTAATGAGTTCATCATCACTAGTGGTTATATCCTCTAGGTCATCACCAGATTGATTCTCTTCTATGTTATCAAAGTCCATACCAAAACCTAAGCCAGTTCTAATATATGCTCTTCTCTGTTTTTGAACATACGTAACATGTGACAGACCAGATTCTTTCCAAGCATCAAACTTTGCTAACAAATCATCTATTTCCTTAGTTAATTTCTCTATTTCAGCAATTTTACAATTTAGTTTCCATTCACTTAGTTTTAACTGGTAATCCTGTTGTTCATACTTTTCAGCCCAAGCCATTTCATTATTTTCATGTGTTAATATTTTGGATTCCATTGACTCTAAGGTTATTTGATAACCAGCTACCTCAGACCTAGCCCTAACACAATTATCTCTTTCAATCACATAACTACCAAGTAATTTTTGATAAAAATCATGACAATTCGAGCATACCTCAGAGATAGGGGGTGAACTTGATGAAGTAGCCACCATTGCAAGCAGAACATGATCATCTTCACACTCCAAGCTCCAATCAAATCCTCCATAACCATCTCTAGATTCCAAAGCAGCATGATCAGCTTCCTCATCAAAGACAGTGCTCCAGTCCAATTCTTCTACTGAATCTTCAACTGCTTCTTCCACTGCTACCATACAGTAGGTCACTGGTTCATCATCAAACTCTTCACTCCAGTCAACCTCTGATAAATTCTCTTAAGCAACCAAAGCCTTTGTTTCAATAATAGGGATTTCTTTTAGCTCTAGCTTTGGTTTCTCAGTCATCCTGTTTGCTTGATACTTAGCAAACCTGCACTCCCTTGCAAAGTGTCCAGTCTTTTGACAATTAAAGCATTCAATTTCGAATTTGTCAAAAGTGATTCCCTGTTTTGGTTTGTAGTCAATGCTTTTTCCTGTCTTTTTCATGTACTTCTTGATCCTTGCAGTGATCATTGCAACTTGCCACCTGATATCAATTTCTTCTAAAGCATCCTCTTCAATCTGTGAGAGATCTTCTTCATAAGTGACATGTAAAGAAGCTTGTTGTGCAAAGAAAGAGCATACAACTTCATCTGAGTGCATGGTAGTAGTTGGTGAGGCTTGCTGAGCATAGGTGGGGGGGGTGTAAACAGCAGTACTTTGAGCAACAGTACTTTGAGAAGGAGAAGCAGTACTTTTGGTTAAAGTACTGCCTCTCTTTTCAGATGATAGAAAAGCAATACTGTGGGTTTTGGAACTGGTTTGACCATTCATCTCATGCTCACATACCTTTAGATGATTGTAGAGATCATCAAAGTCCATAACATCCAAACCTGGTTGTCCTCTGATCATTGTAGCTATCATATGCCATGATGATGGCAGACTCCTTAAGAACTTGAGATTAGCATCTTCAACTGAAACTTGTGCTTTGTATAATTCCAACATGTTTAGGAGATTTTGAAATCTATCATATGCAGCATCAAGACTCTCTCTTTCACCAATAGTGAAAGTTTCAAACTGTTGCTTCAACAGATTTCTGTGCATCTTTTTAGAAGCTTCATTCCCTCCAAATCTTGTCTTGAGTGCAGCCCAGAGCTGCTTAGCATCTTTAGCATCATGGAACTTGAGAAGATGACCATCTGGAATGGCAGACAAGAGAATGTTGAGTGCCTTCTCTTGATTCTTTAATGTTGCTGCTGGTAAGACTGCCTTAGGTGCTTTAGGTTGTCCAGGAACATCAATAGTTTCTGGAACTTCTTCATTACCATTGACAATTACATTCCATAGAGCATGGTCTGTAATAGCAATGTACTGCCTCATCTTCATACACCATAGGTCATATTATCCCTTCTTGATGACAGGAATCCTCATTGAGGTGATGGAAGGTGGTGGAACAGAATCAGTCGACATCTTTAGGTTTTAGGGTTTCTTCTTAGTCAGAGTTTCCACACAAGATCTGATACCACTTGTTGGATCGATGTACTCTAACCAAACTAACTTAAATAGCTTGTTAAGGTTTAACAACCTCGGATAAATCCTAAGTTATTAACAATGAAACATTGAGCGAACTCTATTAAGTATGCGGAATTTACTTAACAAAGCTAAGAAGTATAACTTTAACTTTAAACGATTTTATTAATAACTCTAACTCTGCTTATTATGCAGACTCTTTAACAACTCTAATAATATCGAACTTCTCTAAAACTCTAATAATATCACATACTTCTAATATCAATCTAGGGGTCCTTTTATAGGATCAAGGATAACCCTAAACGATTTACAATTCTTATTCTTGTACGTCAAGAAAACAATACATAGAAAGTTCTAGATAAACATAACTTTCTATCTTTAATCTAATACAACCGACTTATAATCTTTGCAGTACTTTGATGATAAGCAGTACTTTGACTTCTTGCAGTACTTTGACTTCTTGCAGTACTTTATCTTTCTGCAGTACTTTGTTAATCTTCAATACTTTAATCTTCTGTATCCCAACAAGATACATTAAGGTGCATTCACTGATTCAATGAGCTTAAGTGATGTGATCATCAGGGGGAGAGAAGATACGCGTTGCACTCTTTTTCCCTTGACCACGGTTTTGTCCCCACAGGGTTTTCCGGCAAGGTTTTTAATGAGGCAACATCCCCGAGCGTATAAAGGAATTTTTTTTCCTTCACTAGATTTTTTTCCCACTAGGTTTTGTCTAGTAAGGTTTTAACGAGGCATAATCCTCAAATGCACATCCAAGGGGGAGTGTTATGGATAATTATAATATAGATGTCCGTATCTTATAGGATACTGATTTGAGGTATTTGAGTTATATTAGAAGATTACATATCTTCCATAAATGTCTGACCCTAAAAATGGTTGATCTTAAACTGGATATGCATTTACAAGTGGAGGAACTGCAATTTCATGGCGTTCAGTTAAGCAGACGATCTCAACTAGTTTATCTAACCATGCAGAAATTCTAGCGATACATGAAGCAAGTCGAAAATCTGTTTGGCTAAGAAGTGTGATACAACACATACAAAGATCATGTGGAAATTCGTCAGAAAAGTAGGCACCAACAGTTTTGCATGAAGATAATGCAACATGTATTGCTCAACTTAAACAGGTTATATCAAGGGCGATAGGACGAAACATATTTTACCAAAATTCTTATTCACTCATGACTTACAGAAGAATGGTGATATTAACAAGTTCGTTCAAGCGGATCTATTTACCAAGGCACTTCCTACCTCAACATTTAGGAAACTAAGTTACAATATTGGAATGCGCTGACTCAAAGAGATCAAGTGATATAGTCATCAGAGGGAGACAATATGCGCTGCACTCTTTTTGTCCTTTGTCATGGTTTTGTCCTACTGGGTTTTCCTGACAAGGTTTTTAATGAGGTAGCATTGTTAAAGTATATTAATAATATGGACATACAAGAGGAAGTGTTACGAATAATATTATGTGGATGCCCATATAACCTATAAGAGGCCCATTACCCAATTAGCTATTAGGGTTTTCCTCTAAGGTTGGGGATCTATTGCAAAGTGGATAAAATTAAAAAGTGTAGAAAATCATTCATAGTGTGACACGTGTCTCCCACTCTAAATTATACATAAAATCCGCCCAGGGGTAATATGATCTTTTGACCCATTTTTTCTTTTCCACCTCAAATTTCAAACGCACGTATCTCTTAAACCACAAACTTTTAGAAAAAACCGATTTCACCATAATTTTTAAAATTCGATTCTCTTTAATTTGGTATAAATATTTTTAATTATTTCAAAACCTTTTTTTGACATATTCATTGGGTCATGATTTTCTTGATGTTTTTGCTATTTTCGATCCTATTTTTTACCTTAAAAATTGCGGAATCAGAAAATACTTAAAACACAAAAGTTTTAGATTTTGATTCACTCTTTACCCACGAATTTGAATCACTCAAATCCGATATGATATGAGTGAGATATCGAACGTTAAAGATGACATTTTAGTCATATTTGTTGCACACAAGGTGTTTGATGAAATGTCTAGCTTAGATTTTTAGTGTTAAAATTGAGCTAATAATTTTTGTCTCACAACGCATCATTAATCATTTTAGTAATGTAAAACTCAAAAAGTGATATTTTTTAATAGTTAAAGTTTTTAACTATTAAAACTGATGAACCAAACTAATGAACTGATGAACCAAACCAAAACTGATGAACCAAACCAAACTGATGAACTGATGAACCAAACCAAAATTGTTGGTGTTTGATTTGTTTTGTTCTTATCAGTTTATTTTGGTTCATCAATCATAGTTTCAGTTTTGGTTGGTTCATCAGTTTTTGGTTTGGGTTATCAGTTTGGTTTGGTTTATCAATCATAGTTTTAGTTTTGGTTTGGTTCATCAGTTTTGGTTTGGTTCATCGGTTTTTGGTTTGGTTCATCAGTTTGGTTTGGTTCATCAATCATAGTTTCAGTTTTGGTTTGGTTCATCGGTTTTTGGTTTGGTTCATCAGTTTGGTTAGGTTCATCAGTTTAGGTTTTATGCTTTTTTTTTAAACAGTTTGGTTTGGTTCATCAGTTCATCAGTTTGTTCATCAGTTTTAATAGTTAAAAACATTAACTATTAAAAAACATCACTTTTTGAATCTTACATTAATAAAATGATTCATGATGCGTTGTGGGACAAAAATTAGTACATTTAGCTCAACTTTAACACTAAAAATCTAAGCTAGACATTTCATCAAGCACCTTGTATGCAACAAATATGAGTAAAACACCATCTTTAACGTGTGATATCTTACACATATGACATCGAATTTGAGTGATTTAAATTTCTAGGTAAAGAGTGAACAAAAATATATAACTTTCATGTTTTAAGTTTTTCATGATTCGCCATTTATGAAGGTAAAAAATAGGGCCGAAAATGCCAACAAAATAAAGAAAATCAAGAACGATTTGATATGTAAAAAAAAAAGTTCGAAATATTTATCAAGATTTATACCAAATTAAAGAGAATCGAATTTTAAAAATTATGGTGAAATTGGTTTTTCTTAAAAGTTTGTCGTTTGAAATTTGGGGTGAAATATAAATAACGGGTTAAAATGAAAAAAATACCCCTTAACCGAATTTAATATGAAAAAAAAAGAAGAGAGTGAATGGGGACACTTGTCACATTGTTAGTGGCTTTTCTAGCATTTTTCATTTCCTTACTTTCTAAAGGATCGCATCTCTTTGCCCTAATATTTATCTTATATATACTCCTTGTAATCTCCTACACTATGATCAATTGAAGAATACTTCCATTCCCTCAACTCTTGTTCAGAACAATATATTTCTTTTTTTTTTTATTTTTTTTCTAAATGTCAACTAAGTATCTCACAAATTATATACCACAACTATCTCACATGTGATTTGAACTCACAGCCATTTCGTTAGAAAGCTGCTTACACAACAAGAGATACCATTAAGACAAAACCCTTTAATAATCCTTTTCTTTGATATGTGAAGTTTGATTACTTATATACGGGTTTTACTATAATCTATTTATGTTCATGCTGCTCATGATATCTTTCAACTCATCAAGGGAGTATATGATTAATCTTTGATAAAATGTGAGTTAATGATAAGGTTTTATATCTTCTATAATCATTCGGTTATCTATCCTACCTTATAATGTATTTACGACTTTTTATAAAAGGAAGTGTTAAAAAAATAAACCTACACACTTATTATAAAAGAAAATATCACATTTCAAAATAAGTCAAACTACAAAAACTGTATTAATTTTGCTATTAATTGTATTAATTTTGTTATTAATTCAACACATAGCTTTAATATTCAGCTATCTTCCTTGAAATTAAATACACAAAATTGTAACAACACCAATTTAACACATTGTAACAACACACACCAATTCATTCATTCTTACAGTTATTTTGAAAAAAAGCGTGTAACCGAATAACATTTGTTCGCCGCAAAATATAGTAATAGAGTACCTGCCACCCCATTGCGCGGGTACCCTGCTAGTTTAAACCTTATGTCGCGGCTTTTGATTATGATTAATCTTAAAAATATCTTCATGAAAAAAACAAAGTGACAGTTTACTAGTTTGGTTTCAAATGTGTAATGCTTAGTTTATTTTATGTTTTTTTTGTTGGTTCATATCCTCTTGTAATTATCTTGATTATTTAAGTTGGGGTGTCATGTCTTGTATTGTTTCTCTTTTTCTCTTTTTCGAGATTTCGTAATATATTTTGCCTTTCCAAAAAATAAATAATAAATAAATAAAAAATCTTCATGGAAAACAACCTTATTCTCTGCCTCTAAATTATTTTCAACCAAAAGATGATTTATCGGATGAAAGCATGCTAATGACATCACGTATGTGGCATAGAGTAGGGGAGACGTTTTGAAGAGATTCTACATTATGTGAAATGAGTTTAATGTATCTCCAAAGTATCCAAAGATTACCTCCTTTGTCATTTTCTACGTTTAACTAAAGCTTTTGAATTCGAGGGTAGCTGTCACAAGTCCGTTTTGGTGTTGCTAATGTAGATTCTTATCATGGGGGTATATGCACTTTTGCTGAAAGACTCTTTCATGATGACTTTGCATATGAGTTAGGGTTGATTGTTTAGGCTCATATAACCGGCTTATGGCTTATGGATTATTTGATTTTCGGCTTATGTTTCGTCAACGCATTTTTTGTAGTTTTTTTTAAACTTTTTGACTTGATAAGTTTATTATGTTATAATTAGCTTATAAGAAAAAAATATTAAAATAATCCCAAAAAATGAGCATTTGATATATAAGCCGAAGCCTACATAAGCCATAAGCCCACTATATAGGCTTAAACAAACACCCCCTTACACAATTTCAATATTAGGGCGCGTTTGGTTTGTAGAGGGAATGAATTAGAATTTGGATTAAGTATTGGTTTGAAAGAATAAAAATATATAGTAATGTTAACTGTTGTTTGTTTAATATACTAAAAATGTGATTAAATTAAAAAATTATGATTATTAAAATATTAAAACAATGAATGAGACCCATTTGTTTCAAAAGTGACAATAGAAGAAATTTAAAAGAAAATATATATTTAGCATGAATTTTCATAAAAAGGTAGACTTTATTATCTACACTCACCAGATCTAGGTTTTGGAGAACCCCACTGTCAAGGGTTTGAGGCCGAATTTCAAAACCAAAACCTACATAACAAACAAATGATTATTTGTCAAACCCAATCCCCCCTCTCAAAAACCATAAACCAAACAGGCTGGTTCCAAAGATAGATTATGTGGGTTGCATCTATTCTTTCGATGAAAAATATCAATATCTTGATAGCAATAGTCACCAATAAAGAACTTCATGTTTAACTTTCTCTTGGTCGATAATCACCAAGTTGACTTTGGATTTTTGTGGTTCCTTCACGCGTAATAAATGTAACAGACTATAGACTAGTGCAGTTTTTTAAGAAGTTTGGTGTCCATCGATTCATCTATGGTGCTCATGAAGAGGGATAACCTCTATACCTTATCCTACTCCTAAAGACATGACACTGCACCTTATTTGAATGTATCTTAGGTTTTGATTACTATAGACGTATAGACATACTGAGAGCTTATTGTTGGTTCTACGTCACTAAGTTTTCGTTTGTAAATTTTCTTGGACTTAAGTTTCATGAACGTGAATATGAATATACTTATTATAATTCTCATTTTCCCACATGGAATACATGTTTGTTTTGTTTTTCTATTTACTTGCATAATATATCATCATTATTTATTTAATAATTTTGAATACTACTTACTCGTGAATTTTACGGGTCATTTAGCTGTACATCTATACTTATAATTATTGTTAGCCTTAAAATACCCCTATTAAAATATACAATTAATAAACCACAAGGTAGAAAACAAACAAGCTATTAATCTGGTCATAACCGAAACACGTAAATTCGAATAAAAAGAATTATACAGGTTAAAGTACAAAAATTTTGATGTGGTTTATAAAGTACTCACTTCGTCGCACATTAAGTGTCAGTTATAACTGTTTGTAGTCTTTTTTCTCCATTTTTGACTTAAATTATTTTTATTCGTGTTATATAATATTTTATGCAAAATATATGATTGGATTAAGTTTCTAAATATATTTTCATTTGTATATTTTTCATTAAGTATTATATAACACAAACAAATATATTTAAGGTCAAAGTTAAAGAAAAAAAACTTAAGAAACTATAGTGAACACTTAATGTGGGACGGACTACGGAGGTAGTATGAAAATGTGTAACTTTTAAATACCGTAATCTATATTTTGTTAAGCAATGTCATATATAAATTTACTAATCATATTTTGCACGAATTAATGTCTACTATTCTATGTTTACTCGTTATACTGTATATTTTTGTGACAAATATTACACAATATTTATTGAGTAGCAAGTACTTTTCACCGTCACTAATCAAAATTTCGTAATACTACTGAGTACCGTTTTCGTATCGCCATTGCATCGTGATGCACAATTACTCAACTATTTTTATAATATATTGTGCGATAGGGTTATTCTCTAAAATTCCCTCATGTGCAAAGTTATTATCAAGAAAAATATATAATCAAATAATATTATTCGTCAAAAGTTTTGATTTAAGGGCAACTGCCGTTACAACACGCAAATGCCAAGCTAGTTAGTATCAAATTAAATTTATCTTTATAGCTACACTTTTAAGATAATAAATTCAAAAGTCTCACTCCATTTTTAAATTTCAGCATCAAAGGCCGGAGGAGGTACCGTTCATTTATATATGCATGTTAATATTCAACTAGAAGCATATGTTTCTAACGGAATTGATTTTATTATCAAACTTCGCGTTCACACGTAATCATGAACTAGTATACTACAGATTCTTTGTCATTTAAAGGAATGTATACTTGAACAACAGATAGATAATTCGTTAGTTATAATATAATATTAATCGAACAAGTGATATGAATGGAATCCAAAACAAACTAAAACATCCTCTTGATATCATATTCCATATCATCTAGAATCGGTGAAAAGTAAATGGATTCTTTTCTCTTTCCACATGGCTCGATGAGGGCATATCGTATCGCCTTAGGAATTTACTTGGATACAAATTTATAAGAATGATGTCAACGTTTCCACAAGTTTTTTTTATGCTATTTGTTGTTGATTGGTTCCTACCACGTAATGTTACAAAATCGCCTACATATTGGGGTTATAATTGTGGTTTGGTATTGAGTAAATTTGAAAGAGTAAATTAAACAGATGTGGTACATGAAATAAAAGGTCTTTTTAGCCTCACTAGAAATTGACACGTATACCATATATGTTTTTTTTTTTTTTTTTTTTTTTCACGAAACCTCTTAATCTAACTTAGTCAGATGTAAATGTAATAAGAGGTTTGGATCAATAAGTGCATTTGTTTTTTTCTTTGTTAATATGAGTCAGATTTAAATTTCTCTGCCTCTTATTCACATTAAGATTAAATCAGATTCAGACATTTCAGCCACATATTCAGATTTAGATGTGCGAACCTTATTCAGATTCAGAGTCTCTTAATAAACAAAGATCACCTAATTTTCTTTTAGTATAGTTCATTGGTATCATAAGTGCCAACATGACATGATCAAACGATAAGAAAAGGAAAAAAAATTATTACTTTCGTCCTAAATTAGTTGTCTCATGATAAAAACATACAATTTAACAAAATATAAGTATCACTTTTTTTTTTTTGTCTTAATTTTTGTTGAATGAAATTTTTATCATTAACTAATAATTAAATGTCTTCTTTAAAGTTTCCAATAATATTTTGAAACAAAGATAATATAGTAAATTTGATTCAACTTCTCTATTTATATTATATAGTATTGGACATTAAAATGGGACATTTCAAAAAATAAAATAAAATACATGAATTATTAATTTGGCACTGACAGGGTATTATATTGCATTTTTGAACAATATTCTTATAATTTATAATTTGAACATCAAATATAATTAGTTTTATAAAGTGATGGCTATTCTATATTTAAGAACATTATAACTTGTCATACATATTGTAATAAAATAGTATCGGGCTTTTAGACTTGGTATAAGCTAATATATTATATGTAGAGTAAACTGCCAAAAATGTCCTTAAACTTTCTCATTTCTGTGAGAAATGTCCATGAACGAAAAATAATGCAAGCTGTGTTCCTAACGTTTGGTTTTCTTGCGAGAAATGTCCCTATGATCGATTTTGGCTAACACTTGTTACTAAATCCTGTTAGTTAGTCCTCATGTGCGTTCCACGTGAGGGTAATTTCGTCAATTCACTTTTCCGCCATTTAGACCCAACAGCTACCTTCCCAGGCACGATAATCGATGAGGACAATTTTTGCAAACAAACATAGTCGCCTATAACGCGGTCAAATCACACACACAAACACATTCTATCTTCTTTCAACCGATCAAATCACACACCCACAAACACATACCATCGGAACTTAGCAGGCGTTCAAAATCAAACAACACACATACCAAATAAGAATATATTTTTTTCATTCAAACATTATTTGTTTTAATCTTAATCGTTAATGAAGTAAAAATGTATGGCAATCAATTTGTGTGCGCGGTGGACGATGCTGATGAGCTTTTGGATGAATTTGTAAGTTAACACCATATATATGAATTTAAGTGTTACTAGCAGGGCACCCGCGCGTTGCAGCGGCGAGCGCCATACAATTAAAATATTCAGTGATTTTTTTTTTAGATTAATATTTGACAATACAATAGATATACAGACGACGATAATTTTAGTTTTGAATACTGTTATGCAATAACAAAAAAATTCATATAAAAATTGTAGATTATCCACGTGATGTGGTGACAATAATGAGTTGGTAGTAGGCATATTGGAAAGGTATGAGATAAAAGTAGTTGACAATAGCCCGTCGTCATAAGTTATCATTAAATAATAACTCCATAGCGACTTTTAAAAATCACTTACATTATACTAAGAAAATTTAGTTCTCAAAAATAATGTTTGTTAAATTTGTCCCACATAGATGGATGATACCAGTAAAAGATTACTTATAAAGATAAAGTAAAAAAGATATTCAATAAATCATGTGGGTTACTTTAAAGAGTATAATTATTAATATTCAAATATATATATATATATATATATATATATATATATATATATATATATATATATATATATATATATTATATAATTAGCACTTAGCATATTCAAATATATATATATATATATATATATATATATATATATATATATATATATATATATATATATATATATATATATATATATATATATATATATATATATATAGAATCCGGATCGATTGAGAAGGTTTTTATTTTGAGAAGATTGAGAAGGTTTTAAAAAATGATAGATTTTTAACTTTGATTCATGTTTTTCAAACGTAAAACTCGTTTTAATATGATTAAAATTCAAAATGTGTAAATAAATTTTGAATCGATGTTAAAAATCTCTCGATTTTGCAATATATGTAGAATACTAAATCATCTGTACAAATTTAATGAATCGTCATCATAACTCGATTTTAACAATGATTTGTGAATCAAATTTGTGATTTATAGATTCGATTCACCATAAAATGATATTTACTTGTGAATCAAATCAAAAACATGAATCAATTTGCTCAAACGAAGATTTCTCAGTCTTCTCAAAATAAAAACCTTCTCAATGGAACCGGAGCCTATATATATATATATATATTAAATTACTTTGTATTTTTTTATTATTTTTTTTAAAAGCATGTTTAAAAAAAGTGCTTTAAAGTGTTGAAACAAATGCTATTATAGATGTATTTATTAAAATTTGCCATTATTAGCAAGTGTTGAATCTTAATTTTTTAAGCCTTCCTTTTTAGGAATGTCCCAAATGCTTTATAATATAGTATAGATTTCAGTAAGAAACAGGTTTTTAAGAAATTCATAATGTTTAAAAATTAATTTTGGCATAAGAACTACGTTTTAGGAGGTTCCTATCATGGCAATCATTATATTTACCTAGTTAACTGTATTGGTGTTAGATGGAAAGTCAGTATTAAGAGAGTGTCAGAGTTTGTCTGTGTGGTTGAGGGACCTAGGTGGAATGATTTTGTTATGCACAACCTCACGCCATGTGGTGTTAGTTACATACATATTGTAGAAGAGGGTGAGGACATTTTTTATGTAACTTGCTACAGCGAGAATGGGGAGGAATTTCACAATTACGAACCAGAAAGCGCTCAGTTTTGGCGATGTTTAGTGCCAGTTGCAGACACATCTCTTTATATACAGTCATTTCCAAAAGGTTCTCTAAGATATCTCAATGGTCTAACCACTACAGAGTCGGTCATGGTTACTAGTAACACCATTGACTACCAAGTTAGGGTCGAAAGTTCAAAAGATTGGTATTGT
The DNA here is from genome assembly GCA_019973895.1 of Chrysanthemum seticuspe. Classification (NCBI taxonomy): domain Eukaryota; kingdom Viridiplantae; phylum Streptophyta; class Magnoliopsida; order Asterales; family Asteraceae; genus Chrysanthemum; species Chrysanthemum seticuspe. Next base: position 239,071,450 of record BPTQ01000005.1, read on the forward strand.
CGGTATGTACACTTGTTCCTGTATGGTTGAGTTGGGTAAAATTGGTTAAAGACTTGAAAATGGAACCTGGTCAGTGGTTGGTGTTTACTCATGTTGTTCCGCTTAGGGAGTATAATGTCATGCTTTTTGAACCTGATGGAGGGGCTATCACAACAGTGGAAACATACTCCACTAACATAGCCATGAACGCCCTTTGTCACGAAGGACATCATCCAGCTATGTTTTTCCTTATTAACTTTAACTACATCGAGTATATAATATCAGTGCAAGATTTTAGATTACCTGCAACTAATTTTGAATTATTAATATCAGATTTTGATCTTTGCCATACGAACTGAATGTGTAACTGGAGGTTCAACAGTGTACATGATGAAGAAGAAAGGGCGTTTTGCAGAAAGATGACTGCAACTTTTTGGAAAGATGGAGGACTTGGAAGTGTATTATAACTTTGCTAATTTGTTATTACGCTTAATATTATTGTGGATCTTGGTTGAATGATGTATGTTGGGAACTTATCATGGAAATGTAATCATGAGGCTATGGTGGGTGAAACTTGGAGAACATTGTTCTACATTTTTGGCCTGTTACCGAGTTGCTTAATCAGATATATAGTTGTGATTTGTCCGAGTTATTGTATGTCTGATATAATGATTGATAGATCATAATGTAGTATGCTTGTTGTATCAAGGTTTTTCCGCCTGTCAAAAACTTTCCCTTTTTTGTTGATGTAACTGTTGATACTACTAATATATCATAGCTGTTTCACCAAAAAAACTAATGCTAAGTTTGATTCATTTTGTAACAGGATATATCATCTAAAATTGTTAAGAAGTACAACTTATATGGGTTCTCTTTCATTGTTGTAAAGCACCAAAGGGTAGAGAAAGTGTTCATCGTACGTAAGAAACACAAAGATACTACGTCCATCAAAGGTGAACATGAGTGTTGCAATTGTTTCATCAGCTAGTTTCAGAGATTTTAAAGAGGAAGCAGGGTTTACTCCAGGTCAGATGGTCCGGTTCTTTCTCATCGAAGAAACAAACAGGACAAAAGGAGTGTTGGGGTTTGATATGTGTTGATGGGTGTTGAGGATGGGTTAATGTGGTCCTCTATTGTATGTTTTGGAATGGTGATGACATCAAATAAGGTCATACTAATAACATCATTTATCCTATGTATATTGCTTGTTTTATATTATTTTATATAAGAATTGATACTTAATCGCTTAAATGTTTCTATATTAGATATTTACAAGCAATGGTAAAAGTTAACAATAATGGACTTGTTTTGAAAAAAATTGGTCAAGCTCGATAAAGTCCACAAACAGACAAGAATACGCCGTATAATTCTAAAGGCCATTGTCTAACTTTGAAGTCCACAAAAATTGGTCAAGCTCGTTAAAGTCCACAAAAAATTGGTCAAGCTTGATAAAGTCCACAATCGATTATAAAGACCATTGTCTGACTTTGAAGAATATGTCGTATCCAAGTATTCGATACACCGTATATGAAACTTTGGTCAAACAGAAGAACGAGCTTGTTTTAGTCCAGATACGCTGTATGACCTTATAAAGATACGCTGTATCTATCTCAATGACTTCACCAGATTTCCAAGATTATGAAGACCTAATACGCCGTATTCATCTCTTTAATACGCCATATAAGTAAGGTAGTGTACGAATATACTGGAATATAATAATCTTGGACCTCACACGAAGTTAACTCGATACGCTGTATCGGACTAATCCGATACGCCGTATCGATCGTTTCAAAAACTATAAATAGAAAACCCTAAGTCCGGTTTTCAAAGAGGAGAAACCACCAAGTACGAAGCCAGAGACAAAAAAAGACCAAGAAGGTACTGATAGTGCCATAACTCCATAGAAGAATTCACTTAATTTGTTTTACTACACTTTAATCGTTCGGTTAGCGTAAATTTCTCTTTCTATTTATACTTGAATCTTTCTGAACATGTAATCTTGTATTTTGACTAAGATTATGGGCTAGTACCTGTAGGTATTAGCTAAGTTTAATGATTATTTGATGTTTTGATTTATTCTAATTCGATAGTTTACTTAGTCCCATTATTGATTACGTTTATTACTTTATTGATATTTGTTAATATGTTGATGTAAGCCATAAGAGGATAAATAATAAATTGATAATCCTTAAGGTGTGATTTATGCGGTTTTCGAGTAATCATGACAAGATTAGATCTGTTGAAAAACTTAATACGTAAATCTAGAATCTAAGGGCTGCCCATATTTAGGTCTGATAAACGCCATGTCGTGAGTATCGTCGTTACAGGTCTTAGAGTAATCATACATCTTATATGACTAAACTTAGTTAATACATTTTTCTTACTATCGGCTTGACCTCTTCTTTTTATCAGTGTTTCTACTTGTGTGTGTTATCTTCCTCATTTCCTTTATAGTTTTATTAAATCTAAACCTTGTGCCAGTCTTGTTAATACAAATAAGCAGTAAAAACGTTTATTTATATTTTACGATCTTCTAATTTTTTGTCGATAACAAACGTAAAATCATTTTAACGAAACAAATAAAATACATAAATGGTTTGAGCCAATAGTTTACTAACACACTTATGTTTTCATACAAAACACTAAACAAGTAATAGTGCTTTCATGATTTAGTAATGCATATGTACAACAACTAGTGTTTACATATTGGGTTGATATATACATACTTAGTATGTATTATAATGGGTAATAGAATGGGTAGAAGTTTAAGTATTTAACCCATTGACTTAACACATTGAATGTAGTTGGGTAAAACCCAAAGTCCATGACCCATACCCATGGAGCATAATCCATAACCCATGACCCATTGCATGACATCATGCATAAGTCATAATGGGTATTATCCATGACCCATGGAGCTAACCCATAACCTATTGACTAGATGCATTGCATCTTGTAGATACATTGTATCTACTTGGATACCCATGGTCCAAAGTCTAGGACCCATGACCCATAACCCACGGGTAATGAGGAGCGTCTCACGGATCCCTAGTATTACATTAGACGGATCCCTCAAGCAAGGGATCTGTGGGATCCGTGGAACAGTAGCATGTTTTTGTCTATAAATAGTGAGCCATTTCTTCATTGTAAGTTGCCACTTCTACTCATACTTTCTCCTAGTATTGAAAACTCTCTAACCTCAGATCCAAAGGATCTTTCTATGTAGTTTGTGTTTGTTTTTGTGTGATTCTCTAGGTTCCTCTTAAAGGCGAGATCACCACCTCTTGAAGTCGAGCAAGCTCAAGATGAGTTGCCATGCTTCGTCATCATCAAGATTACTGAAGTTCTCTAGTTGATAGTTCTTTCTTCCTCTCTAGAAGTGTTATGTCTAAGGCATTAGTGAAGGATGCCAAAAGGGTCAAGACGAAGGCATTAGTGAAAGGTGCCGAACGTCCGTGTCAATGGCATTAGTGAAGGATGCCAAAAGGGTCAAGTCGAAGGCATTAGTGAAAGATGCCAAAAGATCATGCCAAAGGCATTAGTGAAAGATGCCAAGGGTGTACAATCGATATGGTGCATCTATGTACAAATAGAGATAGGCTGTGTCCAAGGATAATAATATCCTTGTTGATGTTGTAATAAGGAGTGGGTCTCCTTTGGGATAGATGTTGTGTAGTGTTGGGTAGTAGTTCCTCCTTGTACCGGATAAAGTGTAGGCGACGTTGTGATAGGTTTGGTTCTAGCTCGTGGAAGAACCCGATGTCTAGCCTTGTACCGGAAAAAGAGTAGGCGACGTTGTGAAGGCTTCTCCGCCATAAGGAGTTTTATGTCGTGTAGTGATTACGAACTCTCAAGTAGGTGACTCGGGGAGTGGAGTAGGGCAAGGAAGGTGTCCTTGTAGCCGAACCACTATAAACACTCGTGTTGTGGTTTTTTGTTTCTTACTCTTTATCTTTACGTTACATGTTTACATATCTATCTATCAACATCCAACATACACATCTAAATAGATTGACATAAGTCGATCTAAATATTTTAAAACGAAGTTTTAATCGGTAAACTATTCAACCCCCCTTCTAGTTTTCCACAAGTCTTTCAGGCTGAAAAACTATTTTGTTGCGGTAGAATTAGGTAATATAGACTAACTTACATAATTAAAATACTGATAGATTTAAGTGTTAACGTTCCACTCTTAGTGATCGACACCCTACTTACCAACTAGCTCAACCGGATAACTTTACGTAAGTGTTTGTTATAGGTAAAGTCGGCAAAATATAAAATTAAAACTTGAATACATAAAACTACCCACACAACGAAATCCCATCAAGTTTTTAGCGCCTTTGCCGGGGAGTGAATTGTTTATTACTTGAATTTATTAGTATTTTGATTTAGGTCTTTAACTTAGTTTAATTCTTTTTAGTTTTTAACTTAAATAACCTTGTTGTATATTTTTATTTTGTGTTTTTCTGCATTTTGTGTGTTTGTTTTGTTTGCTTGTTTTGTGTCTTTGATTTTGTTTGTTTGTGTTTTTGTTTATTTTTTCTCCATGTTGTTCTGCTGTATTTTGCTGAATTAAATGATACGGCGTATTCAGTTTTTTGAATACGACGTATTGCGTTTTCATTTTACATTCAACGTATCAAGTTTAATTATTCAGATATAGCGTATTCAGTTTTCTGCATACGGCGTATTCTGATTAAAACACTGGTGTATTTTTATTGCGTATATGACGTATCCAGGGTGCTGGATACGGCGTATCGTCTATCAGATATGAGCATATTTTTATTTTTTGTATTCCATTTTCGTTCTTCGTTTTATGTAAGTTTCTTTCTTCAGACCTATCCTATTGATACCATTGTCTTGTTTTCAGGTATTCCATGACCAGGATTTCGAAACAGGAGCTCATTGAACCTTATAGTGAACCAGAACAAGCCTTTCATTCATTAAGAAAGCATTTTAGGACTACAAGCTTTGATTGCTCAAATTCATTGGAAAACAATTATTTTTCTGATTAAGAAGCTAAGTTTGAATAAGAAATCACAAAAACAATGATAGACCCAACTATGGAGAAGTACATGACTAAGACCCAAGATGACTATGGCCCAATCAGGATTAAAAGCTTAAATTGGAAGAATTATATTCAGATAATTGTTGACGACTATTACAGATATACTTGGTTAAAGATTATAAGATCAAAGGACGAAACACCAGGCATCATCATCACGTTTTTTAAGCGTATACAAGTCCTTCTACAAGCTACTGTAAGGATTTTCATAACGGATAATGGCACAAAACTTAACAATCAGGAGTTACGAATTATTTTGAATATGTTAGGATAACACATAAAACTTTAGTCGTAAGAGCTCCACTGCAAAACGGGGTAGTTGAAAGAAGAAATCGCACTCTTGTCAAAGCCGCCCGAATAATGCTGGTCTATTCTAGTGCACCATTATTCCTATGGGCTGATGTTGTTGCAACTACGTTCTTTACTTAAAACATATCTCTAATCCATACCAGTTTCAACAAAATACCATATGAACTCATCAGCTACAAAAGCCTGATATCTCATATCTTTACATGTTTGGCGCCTTGTGCTATCCAACAAATGACAGAGAAGATTTAGGCAAACTGAAACCTAAATGTGATATTGGAATCTTCATTGGCTATGTAGACAACTAAAGGGCATTCAGGATCTACAATCGAAGAATACGAAGAATAATGGAGACAATGAATCTAAAATTTGATGAAATTTGACAAATGGCTTTTCAGAGAGTCGCTCTAGAACCCGTGCTTAACCCAATGGTTTCTAATCACAACGGATTAGAAACTGGATTAAACCCTCAGACTTCTGGACACATCAGTTCAGGAATCGTACCTAAAGAAGCTCCAACAACAACTTGTGATAAATCTACAGATCAAGAGTTGGAAAATTTCTTTGAGTTAATGTTTGATGAATAACATGGTGGAAATTCGACAAATGCATCAAGACATCGTTCTGCTGCACCCTCTCAACCAAATCAACAACCACAATCACAATATGCATCAACAGTCGTCGAAAATGAAGCACCAACTACATCAAATTCATATACATCAATCACACAAACTCCAGTAATTGAAATCACTATACCAAAAAATGTTGCAAATGAGCAAGAACAAACATAAATTCAAGAAGAACGATCACCAAACGATATCAATGCAGAGTTAGAGGAATTCAATAGTCAGTTTGCTACTCAAACAACGGGATCTACTGAATCTACTTCAAGAGATCAAGAGCCTACTAATAAGCATATGGTTACTTAACGGTATCCTTCAGAACATAAATGGACAAGAGATCATCTACTCCATCAAGTGCTCGGTGATCCACAATAGTCAATAACGACCAAAAGCAAATTAAAAACTGATCCAGAAATTTGTATCTTTACGCTTGCTATATGCACGAATAAAGAACCAAAGAAAATTCGTCAAGCAATGGAAAATTATTGATGGGTTGAAGCGATGCAGGAAGAACTTCTATAGTATGAAATACATGATTCTTGGGAAAAAGTTGAAAAACTGATCGACAAACCGGTTATCAATCTCAAGTGGATATGGAAGACAAACTAGATGAACAAATGACTATAATATGCAACAAGGCTCGTCTTGTGGCCAAGGGATATAGTCAAGAATAAGGGATAGATTTCGAATAATCATTCGCCCAGTGGCAAGAATAGAAGTGGTTCAGATATTTCTAGTGTACGTAGCTCACAAGAACATTATGGTTACCAGATGGATATCAAGAAAACTTTATTGAATGGAACTATCAAAGAAGAAGTTTATGTGAGTCAACCCGAAGCCTTTGTCGATATGGAACATCCAAACCACGTATACAAGCTAAAGAAGGCCATTTACTGTCTAAAACATGCTCCAAGGGCATGGTATGATGAACTATCTTCCTTCTTACTTTAGAATCATTTCACAAAAGGTATTTTTGACTCAACTCTTTATCTATACTACATAAAATGGAAAAACGGTCAAAGGTGAAAAGTGAAAAAGTTGAATTGTTGAAATTGGTCAAATGAGAGAGAAATGAATAATGTAATTAATACTCTTATTAAAACACCCCATTACTTAAAAGTACAATTATTTATTCACATTTTACAACTAATTAAAAGTACGTTTACAAAATTAAAAAACAACCAATTAAAACACCCCTTACTAAAAAGTACAATAAAAATTTCACAACGTACAATTTAAAGAAGCTACAACATAATCCAAAATATAAAATAATTAAACACACTAATTAATGGTATTTTTAAAACACCCAAAAATGAAAAGTACATGTTATTATACACATTATACAAATTAAAAAAAAATACACAAAACTTCATACAAGTTAACAAGTTGATGTTAGATATAGTTTTGAAAACCGGACCAACGTGTTCAACTGGGAACAGGTGTCACCACCGGTTCGGCTAACCAATTAAAGCAATTAGAAAACGAACCAGAGAGAACCCGTTGAAACAGATACAAACCGGTGAATCAGGTCTCATCAAGAAATATTTCTGCGGTTAATCGTCAAAGGGTACCCGCCGCCAAAACGCGCGAGTACCCTGCTATATACTATATATAAAGGAAAAACCAAAAAGTAAAAAGTGAAAAGTTGAAAGTAAAAGTGGAAATGTTGAAGACATATATTTCAAAAGAAAACTATTAATACACATCGAAAAATGGGTTGACCCAGGACGCTTCAAACCCGGCGGGTTGACCCGATTTAATTTGACTTGTTTTTGACCCAACATGTCGGGTTGACTCGGTTTAAATCAACTTGTTTTTTGACCGGAACGGTTCAACCGGTTGAACCACCCGGGTCGAATCAGGTTTCAAATTTGACAAAATTATATAAGAAATGATGAAGTAGTTGATGAACCCGTGACAAATTTGGAAAAATGATTGACCAAGTAATTGTAGTTTTTTGTTGTTTATTTTAATTTGACACATGTATGTTATCATTTGTATAATTTTATTTTGAAAAATGTTGGTCTTGAACCACTTAAGGGACTAGCATATAGAATCGTACAAGATAATCTTATTATGGTGATATTAAATTTGTAAGGTTACAAGTTTAAAAGCCACGCACTAAATAATAAACGTTATACATATAAAAAAAGTAGTTATCACTGCCTAATGACAAAACAAGAAAAGACGGTCACACACATTGGCTATACATCTAAACTATAACATAATATTGCCAACTACATAATACCGTTGCTTTTTGTAATGCTTGAATCTATTATTACTAAAATCTTAATAACTTAAAAGTTAAAACAATCCTATTAGAAATATACTCCTACACTTAGATCGACTACACATAAGTTTCTTGAAAACTTTATATTTCTGATGCTATGCAACCACGCATCAGAATTATAGTTATTCGAAAATAATTCTCAGAAGCTACAAATACAGTTTGTTGAAAGAAACTTATGGGTCGTCGGAATTTTGCAGAAAACTAAACACCGTTGCCGCTAGGCACGGGTACTCGTCTATAATAGAAAAACGGTCAAAGATGAAAAGTTGAAAAGTTGAATTGTTGAAACTGGTCAAATGAGAAAGAAATGCATATTGTAATTAATACTCTTATTAAAACACCCAATTACTTAAAAGTACAATAATTTATTCACATTGTACAACCAATTAAAAGCACACATACAAAATTAAAAAAAACCAATTAAAACACCCATTACTAAAAAGTACAATAAAAATTTCATAACGTACAATTTAAAGAAGCTACAACATAATTCAAAATATAAAATAATTAAACACACTAATTAATGATATTTTAAAACACCCTAAAATGAAAAGTACATGTTATTATACATGTTATACAAATTAATAAAGCACACAAAACTTCATACAAACTAACAAGTTGATGTTACATATAGTTTTGAACGTTATACGAAACACTTACCACAATATCGCATATCGTTAATTGTCTACCGCTAGAAACCGATGCCACTAGGCACGGATACTCGCCTATATTCAAAATGGATACATATAGTAGATGTTGCTAATTACATGGTGTATGGACAGGTTATAATATTTAGCTTTTTATGTAGCGTAATTTGTAGATAAAAAGATAGAAGTTAGTTGTTGTAGACGAATTATCGTCTCTCAATCTCAAGTTAAAGACAAATCGAAAATTTGGAAAAAGAAAATGAAAGTATAGCTTATCTCATATAGGTGGATTTACAAATATTAGATGTGTTTAAATACCTGAAACCATAGAATTAATGTTGCGGTGTTGTACGTGCATCTGGAAACAAAAGCCAATTGTGATTCGGGTGCCTATGCAATGCTTCTTTTTAAAAGAATGTGGATGTAGGAAATGATTTTTAAAAACGCCATCGTATTTATCTATATCTATACTACATAAAATATAAAAAATCCGCTCATAGGCACGGATCACCGTAGCCAAAGATCGCCATCTGTTAATTGCTATACGCTATAACACCATTCACAAAGCATATTGCAAGTTTTGATATACATTGTAGT
>BPTQ01000005.1:239089983-239213185 GCA_019973895.1 Chrysanthemum seticuspe
TTCATGAGGGCACCTTTAAGCACATGCATAAGCAATCCTAATAAGCTAAAGGGAAAAACAGATATTGGGACCTAAAGTTCACCTAGCAGACTACACATGGGCCAAATCTCAGCTCCTCACAAGCTTAAATGAATCCTGTGCAAAGGTTACAAAAAGCTTGAAATGACTCAGCTAATACTGAGTTTGACACAGGGCACAAACCAGCTTAATGAACAGCTGATTAAGGGCTTTTAGAGACTTGATAAAATTCAACAAAGATGAGATTTCTAAACTAGACCAACTGAACTTGTAAAATCCAAAATACCAAAAGCTCTTGACCAAGGATTAACAACTGAGACATCAACAAAGTTTTGCAAAAACTGATTTTTACAACTTTTGACTATTTAAGACAGAAAATGAAACTTTGACTTTTATGAACTTTGATTTGATTCTATGGACTGAATAAGTTATATTAAGCTATATTAAGATGAGATTAAGCTATTGTATCAAGTTATAAGCTACTTTGGTGCAATATGTATTCCTAGTTCTCAACAGTTAATAACTAAGGAGATATTAAAGATCATTTTGACTTTTTACTAAACAAGCACTAAATTTTATTGTTTGACTGAGCTAATAGGTGCTAAGGTAGCATGAATCAAGCAATAACAACAACTGAAACAACTATCAAATCCACTAATTCAGTAGATCCAAACACTACTTAATGAAATGGTTACACTACTTAAACATAGAGAATCAAACTAACACTATTTCCAATGCTATCAGAGATCAAACACTATTCTATAAGCTAAATGAAATCAAATTAAAACAACTATAACTAGCCAATATCAACTGAGACAGTTATGCAAATTCAAACAATTAAATGTAAAGGAAATTTAGAACTCACAACTGGTCCAGCTATTATGCAGCTTATACTAGAAACAACTACCCTATTTTTAATCAAATCCAACCCAAATCAGCACTGCATCAACCCAATTTCATAACCAAGTCCATTTTGAGCTCTTCAGTTGACTTTTGTTGACCAAGGGCAATTTTGCTTAAAAATGAATAATAAGCTTACTCAAAGCTATGGTCAGCTTAAGTGAGCTTATTTGAAGTATAATGAAGCTTTTTGAAGCTTGGTTTTTAGTTCATTTAAACTGAGCTTATAATAGGAGATATAAAACATGAAACTATTATAAAACCTTTGAATTGATACTTGAAAACAGATTATAATGATAAAACAACTTGAGTTTAATACATAGAAACAAAAGATTACAGCTTTTAACTTAAACTAAAACATTGATATAAAAAACAACATAAAGGAAATTTGAAACTAAGTACTACTACTCTCTTGCTTCTCTTTCTTCTCTTTTTATATGTGAAATTCTTCCCACTTGACCTCTGAACAAATCCCACTTGAATTCTTGGCCATTAGATTACTTGAGTGGATATTAGCCATAGATGGCTTTTTGGCGGGAAAGTGGATTTGACAGCTGGAGGTTGAGTGCAAGGGGGGGGGGGAGAAAAGCATTTAATGCTTTTTGTTGTTTGGTGAGGTGGAGTGATAAGGGAGGTGAAGTATGAGAGCTGGAGGGATGGTTGTGTCTGGGTTTGCAGGTTGAGCAGGTGGGAGAAGAAGAAAAGGAGGGAAAAGGGTAGTGGTTTGACTGGGGGAGTTGACCGGGGTGTATTATTGTGGAAGGGGTCAAAAAGTTTTTGGCAGGGGCCAAGGGGGCTTGACAGGGGTTGATGAGTGTGTAAATACTCATCATTTTTGGTTAAATCTGAACTGCAAAACGCTTAAAAATGCTCAGAAATGCATCAAAATACTGAAAATATCTCAAAGTTGCATTTTATATGTTTCAGATGCAAAATGTTTAAAATCAAATGAAAAATGAGCTAAGTTTGCATAATTGGCAGTTTCAGTCCCCCAAGTTTCAAAAATTGTCAGAAATAGTCCCTGAGCACTTATTTCAAAAGTAAAATCACCAAAGGTCCTTTTAAAATCATAACTTGTCAAAATTAGTCCTTTGGTGAAAAATATCAAAAGTTTTGAGAAATTACAAGTTTGGTCCTTCAAGTTTAAAAATTGGCAAAAATAGTCCTTGGAAATTTGAAAATGTCTATTTTGGTCCTTGTACTATTGAAACTTGTCACTTATGGTCCCTTGGAACAACTTTGATAAAATGGCAGAATTGGTCCTTGATATTTCAGAAATTACAAATTGGTCCTTGTTATTTAAGCCTAAACCCTTTGGACCTTGACCCTTTGTACCACTTGACCCCCTGCCATATGTTTTTGAACCCCAGCCAATAACCTGTTTTGACCCCCCCCTTTTATAATATAAGCCAAGTCAAACACCCCGGTCAACACACCTTCCCTCTTTTTTTCTTCTGTATTCCTTCACCCACCATGCCTGCAACACTCAACCCCCCCCCTCACCTCCAGCTCACTCTCACCCCTCCATGTCCCCTCCTCCTCAACAACATCCAAGAAACATTAATTACTTCCCTCCCCAAGCACTCAATCCCTCCCACTGCTAAAACCAATTTTGGCGCCAAAATATGATCAAATGGCCAATATCTTTCCTAGTGATCCAATGGCTGTAAAAGGAAGTGGGAAAAGCCCAGAAGTCAAGTGGGAAGCCTTTTGCATATAAAAAGAAGAAAGAGGAGAAGAGTAGAGAGTAGTAGTTAGTTTTTAAATTTCTATGTATGTCGTTTTTTCTTAAAATGTCTTAATTAGCTTCTAAATTTGTAACTTTAAGCTTTATGGTACTGAAACTAAGTTGTTTAGTCATTGTAACTCATTTTCAAGTATAAATTCAAAGTTCATTCAAGTTTCATGTTTTCATTCACACTGTTAAGAAATTCAGTTTCAATATCTTATACTCAAAGCTCCAAGTGGCTTCATTTTCATTCAAACAAGCTTACTTAAGCTTATTATAGCTTTTGGTAAGCTTGGAACTCAGATTCAAGTAAAATTGGTACTTGGTCAATGAAAGTCAAAGGGGAGGGGTTCTTGTACTTTGGATATTAGACTAGACCTGGAAGTGCTTGTAGGCCATATGTGATCTTGTTTACACCTTATTCAGCTCAAAATTAAAGGTTATCAGTTTGCTCTTTTCATTTTCAAGTTTTTAATATAAAATTTATAAAATTAGTTTCTTTGTTAATTACTGTTTAAGACTGCTTATTTATGTTAGTTTCAGTTTAACTTAAGTTAGTGTGAGTTTCTGTATTGACTGCATGCTCTGAATCAAACACATGCTTTGAAAAATTCCATTGATGCCACTTAAAAGTGTGTTTGGATCAGTTGGTTCTAGTGAGTTAGAGGTTTAGTTTGTGGTTAAGATTTGTCACAGTAGTATCCTTTAGGATAGTTAGGCTTGATTCAGTCACTCAGTTGCACATTGGATTAGTAAAAGTCAAAATTACCATGAACTTGTTCTAATTTCATATCTGTGCAAATTTTGTAAAACCAAAAGTTTGTATTATGCTCATAATTCATAGGAGTAGCCTAATCTAGTTTTATGATAGCTTATTTCATCATAATCAGTTCATTATTTAAGCTCAAATCTCAAAATGGTCAAAGTTTCATAACTGTTAAGAAAAGTCAAAACTGAAAAAGTCATTTTCAGCCCACCTAAGTTGATTTTTAACTGATTCATCTCTGGGTCAAATTCCTTAAAACTCCGGGTTTATAAACTTCAATTGGTCTATTTTCTTATTGTCATTTTTGTAGATTTTTGTAAATTTTTTAAAAGCTCCAAATGAGCTTGTGAATTGGGTCTTATCTCCCCTGTGCACACACTCAGTGAAAACTGAGTGTGCACAGGTGATTTGCAGGGTCTGTTAAGAGCTCAGTTTAGCTTCTCTTGGTCTGGTTTTTAGTTTATAAGTAGTTAGCCAGGTCTAGCCTAGGTTCCAACTTCTGGATTTAAGTTTAGCTTATTTGATAAACTTGTGCTTAAGCTGCAAAATAGGTATAGAAACTGATTTTGGTACTTAACTTCAAAACATCAAATCATGGCAGTGAGTACTTTAGAGGTTTAGGATAGTTATAATTAGTTGCTTTCTAGTGTTTTTAGCATATTATAGGTTCTGTGTTAGTTTGGTGCTTATTGGTGGCTTTTGGCTTATCTTGAGTGCTTATTTATAAGCTTTTTCCACTGCAGCCTCATATTCCTTCACACAAGCCCCTATCTTTATATTTTTCTTAGATTCAGTATATTAATTTAGACTTTCCCTGAATTTTTCATATTTTTCCTACACTGTTTGCTATTTTTCCCTATTTAAATTAGTTTTTAAGCATTTTTAATTAGCTCTTAATACAATTAAATCAGAAAAACTTCAAAAAAATAAGTTTTCATTTTTCCTAGGTTAAGATAAATATAAAAAGTCAAAAAAATATTTTTCCAGATTTTTCTTAGTTAAATTTGTATTTTTAAGCAATTTAATTAGTTTAAAATAGTTTTTAATTCATAGAAAATACAAAAATAATCAAAAAAATATAAAATTAGTTTTGAAAATTCTCTTTAGTTATTTTAGATTTTTCTAAGTGATAATTTCATTTTTTTTAGCTTTATTTCATATTTTCTTGTATTTTGGGCTATTATTAAATAAGTAAAAATAGTTTTTAATTAATAATAATTAGATAAATAGTAATAAAAATAATTTTCTTTTTCTAAAAATTTTCTCTTATCATTAGGTTTGTAAAAATGTTATTTTTATATTTTTAGGATTAATATTGTTTCAGTTTCACATTTTCTTTTGTACGTCACGTAGTTTTTAAGTTAAATTTTATAAAAGAAAAATCAAACATCATTTTGCAGATAGTGATAGCGTTTATTTAATATATTTTATCTTTTTAATTTTCTTTAATTTGCATTTAAGCCCCTGTAATTTATTTACTTTTTCTTTAGTTATAATCATTCATAAACCTCTTTTCCGTTCAAATCCTCTCGATCACTATTCGTTTGGTGATTCATCGCACAGCTCGTTGGGACATAACGACCCGGGGAAACACTATACTCTCCTGATCTTCATTGCATTGGTGTCTGAACTGTTTTAAGTTTCTTACGGTTAGCCATTCACAAGTGGCTAGCTTGCGTGAGAAAACTTGACGGTTCGGCACCGATCAAATTTTTGGCGCCGCTGCCGGGGAGCTGTGCTAATTATCTTACGTCTAACAGATTAGTGATTTAAATATTCACTCCTTGTTCATACCATCTATATGTATTTATATTTTCTTATAAAAATCTAAAAATCCAAAAACATCTTAAAAATCAAAAACCCAAAAAGATTTTCATTCTTTGTTTTTACAACATGTTTTTCAAAAATACCAAAAATATTCCTCTTAACCCTCTTACCCTTTTTGATTCTTTATCCCTTTACCCTCTATCCATTTGATTCTAACTTCTTCTCATGGAAACTCTCGACTACGACGAATTCTGGGACGAAGTTGAAAAACTTCAGACTTTATCACAAATGTCAAGAATTCGTGTTGTTCGTGATGATCCATTAATTCTGCGTAGGGAAATGGAACGAGAAACCGGGGTGACAAAGGACCAGGTACTTCCCTCTAATAATGGAGGTGCTAAATACGTCCAACCTACGGTTATCCAAAGATCTAACCCCTCGATTGCTCCTAAGCCGTCTAAAATTGATCCTAAACTTTCACAATTTACGGTTAAAAGCAATCATGCAGAATTTAGACCGATGACTAGCAAGAATGACTTGCCTAATCTTCACGTTTCTCAAGAACCAGAACCAGAGACCATAACGGAAGTGGTGGAAATTGCTAGCTCTCAGAGCACACCACTTATCCCACCTCCGGATTTTTCAAAATGTTCTTCGAGACTTGATAGTCATTCGAATCACCATGTTGGTTTTGTTGATTCTTTGAATAAACTGATTCCTTCTCATAACTCTCAAATGAAATCGTTTATTCCTTGTGTCGGTTGTGGTGAGCCTCTTTTTGGTTCACCCTGTCGCTGGTGTACGTGTGTACAATGTGGTAATGATATTCATAACGGGAGTTGTTTGTTTTGTGGTTCGAGGAATTCATTTGATTATGATCCTAATCCGAACTCATTTAACGACCCCTCAAATTTTTCCAACTACCCACCACAGCCCGACTTATCTTCATATAATCAACATAACTGCTGTGAATTTTGTGGAGGTCCTCACCAAGGATTTGAGTGTCAATCCGGAAACACATTTGTCTATGAACAGTTTTCCGGTGATGCTCAGAACTTTGGTTATGACCAATATCCATATAATTCACCAGTCCAGACTCAACAGTTTTACTGTTGTGAGTACTGTGGAGGTCCCCACTTCAGCTCTGATTGTCAAATAGGGAATCCATTTCCTTGTAACAATCATGACTCTCACAGATTTGACAATTTCCAACCTCCACAGCACCATACGGTTCAAACTCCACCTGAGCCGTTGTCTCAAGAAATTCCCCAAGATTTTGAAACCGCAATGAAAACGCTTGATGATATGATTCGTAACTTTAAGAATCAAGTGAGTGGTGAAAAGACCATGGGAGAATTACTAGCCGAAGAACGAGAGGCTCGCAATTCTAGGGAAGAATTATTAGTCCTAGAGCGTGCAGCTCTAAGGCGTTCCCAATTTCTTAAGGCAGCTCTATATGATGATGACGAGGAGAGTTTTTGTCCTTTTAATATTATTTCTCAACTCTCTCAGTCAGTTGATATCCCAGCAGTTGAGATTCCATCTCAAACAACTGCTATCACACCTGAAGCTCCCACTCACTCTCTGAACATGGGGGACGAGCATCTTGACACTGTTCCTGAAAAGGAATCAGACGAATTCATAAAGTCTAGTGTTGAGAACCTTGTCCCAATCCCGAGAGAGCCACAGGGAACTTCTGATCATATGTGTGATTCTCTTTCCCCTCTTGAGTGTTCAAAAGATCATTTTGAAACTTTCTCCAATTGTAGCGAAGATTGTGCTTCTTATGGAAACATCGAGTATGTTGAGGCATCACTTCCACAATTTGATGCTGATCATCTTCTTGAGGAGTTCACCGATGAACTCACTCACATCAATCCACTTTCATCAGAAAGTAACGATGTTCTCTTTGATTTCGAAGCCGATCAGAGAGAGACTGAAAGTCTCCTTGATAATGATCGTTCACTCACTTCTCACCCTAACAGTCCGATAGAGAATGTTGATCACTTTGTTCCCGAAACATTCAAAGCTACTTTCACCAATCCTCTATTTGAATTCGACTCTGAATTCACTTTAATTTCTGAGAATCCACTCTTTGATACTCAGACCGAGGATAGTGATGAGCCCACAATGGAACAAGAGTTCACAATTTCACTTCATGTGAATGATTCTTTTCATGAAGAGTTCTCCGGTGAACTCTCTCATGACATATCTCCTCCGGAACATGATCATTTCTATTTTGATCTTGAGGATGATATTGGCTCGGAGGAAGGTGTACTCTATCATACGAGTTTGCCTATTAATGATACTAACCTCACCCTTCCTCCCGATATGTCTACATTTGAGGATGAAGAATGGATCTTGATTGTTATCAAAATCTTTCTTCCTTTCCTCAAATATCTTGTGATTTCTCTTCATCTTCACTCCTTCGGGAATGAAGACACTATCTTTGACCCCGGCATTTTCATTTATCATTTTTGAGCCGGTTCTATGTATATCTCATCGGTGTGGATCTTTCACGTGCTTCAAATGTTTGTCCAAACATCTTGAATGAAAGTCCGATGGAGATTGTTTCTTCCACTTTGCTTCCCCATGAACCAATGAATTCGGGGTCGAGTCAAGCTAGCGACTCGGTAATCAAAAACAGTAGTTAAACATGGGTTTTCACCCGTGTGTTCCACCCTAGTGTGGGGGAGTTGCCCCACATGCTGTTGTATATATGGTTTAAAAAAAAAAAAAAAAAAAAAAAAAAAAAAAAAAAAAAACCTTTCAAAATAATGGCCGTAGTATTTCCCTTTCACGTTCTCAGTTTCGACATAACCGTCGGTACTTTGAATATTGAGGGCAATATTCATTTCTAGTGTGGGGGGGAATTCTCACGAATTTTATCATGTAATTATACCGCCCAATTCCCCCATTTTTGGCCAAAATATTTTTTGGAGTAAGTGTTTTGCACTTACTCAGCTTATGGTTATCAGTCCGCCATGTCTAATAAACAAAAGGATTGGCTAATCCAGGAGCAAACGGCTCTTGGTAAAGATATCTCAAATCCGTTGACGGCTTGCAATTTGCACAAAATTGTATGGTATTCAACTCACCATATCCTTAAAAGTGAAGAGTTGGCTAGCCCGCAAGTTTATGGCTTGTGGTAAAGGCAGTGGAAATACCATAATTGGTAATCAGCTCACCAAAGATAATATTGATAATTTATCTAAGAGTTGGCTAGTCCAGAAGCAAACGGCTTCTGGTAAAGACAAATCAAATCCGTTGGAAGCTGGTGGTTTGCTCAAAATCACATGGTTATCGGTGTACCATAGTTCTTACTTGAACTGAAACATTTGGCTACTCCAGAAGTAATGGCTTTTGGTAAAGAGATTCAAATCCATTAAGTTTTTTCTCAAAAGATTGCTAGGGACTTGCAATAGTTTAGTGTGGGGGATTGATGAGTGTGTAAATACTCATCATTTTTGGTTAAATCTGAACTGCAAAACGCTTAAAAATGCTCAGAAATGCATCAAAATACTGAAAATATCTCAAAGTTGCATTTTATATGTTTCAGATGCAAAATGTTTAAAATCAGATGAAAAATGAGCTAAGTTTGCATAATTGGCAGTTTCAGTCCCCCAAGTTTCAAAAATTGTCAGAAATAGTCCCTGATCACTTATTTCAAAAGTAAAATCACCAAAGGTCCTTTTAAAATCATAACTTGTCAAAATTAGTCCTTTGGTGAAAAATATCAAAAGTTTTGAGAAATTACAAGTTTGGTCCTTCAAGTTTAAAAATTGGCAAAAATAGTCCTTGGAAATTTGAAAATGTCTATTTTGGTCCTTGTACTATTGAAACTTGTCACTTATGGTCCCTTGGAACAACTTTGATAAAATGGCAGAATTGGTCCTTGATATTTCAGAAATTACAAATTGGTCCTTGTTATTTAAGCCTAAACCCTTTGGACCTTGACCCTTTGTACCACTTGACCCCCTGCCATATGTTTTTGAACCCCAGCCAATAACCTGTTTTGACCCCCCCCTTTTATAATATAAGCCAAGTCAACACCCCGGTCAACACACCTTCCCTCTTTTTTTCTTCTGTATTCCTTCACCCACCATGCCTGCAACACTCAACCCCCCCCCCCCCACCTCCAGCTCACTCTCACCCCTCCATGTCCCCTCCTCCTCAACAACATCCAAGAAACATTAATTACTTCCCTCCCCAAGCACTCAATCCCTCCCACTGCTAAAACCAATTTTGGCGCCAAAATATGATCAAATGGCCAATATCTTTCCTAGTGATCCAATGGCTGTAAAAGGAAGTGGGAAAAGCCCAGAAGTCAAGTGGGAAGCCTTTTGCATATAAAAGAAGAAAGAGGAGAAGAGTAGAGAGTAGTAGTTAGTTTTTAAATTTCTATGTATGTCGTTTTTTCTTAAAATGTCTTAATTAGCTTCTAAATTTGTAACTTTAAGCTTTATGGTACTGAAACTAAGTTGTTTAGTCATTGTAACTCATTTTCAAGTATAAATTCAAAGTTCATTCAAGTTTCATGTTTTCATTCACACTGTTAAGAAATTCAGTTTCAATATCTTATACTCAAAGCTCCAAGTGGCTTCATTTTCATTCAAACAAGCTTACTTAAGCTTATTATAGCTTTTGGTAAGCTTGGAACTCAGATTCAAGTAAAATTGGTACTTGGTCAATGAAAGTCAAAGGGGAGGGGTTCTTGTACTTTGGATATTAGACTAGACCTGGAAGTGCTTGTAGGCCATATGTGATCTTGTTTACACCTTATTCAGCTCAAAATTAAAGGTTATCAGTTTGCTCTTTTCATTTTCAAGTTTTTAATATAAAATTTATAAAATTAGTTTCTTTGTTAATTACTGTTTAAGACTGCTTATTTATGTTAGTTTCAGTTTAACTTAAGTTAGTGTGAGTTTCTGTATTGACTGCATGCTCTGAATCAAACACATGCTTTGAAAAATTCCATTGATGCCACTTAAAAGTGTGTTTGGATCAGTTGGTTCTAGTGAGTTAGAGGTTTAGTTTGTGGTTAAGATTTGTCACAGTAGTATCCTTTAGGATAGTTAGGCTTGATTCAGTCACTCAGTTGCACATTGGATTAGTAAAAGTCAAAATTACCATGAACTTGTTCTAATTTCATATCTGTGCAAATTTTGTAAAACCAAAAGTTTGTATTATGCTCATAATTCATAGGAGTAGCCTAATCTAGTTTTATGATAGCTTATTTCATCATAATCAGTTCATTATTTAAGCTCAAATCTCAAAATGGTCAAAGTTTCATAACTGTTAAGAAAAGTCAAAACTGAAAAAGTCATTTTCAGCCCACCTAAGTTGATTTTTAACTGATTCATCTCTGGGTCAAATTCCTTAAAACTCCGGGTTTATAAACTTCAATTGGTCTATTTTCTTATTGTCATTTTTGTAGATTTTTGTAAATTTTTTAAAAGCTCCAAATGAGCTTGTGAATTGGGTCTTATCTCCCCTGTGCACACACTCAGTGAAAACTGAGTGTGCACAGGTGATTTGCAGGGTCTGTTAAGAGCTCAGTTTAGCTTCTCTTGGTCTGGTTTTTAGTTTATAAGTAGTTAGCCAGGTCTAGCCTAGGTTCCAACTTCTGGATTTAAGTTTAGCTTATTTGATAAACTTGTGCTTAAGCTGCAAAATAGGTATAGAAACTGATTTTGGTACTTAACTTCAAAACATCAAATCATGGCAGTGAGTACTTTAGAGGTTTAGGATAGTTATAATTAGTTGCTTTCTAGTGTTTTTAGCATATTATAGGTTCTGTGTTAGTTTGGTGCTTATTGGTGGCTTTTGGCTTATCTTGAGTGCTTATTTATAAGCTTTTTCCACTGCAGCCTCATATTCCTTCACACAAGCCCCTATCTTTATATTTTTCTTAGATTCAGTATATTAATTTAGACTTTCCCTGAATTTTTCATATTTTTCCTACACTGTTTGCTATTTTTCCCTATTTAAATTAGTTTTTAAGCATTTTTAATTAGCTCTTAATACAATTAAATCAGAAAAACTTCAAAAAAATAAGTTTTCATTTTTCCTAGGTTAAGATAAATATAAAAAGTCAAAAAAATATTTTTCCAGATTTTTCTTAGTTAAATTTGTATTTTTAAGCAATTTAATTAGTTTAAAATAGTTTTTAATTCATAGAAAATACAAAAATAATCAAAAAAATATAAAATTAGTTTTGAAAATTCTCTTTAGTTATTTTAGATTTTTCTAAGTGATAATTTCATTTTTTTTAGCTTTATTTCATATTTTCTTGTATTTTGGGCTATTATTAAATAAGTAAAAATAGTTTTTAATTAATAATAATTAGATAAATAGTAATAAAAATAATTTTCTTTTTCTAAAAATTTTCTCTTATCATTAGGTTTGTAAAAATGTTATTTTTATATTTTTAGGATTAATATTGTTTCAGTTTCACATTTTCTTTTGTACGTCACGTAGTTTTTAAGTTAAATTTTATAAAAGAAAAATCAAACATCATTTTGCAGATAGTGATAGCGTTTATTTAATATATTTTATCTTTTTAATTTTCTTTAATTTGCATTTAAGCCCCTGTAATTTATTTACTTTTTCTTTAGTTATAATCATTCATAAACCTCTTTTCCGTTCAAATCCTCTCGATCACTATTCGTTTGGTGATTCATCGCACAGCTCGTTGGGACATAACGACCCGGGGGAAACACTATACTCTCCTGATCTTCATTGCATTGGTGTCTGAACTGTTTTAAGTTTCTTACGGTTAGCCATTCACAAGTGGCTAGCTTGCGTGAGAAAACTTGACGGTTCGGCACCGATCAAATTTTTGGCGCCGCTGCCGGGGAGCTGTGCTAATTATCTTACGTCTAACAGATTAGTGATTTAAATATTCACTCCTTGTTCATACCATCTATATGTATTTATATTTTCTTATAAAAATCTAAAAATCCAAAAACATCTTAAAAATCAAAAACCCAAAAAGATTTTCATTCTTTGTTTTTACAACATGTTTTTCAAAAATACCAAAAATATTCCTCTTAACCCTCTTACCCTTTTTGATTCTTTATCCCTTTACCCTCTATCCATTTGATTCTAACTTCTTCTCATGGAAACTCTCGACTACGACGAATTCTGGGACGAAGTTGAAAAACTTCAGACTTTATCACAAATGTCAAGAATTCGTGTTGTTCGTGATGATCCATTAATTCTGCGTAGGGAAATGGAACGAGAAACCGGGGTGACAAAGGACCAGGTACTTCCCTCTAATAATGGAGGTGCTAAATACGTCCAACCTACGGTTATCCAAAGATCTAACCCCTCGATTGCTCCTAAGCCGTCTAAAATTGATCCTAAACTTTCACAATTTACGGTTAAAAGCAATCATGCAGAATTTAGACCGATGACTAGCAAGAATGACTTGCCTAATCTTCACGTTTCTCAAGAACCAGAACCAGAGACCATAACGGAAGTGGTGGAAATTGCTAGCTCTCAGAGCACACCACTTATCCCACCTCCGGATTTTTCAAAATGTTCTTCGAGACTTGATAGTCATTCGAATCACCATGTTGGTTTTGTTGATTCTTTGAATAAACTGATTCCTTCTCATAACTCTCAAATGAAATCGTTTATTCCTTGTGTCGGTTGTGGTGAGCCTCTTTTTGGTTCACCCTGTCGCTGGTGTACGTGTGTACAATGTGGTAATGATATTCATAACGGGAGTTGTTTGTTTTGTGGTTCGAGGAATTCATTTGATTATGATCCTAATCCGAACTCATTTAACGACCCCTCAAATTTTTCCAACTACCCACCACAGCCCGACTTATCTTCATATAATCAACATAACTGCTGTGAATTTTGTGGAGGTCCTCACCAAGGATTTGAGTGTCAATCCGGAAACACATTTGTCTATGAACAGTTTTCCGGTGATGCTCAGAACTTTGGTTATGACCAATATCCATATAATTCACCAGTCCAGACTCAACAGTTTTACTGTTGTGAGTACTGTGGAGGTCCCCACTTCAGCTCTGATTGTCAAATAGGGAATCCATTTCCTTGTAACAATCATGACTCTCACAGATTTGACAATTTCCAACCTCCACAGCACCATACGGTTCAAACTCCACCTGAGCCGTTGTCTCAAGAAATTCCCCAAGATTTTGAAACCGCAATGAAAACGCTTGATGATATGATTCGTAACTTTAAGAATCAAGTGAGTGGTGAAAAGACCATGGGAGAATTACTAGCCGAAGAACGAGAGGCTCGCAATTCTAGGGAAGAATTATTAGTCCTAGAGCGTGCAGCTCTAAGGCGTTCCCAATTTCTTAAGGCAGCTCTATATGATGATGACGAGGAGAGTTTTTGTCCTTTTAATATTATTTCTCAACTCTCTCAGTCAGTTGATATCCCAGCAGTTGAGATTCCATCTCAAACAACTGCTATCACACCTGAAGCTCCCACTCACTCTCTGAACATGGGGGACGAGCATCTTGACACTGTTCCTGAAAAGGAATCAGACGAATTCATAAAGTCTAGTGTTGAGAACCTTGTCCCAATCCCGAGAGAGCCACAGGGAACTTCTGATCATATGTGTGATTCTCTTTCCCCTCTTGAGTGTTCAAAAGATCATTTTGAAACTTTCTCCAATTGTAGCGAAGATTGTGCTTCTTATGGAAACATCGAGTATGTTGAGGCATCACTTCCACAATTTGATGCTGATCATCTTCTTGAGGAGTTCACCGATGAACTCACTCACATCAATCCACTTTCATCAGAAAGTAACGATGTTCTCTTTGATTTCGAAGCCGATCAGAGAGAGACTGAAAGTCTCCTTGATAATGATCGTTCACTCACTTCTCACCCTAACAGTCCGATAGAGAATGTTGATCACTTTGTTCCCGAAACATTCAAAGCTACTTTCACCAATCCTCTATTTGAATTCGACTCTGAATTCACTTTAATTTCTGAGAATCCACTCTTTGATACTCAGACCGAGGATAGTGATGAGCCCACAATGGAACAAGAGTTCACAATTTCACTTCATGTGAATGATTCTTTTCATGAAGAGTTCTCCGGTGAACTCTCTCATGACATATCTCCTCCGGAACATGATCATTTCTATTTTGATCTTGAGGATGATATTGGCTCGGAGGAAGGTGTACTCTATCATACGAGTTTGCCTATTAATGATACTAACCTCACCCTTCCTCCCGATATGTCTACATTTGAGGATGAAGAATGGATCTTGATTGTTATCAAAATCTTTCTTCCTTTCCTCAAATATCTTGTGATTTCTCTTCATCTTCACTCCTTCGGGAATGAAGACACTATCTTTGACCCCGGCATTTTCATTTATCATTTTTGAGCCGGTTCTATGTATATCTCATCGGTGTGGATCTTTCACGTGCTTCAAATGTTTGTCCAAACATCTTGAATGAAAGTCCGATGGAGATTGTTTCTTCCACTTTGCTTCCCCATGAACCAATGAATTCGGGGTCGAGTCAAGCTAGCGACTCGGTAATCAAAAACAGTAGTTAAACATGGGTTTTCACCCGTGTGTTCCACCCTAGTGTGGGGGAGTTGCCCCACATGCTGTTGTATATATGGTTTAAAAAAAAAAAAAAAAAAAAAAAAAAAAAAAAAAAAAAAAACCTTTCAAAATAATGGCCGTAGTATTTCCCTTTCACGTTCTCAGTTTCGACATAACCGTCGGTACTTTGAATATTGAGGGCAATATTCATTTCTAGTGTGGGGGGGAATTCTCACGAATTTTATCATGTAATTATACCGCCCAATTCCCCCATTTTTGGCCAAAATATTTTTTGGAGTAAGTGTTTTGCACTTACTCAGCTTATGGTTATCAGTCCGCCATGTCTAATAAACAAAAGGATTGGCTAATCCAGGAGCAAACGGCTCTTGGTAAAGATATCTCAAATCCGTTGACGGCTTGCAATTTGCACAAAATTGTATGGTATTCAACTCACCATATCCTTAAAAGTGAAGAGTTGGCTAGCCCGCAAGTTTATGGCTTGTGGTAAAGGCAGTGGAAATACCATAATTGGTAATCAGCTCACCAAAGATAATATTGATAATTTATCTAAGAGTTGGCTAGTCCAGAAGCAAACGGCTTCTGGTAAAGACAAATCAAATCCGTTGGAAGCTGGTGGTTTGCTCAAAATCACATGGTTATCGGTGTACCATAGTTCTTACTTGAACTGAAACATTTGGCTACTCCAGAAGTAATGGCTTTTGGTAAAGAGATTCAAATCCATTAAGTTTTTTCTCAAAAGATTGCTAGGGACTTGCAATAGTTTAGTGTGGGGGATTGATGAGTGTGTAAATACTCATCATTTTTGGTTAAATCTGAACTGCAAAACGCTTAAAAATGCTCAGAAATGCATCAAAATACTGAAAATATCTCAAAGTTGCATTTTATATGTTTCAGATGCAAAATGTTTAAAATCAGATGAAAAATGAGCTAAGTTTGCATAATTGGCAGTTTCAGTCCCCCAAGTTTCAAAAATTGTCAGAAATAGTCCCTGATCACTTATTTCAAAAGTAAAATCACCAAAGGTCCTTTTAAAATCATAACTTGTCAAAATTAGTCCTTTGGTGAAAAATATCAAAAGTTTTGAGAAATTACAAGTTTGGTCCTTCAAGTTTAAAAATTGGCAAAAATAGTCATTGGAAATTTGAAAATGTCTATTTTGGTCCTTGTACTATTGAAACTTGTCACTTATGGTCCCTTGGAACAACTTTGATAAAATGGCAGAATTGGTCCTTGATATTTCAGAAATTACAAATTGGTCCTTGTTATTTAAGCCTAAACCCTTTGGACCTTGACCCTTTGTACCACTTGACCCCCTGCCATATGTTTTTGAACCCCAACCAATAACCTGTTTTGACCCCCCTTTTATAATATAAGCCAAGTCAAACACCCCGGTCAACACACCTTCCCTCTTTTTTTCTTCTGTCTTCCTTCACCCACCATGCCTGCAACACTCAACCCCCCCCTCACCTCCAGCTCACTCTCACCCCTCCATGTCCCCTCCTCCTCAACAACATCCAAGAAACATTAATTACTTCCCTCCCCAAGCACTCAATCCCTCCCACTGCTAAAACCAATTTTGGCGCCAAAATATGATCAAATGGCCAATATCTTTCCTAGTGATCCAATGGCTGTAAAAGGAAGTGGGAAAAGCTCAGAAGTCAAGTGGGAAGCCTTTTGCATATAAAAAGAAGAAAGAGGAGAAGAGTAGAGAGTAGTAGTTAGTTTTTAAATTTCTATGTATGTCGTTTTTTCTTAAAATGTCTTAATTAGCTTCTAAATTTGTAACTTTAAGCTTTATGGTACTCAAACTAAGTTGTTTAGTCATTGTAACTCATTTTCAAGTATAAATTCAAAGTTCATTCAAGTTTCATGTTTTCATTCACACTGTTAAGAAATTCAGTTTCAATATCTTATACTCAAAGCTCCAAGTGGCTTCATTTTCATTCAAACAAGCTTACTTAAGCTTATTATAGCTTTTGGTAAGCTTGGAACTCAGATTCAAGTAAAATTGGTACTTGGTCAATGAAAGTCAAAGGGGAGGGGTTCTTGTACTTTGGATATTAGACTAGACCTGGAAGTGCTTGCAGGCCATATGTGATCTTGTTTACACCTTATTCAGCTCAAAATTAAAGGTTATCAGTTTGCTCTTTTCATTTTCAAGCTTTTAATATAAAATTTATAAAATTAGTTTCTTTGTTAATTACTGTTTAAGACTGCTTATTTATGTTAGTTTCAGTTTAACTTAAGTTAGTGTGAGTTTCTGTATTGACTGCATGCTCTGAATCAAACACATGCTTTGAAAAATTCCATTGATGCCACTTAAAAGTGTGTTTGGATCAGTTGGTTTTAGTGAGTTATAGGTTTAGTTTGTGGTTAAGATTTGTCACAGTAGTATCCTTTAGGATAGTTAGGCTTGATTCAGTCACTCAGTTGCACATTGGATTAGTAAAAGTCAAAATTACCATGAACTTGTTCTAATTTCATATCTGTGCAAATTTTGTAAAACCAAAAGTTTGTATTATGCTCATAATTCATAGGAGTAGCCTAATCTAGTTTTATGATAGCTTATTTCATCATAATCAGTTCATTATTTAAGCTCAAATCTCAAAATGGTCAAAGTTTCATAACTGTTAAGAAAAGTCAAAACTGAAAAAGTCATTTTCAGCCCACCTAAGTTGATTTTTAACTGATTCATCTCTGGTTCAAATTCCTTAAAACTCTGGGTTTATAAACTTCAATTGGTCTATTTTCTTAATGTCATTTTTGTAGATTTTTGTAAATTTTTTAAAAGCTCCAAATGAGCTTGTCAATTGGGTCTTATCTCCCCTGTGCACACACTCGGTGAAAACTGAGTGTGCACAGGTGATTTGCAGGGTCTGTTAAGAGCTTAGTTTAGCTTCTCTTGGTCTGGTTTTTAGTTTATAAGTAGTTAGCCAGGTCTAGCCTAGGTTCCAACTTCTGGATTTAAGTTTAGCTTATTTGATAAATTTGTGCTTAAGCTGCAAAATAGGTATAGAAACTGATTTTGGTACTTAACTTCAAAACATCAAATCATGGCAGTGAGTACTTTAGAGGTTTAGGATAGTTATAATTAGTTGCTTTCTAGTGTTTTTAGCATATTATAGGTTCTGTGTTAGTTTGGTGCTTATTGGTGGCTTTTGGCTTATCTTGAGTGCTTATTTATAAGCATTCTCCACTGCAGCCTCATATTCCTTCACACAAGCCCCTATCTTTATATTTTTCTTAGATTCAGTATATTAATTTAGACTTTCCCTGAATTTTTCATATTTTTCCTACACTGTTTGCTATTTTTCCCTATTTAAATTAGTTTTTAAGCATTTTTAATTAGCTCTTAATACAATTAAATCAGAAAAACTTCAAAAAAATAAGTTTTCATTTTTCCTAGGTTAAGATAAATATAAAAAGTCAAAAAAATATTTTTCCAGATTTTTCTTAGTTAAATTTGTATTTTTAAGCAATTTAATTAGTTTAAAATAGTTTTTAATTCATAGAAAATACAAAAATAATCAGAAAAATATAAAATTAGTTTTGAAAATTCTCTTTAGTTATTTTAGATTTTTCTAAGTCATAATTTCATTTTTTTAGCTTTATTTCATATTTTCTTGTATTTTGGGCTATTATTAAATAAGTAAAAATAGTTTTTAATTAATAATAATTAGATAAATAGTAATAAAAATAATTTTCTTTTTCTAAAAATTTTCTCTTATCATTAGGTCTGTAAAAATGTTATTTTTATATTTTTAGGATTAATATTGTTTCAGTTTCACATTTTCTTTTGTACGTCACGTAGTTTTTAAGTTAAATTTTATAAAAGAAAAATCAAACATCATTTTGCAGATAGTGATAGCGTTTATTTAATATATTTTATCTTTTTAATTTTCTTTAATTTGCATTTAAGCCCCTGTAATTTATTTACTTTTTCTTTAGTTATAATCATTCATAAACCTCTTTTCCGTTCAAATCCTCTCGATCACTATTCGTTTGGTGATTCATCGCACAGCTCGTTGGGACATAACGACCCGGGGAAACACTATACTCTCCTGATCTTCATTGCATTGGTGTCTGAACTGTTTTAAGTTTCTTACGGTTAGCCATTCACAAGTGGCTAGCTTGCGTGAGAAAACTTGACGGTTCGGCACCGATCAGGGGTCCAAAAGATACAAAGGGTCAAGGCTTGTAATACAAGGACTTGTTTTGTAATTTCTGAAAAACAAGGGACCAAAGCTGCCAATTTTACAAAGTTGTTTCAAGGGTCACTTTTGCCAAGTTTCAATAGTACAAGGACCATAATAGATATTTTCAAATTTCCAAAGACTATTTTTGCCAATTTTGAAACTTGAAGGACCAAACTTGTAATTTCTCAAAACTTTTGACATTTTTCACCAAAGGACTAATTATGACAACTTATGATTTTAAAAGGACCTTTGGTGACTTTTCTTTTAAAATAAGTGCTCAGGGACTATTTCTGACAACTTTTGAAACTTGGGGGACTGAAACTGCCAATTATGCAAACTTAGCTCATTTTTCATCTGATTTTAAACATTTTGCATCTGAAACATATAAAATGCAATTTTGAGATATTTTCAGTATTTTGATGCATTTCTGAGCATTTTTAAATGTTTTGCAGTTCAGATTTGACCAAAAATGATGAGTATTTACACACTCATCAATCCCCCACACTAAACTATTGCTAGTCCCTAGCAATCTTTTGAGAAAACTTAATGGATTTGAATCTCTTTACCAAAAGCCATTACTTCTGGAGTAGCCAAATGTTTTAGTTCAAGTAAGAACCTTGGTACAATGATAACCAAATGATTTTGAGCAAATCACCAGCTTCCAACGGATTTGATTTGTCTTTACCAGAAGCCGTTTGCTTCTGGACTAGCCAACTCTTAGATAAAATATCTTTGGTGAGCTGATTACCAATTATGGTTTTTCCACTGTCTTTACCACAAGCCATAAACTTGCGGGCTAGCCAACTTTTCACTAATTAAAGATATGGTGAGCTGGACACCATACAATTTTGGGCAAATTGCAAGCCGTCAACGGATTTGAGATATCTTTACCAAGAGCCGTTTGCTCCTGGATTAGCCAATCCTTTTGTGGGTTAGACATGGTGGACTGATTACCATATGCTGAGTAAGTGAAAAACACTTACTCCAAAAAAAAAAATTTGGCCAAAAATGGGGGAATTAGGTGGTATAATTACATGATAAAATTCGTGAGAATTCCCCCCCACACTAGAAATGAATATTGCCCTCAATATTCAAAGTACCGGCGGTTATGCCGAAACAAAGAACGTAAAAGGGAAATACTACGGCCATTATTTGGATTTTTTTTTTTTTTTTTTTTTGATGAAAACTTATATACAACAGCGGGGGACAACTCCCCCACACTAGGGTGGTAGAAAATAGAAAGAAGTCAGAAAAATGGGTGAAAACCCATATGGCAAGCTACTGTTTTTGATTCCCGAGTCGCTAGCTTGACTCGATCCCCGCATTCATTTGTTCATGGGGAAGTAAGTGGAGGAGACAATCTCCATCGGACTTTCATTCAAGATGTTTGGACAAACATTTGAAGCACGTGAAAGTTCCACACCGATGAGATATAGAGAGACAGACCCGGCTCACAAATGGTACATGGAAATGTCAGGGTCAAAGATGGTATCTTCACTCCCGAATGAGTGAAGAAGAGAAGAAGTCACGGGATAGGTGAAGAAAAGAAAGAAAGTCATGATGAAAATCATGACTAACTCATCTTCATCCATAGGAGAATCCATAATTTCAGAATTATGAATCTCGTCATTTAAGCTCACGTGATCAAGACAAATCCCGGGTGTGTCATGATCAAAGTGGAAGTTATCATACTCCGGCGGAGATATGATATGAGTGAGTTCACCGGCGAACTCCTCGTGAAGAGAATCAATCACAAGATGTAAATCTGTGAATTCTTGTTCCACTGTAGACTCATCACTATCCTCAATCTGAGTATCAAAGAGTGGATTCTCAGAAATTAAAGTGAATTCAGAGTCGAATTCAAATAGAGGATTAGTGAGAGTTGTTTTGAATGCTTCAGGAACAAAGTGATCAACATTCTTTATTGGACTGTTAGGGTGAGAAGTGAGTGAACGATCATTATAAGGGAGACTTTCAATCTCTCCCAGATCGGCTTCGAAATCAAAGAGAACATCGTTACTTTCTGATGAAAGTGGATTGATGTGAGTGAGTTCATCGGTGAACTCCTCAAGAAGATGATCAGCATCAGATTGTGGAAGTGATGCCTCAACATACTCGATGTCTCCATATGATGCACAATCTTCGCTACAATTGGAGAAAGTTTCAAAATGATCTTTTGAACACTCAAGAGGGGAAAGAGAATCACACATATAATCAGAAGTTCCCTGTGACTTTCTCGGGATTGGGACAAGGTTCTCAACACTAGACTTTATGAATTCGTCCGATTCCTTTTCAGGAACAGTGTCAAGATGCTCGTCCCCCATGTTTAGAGAGTGAGTGGGAGCTTCGGGTGTGATAGCAGTTGTTTGAGATGGAATCTCAACTGCTGGAATATCAACTGACTGAGGGAGTTGAGAAATAATTTTCTTAAAAGGAATACTCTCCTCGTCATCATTATACATAGCTGCCTTAAGAAATTGGGAACGCCTTAGAGCTGCTTGCTCTAGGACTAATAATTCTTCTCTAGATTTGCGGGCCTTTCGTTCTTCGGCTAGCAATTCTCCCATGGTCTTTTCACCTCTCACTTGATTCTTAGAGTTACGAATCATATCATCAAGTGTTTTCATTGCGGTTTCAAAATCTTGGGAAATTTCTTTAGGCAACGGCTCAGGTGGAGTTTGAACCGTATGGTGCTGTGGAGGTTGGAAATTGTCAAAACCGGAAGTATAGTAATTTTGATTCTATGGTTGACATTGAAGATTATTGTGAGGACCTCCACAATTCTCACAACAGTAAAACTGTTGAGTCTGGACTGGTGAATTATATGGATATTGGTTATAACCAAAGTTCTGAGCATCACCGGAAAACTGTTCATAGACAAACGTGTTTCCGGATTGACACTCAAATCCTTGGTGAGGACCTCCACAAAATTCACAGCAGTTATGTTGATTATATGAAGATAAGTCGGGCTGTGGTGGGTAGTTGGAAAAATTTGAGGGGTCGTTAAATGAGTTCGGATTAGGATCATAATCAAATGAATTCCTCGAACTACAAAACAAACAACTCCCGTTCCGAATATCATTACCACACTGTACACACGTACACCAGCGACATGGTGAACCAAAAAGAGGCTCACCACAACCGACACAAGGAATAAACGATTCCATTTGAGAGTTATGAGAAGGAATCGGTTCATTCAAAAAATCAACAAAACCAAGATGGTGATCCGAATGACTATCAAGTCTCGAAGAACATTTTGAAAAATCCGGAGGTGGGACAAGTGGTGTGCTCTGAGAGCTAGCAATTTCCACCACTTCCTTTATGGTCTCCAGTTCTGGTTCTTGAGAATCGTGAAGATTAGGCAAGTCATTCTTGCTAGTCACCGGTCTAAATTCTGCATGATTGCTTTTAACCGTAAATTGTGAAAGTTTAGGATCAATTTTAGACGGCTTAGGAGAAATTGAGGGGTTAGATCTTTGGATAACCGTAGGTTGGACGTATTTAGCACTTCCATTATCAGAGGGAAGTACCTGGTCCTTTGTCACCCCGGTTTCTCGTTCCATTTCCCTACGCAGAATTAATGGATCATCACGAACAACACGAATTCTTGACATTTGTGAAAGTATGAAGTTTTTCAACTTCGTCCCAGAATTCGTCGTAGTCGAGAGATTCCATGAGAATAGAAGAAGTTAGAATCAAATGGATAGAGGGTAAAGGGATAAAGAATCAGAAAGGGTAAGAGGGTAAAGAGGAATATTTTTGGTATTTTTGAAAAACATGTTGTAAAAACAAAGAATGAAAATCTTTTTGGGTTTTTGATTTTTAAGATGTTTTTGGATTTTTGGATTTTTATAAGAAAATATAAATACATATAGATGGTATGAACAAGGAGTGAATATTCAAATCACTAATCTGCTAAGCGTAAGATAATTAGCACAGCTCCCCGGCAGCGGCGCCAAAAATTTTGATCGATGCCAAACCGTCAAGTTTTATCACACAAGCTAGCCACTTGTGAATGGCTAACCGTAATAAACTTCAAACAGCTCAGACACCAATGCAATGAAGATCAGAGGAGTATAGTGTTTCCCCAGGTCGTTAAGTCCCAACGAGCTGTGCACTGAATCACCAAACGAATAGTGATCGAGAGAATTTGAACGGGAAAAGGGTTGTGATCGATTATACATAAAGAAAAAGTTTATAAATTACAGGGGCTTAAATGCAAATTAAAGAAAATTAAAAAGATAAATAATATTAAATAAATGCTATCACTATTTTTAAAATTATGTTTTTTTTTTCTTTTATAAATTTAACTTAAAAACTACGTAACGTACAAAAGAAAATGTGAAAATGAAACAATATTAATTCTAAAAATATAAAAATGACATTTTTACAAATCTAATGATAAGAGAAAATTTTTAGAAAAAGAAAATTATTTTTAAAACTATTTATCTAAGTATTATTAATTAAAAACTATTTTTACTTATTTAATAATACCCTAAAATACAAGAAAATATGAAATAAAGCTATAAAAATGAAATTATGACTTAGAAAAATCTAAAATAACTAAAGAGAATTTTCAAAACTAATTTTGTATTTTTCTTATTATTTTTATATTTTCTATGAATTAAAAACTATTTTAAACTACTTAAATTGCTAAAAATTACAAATTTAACTAAGAAAAATCTGGAAAAATATTTTTTTGACTTATTATATTTATCTTAACCTAGGAAAAATGAAAACTTATTTTTTGAAACTTTTCTGATTTAATTGTATTAAAAGCTAATTAAAAAGGATTAAAAACTAGTTTAAAATAAGAAAAATATCAAACAGTGCTGGAAAAATATGAAAAATTCAGGAAACTTCTAAAATTATATTCTAAGTCTATAAAAAATATAAAAACATATGCTTATGTTGAAGAATATGAAGCTGTAGTGATAAGCAGTTATAAATAAGCTACTAGATTAAGCTATAAGCTACATGAATAAACCAAATGATTAACAGAGCTAAAGTACACTATAATAAGCCTAATGCAATTAATTAATACTACTCTAGACCACTAATGATGCCTTGCTAATATTTGAGCTTATGAGATTAATACTATCCAACAGTATTCATGAGGGCACCTTTAAGCACATGCATAAGCAATCCTAATAAGCTAAAGGGAAAAACAGATATTGGGACTTAAAGTTCACCTAGCAGACTACACATGGGCCAAATCTCAGCTCCTCACAAGCTTAAATGAATCCTGTGCAAAGGTTACAAAAAGCTTGAAATGACTCAGCTAATACTGAGTTTGACACAGGGCACAAACCAGCTTAATGAACAGCTGATTAAGGGCTTTTAGAGACTTGATAAAATTCAACAAAGATGAGATTTCTAAACTAGACCAACTGAACTTGTAAAATCCAAAATACCAAAAGCTCTTGACCAAGGATTAACAACTGAGACATCAACAAAGTTTTGCAAAAACTGATTTTTACAACTTTTGACTATTTAAGACAGAAAATGAAACTTTGACTTTTATGAACTTTGATTTGATTCTATGGACTGAATAAGTTATATTAAGCTATATTAAGATGAGATTAAGCTATTGTATCAAGTTATAAGCTACTTTGGTGCAATATGTATTCCTAGTTCTCAACAGTTAATAACTAAGGAGATATTAAAGATCATTTTGACTTTTTACTAAACAAGCACTAAATTTTATTGTTTGACTGAGCTAATATGTGCTAAGGTAGCATGAATCAAGCAATAACAACAACTGAAACAACTATCAAATCCACTAATTCAGTAGATCCAAACACTACTTAATGAAATGGTTACACTACTTAAACATAGAGAATCAAACTAACACTATTTCCAATGCTATCAGAGATCAAACACTATTCTATAAGCTAAATGAAATCAAATTAAAACAACTATAACTAGCCAATATCAACTGAGACAGTTATGCAAATTCAAACAATTAAATGTAAAGGAAATTTAGAACTCACAACTGGTCCAGCTATTATGCAGCTTATACTAGAAACAACTACCTTATTTTTAATCAAATCCAACCTAAATCAGCACTGCATCAACCCAATTTCATAACCAAGTCCATTTTGAGCCCTTCAGTTGACTTTTGTTGACCAAGGGCAATTTTGCTTAAAAATGAATAATAAGCTTACTCAAAGCTATGGTCAGCTTAAGTGAGCTTATTTGAAGTATAATGAAGCTTTTTGAAGCTTGGTTTTTAGTTCATTTAAACTGAGCTTATAATAGGAGATATAAAACATGAAACTATGATAAAACCTTTGAATTGATACTTGAAAACAGATTATAATGATAAAACAACTTGAGTTTAATACATAGAAACAAAAGATTACAGCTTTTAACTTAAACTAAAACATTGATATAAAAAACGACATAAAGGAAATTTGAAACTAAGTACTACTACTCTCTTGCTTCTCTTTCTTCTCTTTTTATATGTGAAATTCTTCCCACTTGACCTCTGAACAAATCCCACTTGAATTCTTGGCCATTGGATTACTTGAGTGGATATTAGCCATAGATGGCTTTTTGGCGGGAAAGTGGATTTAACAGTTGGAGGTTGAGTGCAAGGGGGGGGAGAAAAGCATTTAATGCTTTTTGTTGTTTGGTGAGGTGGAGTGATAAGGGAGGTGAAGTATGAGAGCTGGAGGGATGGTTATGTCTGGGTTTGCAGGTTGAGCAGGTGGGAGAAGAAGAAAAGGAGGGAAAAGGGTAGTGGTTTGACTGGGGGAGTTGACCGGGGTGTATTATTGTGGAAGGGGTCAAAAAGGTTTTGGCAGGGGCCAAGGGGGCTTGACAGGGGTCCAAAAGATACAAAGGGTCAAGGCTTGTAATACAAGGACTTGTTTTGTAATTTCTGAAAAACAAGGGACCAAAGCTGCCAATTTTGCAAAGTTGTTTCAAGGGTCACTTTTGCCAAGTTTCAATAGTACAAGGACCATAATAGATATTTTCAAATTTCCAAGGACTATTTCTGCCAATTTTGAAACTTGAAGGACCAAACTTGTAATTTCTCAAAACTTTTGACATTTTTCACCAAAGGACTAATTATGACAACTTATGATTTTAAAAGGACCTTTGGTGACTTTTCTTTTAAAATAAGTGCTCAGGGACTATTTCTGACAACTTTTGAAACTTGGGGGACTGAAACTGCCAATTATGCAAACTTATCTCATTTTTCATCTGATTTTAAACATTTTGCATCTGAAACATATAAAATGCTATTTTGAGATATTTTCAGTATTTTGATGCATTTCTGAGCATTTTTAAATGTTTTGCAGTTCAGATTTGACCAAAAATGATGAGTATTTACACACTCATCACATACAAAAAATGTCGTAGCTTCGGTTGCATGAACTTAGTGCTAGCGTAATAGTTTTGATATATTACAATATATTCATTGTAATGTGTTAGGAATTGGAAATTCCATTGTGAAGTGTCGTTCACCCCAACTATAGAGTAGCACAAGTTAGCTCGTAGACATATCGTTATTTATCAGTTTATTAGTTAGTTATTAGTTTAGTTTAGCGTAGTGTAACACCGTGGAGGAAGGACGGGTCTTTACCCACTGTATGCCTGATCCACAGTCTAACAGGAGGACATATTCTTTGTAACTATAAATACCCCTTCCATTCATGGAAGGGGTGGAATTTCTAAGCTAACCTTGCATTTTATGTTTTATTTCTCTCTCTAGAATTCCCTCTCCTCTCTTCATCTCTCTAACAATGGCTATCTTGTTTAATCACAATCCTAGACCACCCGAATCATCTAAACAACATAAAATATACGATCCTACAATTGGTACCAGAGCCAAGGTTTTGTTGTCTTGATGATTCGTATGGTTTTACACGTGTTTTTGAATGCGACTTTTATGGTTCTATGAAGCGTTTTGTTACGGTTTGATGTGTTTGGTGCAATATTTGGATGAGTCTTGACTTGGTTTCGCTGAAGATTGTTGGTTGAATCATGTTTTTATAATGATATTCATCTGTTAAATTACCAGTTTTGAACTTGTTAAAGCAGTTTTTTTTGGTCACTTATTCTGATGGTACATGATTCAACCAACAATGATATTCATCTGTTAAAATCTGATTGTTGGTTGGTACTGTTAAAATCTGATTGTTGGTTGGTCACTTATAATGATATTCATCTGTTAAAAACATTATCTCATCACTTATTCTACTACATCTACACCAAATTAACATCTTTTCAATCACCATTTCAGATTCAAAATAAAAGGAAAACATATATTTGATCTCAGTTTGCTCGTTTATCAAGACATCATGACCAAC
This sequence comes from Chrysanthemum seticuspe, assembly GCA_019973895.1. NCBI lineage: Eukaryota > Viridiplantae > Streptophyta > Magnoliopsida > Asterales > Asteraceae > Chrysanthemum > Chrysanthemum seticuspe. The sequence continues at coordinate 239,117,243 of BPTQ01000005.1, forward strand.
AAGGGCCGATATCCACGACATACATCATAGATCCAAATCAAGATGAAAATGAAAATAATTTAAGATCTCAGTGTGACTAACAAAATCAAAAGAGTAAGAGGTCTAATTCTCAGATACATTTCGTGATAAATCATTGTATTCATCTTGACGTCGAAGGTCAATATTCATGAAATAATCATCATAGAATCTTTATATCCGAATCGTTTTCAAAGAAACAACAAAACTGTGTCACTTCATTGTTTTCTTTCATTCGGTATAAATTTATGTATACGACTCTCAAGGAAAAACAAACAACAATTGTGTTGTAATTTTTCTAAGCTATCGATTTAAACAACAAATAAATGAATACATTCTTAAAACCTACCCGTATTCCTTTGGATTGGATCTCGTTACCCTTTCATAACATCTAGCCATCCCTGTGGCGAAGTCAACAAGTAAAGATGATACTCGAGAAGGATGAGACTCATACATGGTTGAGTGATCTTTGAGTTGGAAAGCTGTTATACGTTTGATGTAGTGAAGGGGGCGGATTTTTTAAAGTGATTAAGGTTTGGCTTAGTATGTGATAAGAGATTTCATCAGGGAGGCGTGGTATTTTTTGAGAGTGATATTAGGGTTTGTGAATTTGTTAAGTGAGTGTGTTGTGTTAAATACCCGGATTGTTAGGGTTTTCCTACATGGGTCGAGTATTAAATCTTCTAGATCAGGTCTTACCTTCGCTATCATGGGCCGGATTTGAAGAGAAGTTAGATCACATGGGCTTTGGATTTCGTTGGTGTTGAGCCGATAAGGAATAGTTTTAATGAATCAGATATATGAGGACAAAACAAATTTTTTATCATCTCATTCAAATTATGTATGGAGGTTTATTGATTTTTATGGGATCGGGTATATGTGATAAGGTTGGACTGCACGTTGTCTTTATTGGGCTTTGGAGTTAATTTGTTACATGGGCTGAAAAGATATATTAGGGAAGTGGGCTTAAGTTATTTGTTCCGAATGTTTATGCTTTAAATGTAAACCGGGTCTTTGACTAATTTGTGATAGAGTGAATTTAGATCATGTGATATTTTAATTTGGGCCTATTACATTTATTAGGGGACTTGGGGCTATGACTTGGGATGTTTAATTAATATTTTGGATCGAATATACTCAGTCTGCAAGTTGTAACAAGATGATGCAATTTGATGATGTTGCGAGTTATTATCGCATGGGTTGTGTGCTCTTAGTTGATGAAGTGATTTGACGATCATGAGATTCGATGATGAGATTGGGTATGATGATTAGATTTGATGGGTTGTGCAGATTGATACTTTGGTATATACATTTTCATGGATAATATTTCGTCACGGCTTGAAATTGTTTATTTGAACAAAGTTGACTGCGGGGTTGTTTGGACGATATTTCTTATTTGGATTTGAAGTGAGGTTTTTCCGAGCGTGTTTACTTATTTTGTCTTCTTTCTTTCTATCCTTCCGCGAAGATGACTTGTTTGGGCGTTTATTGAATGTGATAAAGACTTGGCTATTTAGTTACTGTTGTGATTCTTTCTCGCTTAACCCACAACGTAACTATCACTTCGGTGTCTCACGCAGTTGAGGATACGTCAAGAGGTTTTGTACATTAGGTACAGCGTTTCTTCTTCACAAGGATTAGTACAAGTTTAAGTAACAAATCTGTGGAATTTTACTTCATGATCAAGTTTGGCATATCGGGTTTACTTCACCATGTTGTCACTGCAATAGCTGACAGAATGCGTGAATGATGTGTTTACCAAAGTGTTTACTGGATGGTTGATGATATTGTTGATGTTGGATAATGAACCGTTGATGAACCGTTGCATGTTCCCCTAAAACTGATATTCACCAAAACCAAAATTGTTATAACACATTTAAGCTGACATTGTTTACGGTTTTGTCTTGATTTTGTAAAATCCCGCGAAAGAATCTATTTCTCGGTTTGAATCATAGATTTGTAAAATTCCGTAACAATGGAAACATCCTGGTAATAGTAAAGTGCATTTCCGGTTTTATCTTACGGTTTATTCTTGGTTTTGTAAAATCCCGCGAAAGAAACTATTTCTCGGTTTAAACCATAGAATTGTAAAATCCCGTGATCATAGAACCATCCTGGAGAAAGGAAAGTGTATTTCGGAATCTTATTTGATGCTGGTGATACGGTTTCTGCTTCAAAGAAGGGATAAAATGGTGTATTTCATGAATTGGGTGCTTGCTTGGATATTCTTCATGGCAGTTTGGTCATTACATGGTTTTACAGGGTTATGTGCTTTTAACCATGGTCGGGATGAAAACCATTATCATAGTTCACTTAAAATGTCAAAGGAGGCTAGATGTGAGCTTTTAACCAAAAGATGTGACAACGGGGTTAATTCACTATTATTTATTTGAGGTTGAAGTGAAATATCACGGGCGAGTGTACTTAGTATCTGAAGGTATCGGGGATGGTTGGATGAAGATTCTTCAAGATCCTTGTTTGAGCTTATTATCAAAAAGCGAAGACTTGGAAATCTAGTTATTGTTGGGTGACTTTTTCCTTTTCTTTTACCACTTGGGGGAATTGGGCTCTTACCACCACAAAATAACTATCAATTTAAGGAGTTACGTTGTAGTGCTCAGTGTCATATTCAATTGTGGATTTTCAAGAGGTGATGTACGTCTTATACTTGATGGTTGGTTGGATAAAGAGTATAGAGTACTTAGAGATTCAATGGAGGATGAAGTCTCGACACCTCTCTTTGTTACATATGTGCAAGTTTAAGTCACGAGTTCAGGTTAGTTTACTTCATGGTCAAATTCATCATATTGGGTTTTCTCCATCAGCTGTCACAACAAAGAGCCTACTGAATGATAGGGGTGATTACAAGTTTTGCCAAGAGATGATAAAAAGAGAGAGATTATGACGTTTGAACACAACAATTCAAGCCTCGCTCTCTAAAGAAATGAAAAGTGTACATTTCAGTGCGCTTTATCGTCCAAAGAAGAGAAATCTTCTCATTTATGACCATTCTCATCAACATGCTTCATGCTTTTTCCTTGCGCTTTCAATTATCAAGTGAACCGGACTACAGTTGATTGTTTTCTTATTCCACTTGCTCAATTATAATGACGATGGCGACATCATATGCTACCTTTGAGGGGGATAAGTGTGAATAGACTACATTTGTTGAAGATATTCACTTATTCAATCAAGAATGGCAACTCCGTATGCAATTCTTGAAGGGGAGAAGAAGTGTGAATTTACTGCATGGTTGATTGATTTCTGAGAATAAATGGTCAAACGGCTCCAAACTCATATAAGAACCGAGCTTCTTCTTATCGAGTCATCTTCACATGGAGTTTTCTTCTAAGAGCCGTTGGTTAACATCTTCACACGGGCTGATTTGATTAATGACAAAGTGCTTCCAGTTGTGGGGCTGATTTCCTTAATGAACATCTTTCTGTTCTTGTTTGATTGGGAGGGATTTGATTTAAGGGGATTTGATGTATTCAAGTTAACGGGAATGCATGTGGTGAGAAGAAGATGTTACTCTCTGATCCCCAAACGGACAATCTTGAAGAAGGTCGAGTCTACAGTCGGTTCTACATTCTCTGCTACATGTTAGAAGACTCAAGACGAGTTGCATTTGATTATTTAAAGACTTCTTCTTAATCTGGGCATTTATCAAACAGATTGTCGGTTTAGGGAAAAGCACTAATTGGGGGAGAGTGAAATGTCGAATTTAATCCCCAATTAGACTTGCTCATATTCTTCAGCAAGTTGATTCCTACAAGATTTCATATGTTCCTCTCAACAAATTTCATGTATTTGGGCTTATAATATGTTGCTGATTCTGAAGTATCAAAACCAGCAAGGGGGAAGGAGACACACATCTAAACACAAAGCGAGTAAACTTGATGAACTTAATTCTTCTAAGTGATTGAAGATATCCCGGGAAGACAAATGTCATGACCGCAGAGAAACTCAAGGTTTTACTCATCAAGGCTTTTAGTGTTATTATTCCAACTACGTGGGGGAAGTGATGTAAGTGAAAGTTTCTGAAGATAAAAGAGGTACACAAGTGTGTGATGATTTCGATGTTATCGCAATCATCAGGGGAGAGAGAATTGTGTACATTGGGGGCACTCAGTTATTTCACTTGAGTGCTTAATCAGTGATTCAGAGATATAATCACTTATTCCGGAGTTGACATCCGCAGAGATAGTCATCCGCAGAGATAATCAGTGATTCGGCCTGCTTCTTCAATGTTATCGGTTATTCTCTCTTTGGGCATTCGGGTACTTCGGGTTCTTGAGCTTCATACACTATCATCAGGGGAGAGAAAAGTATACATCGGGGTTATTCTTTAGCTATCGGACTTAATCTGCTACTTCGATGGTATAAGTTTATCTGTCTTCGGGTATATGTGTATTCGGGTTCGTGAGCTCTAGTCTAAGAGATTGACTGCATCAATTCATCTACTTGGGGGAAAGTGGTCTCTTGACAACTTTTTTGGTATGGATCGCTTCAGACTTCAGTGGAATGAAATTTGAGAAGAGTTATTTATGTGTAGGATGATACGTTGCTGTTCTTTTGGATGATATAACCTCGAACGAAGAATCACAAAAATTATTCTTAAAAGGAGCAGCAAGATCGATGATAATGGTGTGCTTCTTTGTGCACCTGGCTAAGGCAAGCTTGAAATAGAGCTTCGAATCTGCTCAACATAAGGATTTTCGGTTTGGGGGGAAGCTGCCAAAGTCTCTCTTTCTCAAAGGCTCGGGTTCTATCTTCTATTTTGGAGCCTCGGAAGCTTTGGTGGTGGAAGTTTAAGAGATGACGAATTCTATCTTCTACGACGTGCTGTTCGATATCCTTATCTCGGTACTCGTATCATCATCTTTTTAAACTATATCATCTACTCTATCTGTAAATATTTATCAAAAACAAAATACAAAAATATAAACCAACAAAAAGAAAATAGAAAAATAGAAAATTACAAAAACCCATAAAAATCAGAAAATTTAAAAAAAAATATCAAAAATATTGTTTTCTCAAGACATGTCTTCTGGTATCGATAACATCTACGGTCTTAGAAATGTCATTCAATAATGGCACGTGACCATAGTTGAAGTTCGAGCAGGAGGTGTAAATATTCTTTTTCAAAACATGTCTAAAATTATGGCTTACAGTTACTTCAGACTGTAACCCGTGCTTAAACAATGGCTTGCAGTTACTTCAGACTGTAACCAGTGCTTAAACTATGGCTTGCTATTATTTCAAATAGCAACCCGTTTTTCAAAAAAGGAAAGTGCTACGCTTAAACGATTTTCACAAAATTCGTGCACTTATCCTAAAAACAAATTGAGGAAAGTATGTCGAAAGACTGCTGTTCCTACACAAATGTTTTTCCTTCTGTAAATTCTTCAGAAAAATATTTGTTGTTTTCAAAAATGGTGGTAAATGAGTTGCTTGTAAATCAATCAGATTCAGAGTTTTCGTAAAAATTGAAAACTCAATCAATGACTTCAGCGCTTTTAAACTTTTCAGAAAAATAAGTCATTGATTGAGGGGGAGAATGTTTTCAAATCTATATCATCTAACGAGCTCATCTAATTATCCTATATACTTAAATGTAAAACATGTTAACCTACGTTGAAGGACTAGGTGCCTAGGATATGATTGTTAGGATTAGATGATTAAAGTTTAATAAACACATATATCCCATGCATTTGTATGATCTGATTGATATGTTGGATTGACTTTTATTAGTCGATTACTGTTTGGGTGATGTCGACCACCATATATATGTATGTGTGTTCACTAACGTATGCAGGTATATTGGTATATAAGAATGTTCCCTATCCGGATCCCACATAATAAGATGATTGGATGCCGAAAGGAAAGGGTAACTATATCTTGGGTCGACAAAAGAAGAAACGGAGCTTAATCAGATCTCTCCATGGATAGTTGGCACGATAGATGCAACTTCAAAGGTCTCGCTGCATCAGCAGACGGTTTTCTTCCAACCTTCAGCAACAACAACAAAAGCAGCTCAACCACCTATCGTATCTTTGTGCAGGATAATAGTGATGATACCATTTTTAAACAATTTTAAATTATATTGTTTTGAAAAATGGAAAAATATTGGTTTTGAAAATAAATTGGACATAATTTTGAAAATCACCGGACTTCATTTTATCAAAACTTAAGTCACTCAATCATCGACTACGGTCATCGATTGAGGGGGAGAGTGATTTAAAATAAAATATTTTCAAACGATATTTCATCATAAAAGTTCCGGTTTTGTACAATATAAAGTGGTGATCTAAAGATTTAATGTTATGTCATGGTATGATTTTCTTTAAAACTCAAAGATCTTGCAAAATGAAACTTTTTCTGTTCTTGTTTGATTGTGAAATTGTTTTATTTTACTTAAAGATCTCTTAAAACAATCATACCTGACACTAACAATCTTTAATGTCTTAAATTGGTCCTTATCTGTCATTTTTCAAAATCAAATCTTGCCACGTCTTTCCCCAAGTTTTTCTAAATGACTTAAAATCAATTGGGATCACAAATCTCAATTGGTTTGAAATTTTTGATCGGGGGAGAGATCGTGATTTAAATCTCAAATTTGTTTTAGTCCTTTAAAGGCACTCCTTCCTTCATGTGCCAAACGATTTCAATACATAATGCACATGATTGTGGATGAGCATTTAACCGTAAACCAGAAGAGCTTTTAAATCAGGTACATTTTCTCCCATGTTTTCTAAACCTTATTAAATCACTTGGGATCCAAAATCTCAAAGGGTTTGATATTTTTGATCGGGGGAGAATTTGTGATTTAATAATGAAATATGATAAAAGGTGATCATTTTGATTCAAATGTGCATACTGCTCTCCCATATGTGTTAAACACTTTCGAATCTCGAAGCACATATTGAGGGGGAGCATTTCAAAAATAAAATAAACTTTAAAGGTACAAAGATTTCTATGTTTCAACATAAAGTACCTTGATTGATTTTCTAATGGTTTCTTAATGGACTTTGTGATCGTGAATGTACTTTAAAAGAACTCTTTCCTCTATGTGATAAAATGATTTCAAATATCCTAAGCACATATTGAGGGGGAGAATTTACCAAAGAAATTCAAATGGCTTTTTCTAAGGAAATTGTGATCAAGAAATTGTTTCAAAGAACTCTTGCCTCCATGTGCTAAACAATTTCAAAATCATATGCACATGTTGAGGGGGAGCATTTCTAAATGATCAAAAAACAATTAAGGTACAAAATGCTTTGATATTATATCACAAGTACCTTGATTGATTTTCCAAATGATTTTTCAATTGGTTTCATGAAGGAAAGAACAATACCAAAAGACCATCCAATTTACTTTATGCATGGTGATATAAGGATGGTTAGGTTAGGTATTCGTTCCCACGATCCCGCCAGAGCCGGAAGGATCTACCCAGGGACAATCCACTAGATAGCGTAGAAGTCCTTAGGTATGATGAAAAAAGGAGAAAAATGAGAATACGAGAAGAGTGCGGACTGAGACTGAGCTAGTACTGGAATAAACCCAACAAGGTTCTAGTTATGAAGTCTCGGTAAGCACTGAAGGGGTTGAAGAATGAAAAAGAAATGAATGTGAAAGGGTGAAAAGAAATAGCCCTCCAATAATTCAACCTTAGGGCAGAAACCGGGTTCAATTCATATGCTACTGGTGGTTACCAAGGTAACACTGGTATTGAAGAAAATACGTCATGGACCCAGTGACGCATTGCACTAAACTTCCCAAGCTACTCAAGTTCCTCTTAAAAGGACTTGTTTCATTCTCACGGGGAACCTACATAATCTATCGACTTTCTCTTAGAGATTGTTGATATTGAAGAAGGAGACCCTATCCCTAGTCTCCGGCATAGGAAACCAAAATGCACAATTGAGTCTAGAGCCACGAGATCATCCAAAAAATCTCATTAGGACACAAAGTTAATGAAGACTTGTTGTTTCACACAATGTGGAAAGTAAGAATATATTAAGAGTCCTACGCATTATTCTTGTGGTATTGCCAGAACATCCGAGTGATACGTAAAAGTATTCACGATGAAGATGGAAATCCTTCTAGAGCCAACATCAAACAAGCTCTTGGTGGGTGAAATGTGAGATCTTTTCAAAAGATTAAGCTTGTTACAACTGGATAGAAACAATGGGGCGATTCATTCTTGAATCAACCTTGGTCCAGGAAATGAATTGACGAATACTTTTGGAAAAACCGTTCGATGTGCAAATCTTCTTTTCTCTAGCACATCGAATGTGCATTCATGTTTTCAAACACAAAAAGTATCTCTGATTGAAAAAATACTTTTGGAAAAACCGTTCGATGTGTGAATCTCTTCTTTTCTCTAGCACATCGAATGTGTACTCTTTTCAAATACAAAAAGTATTTATGATTGAAAATTGATCTTTCTCATAAAACCTTCGTCGTATTGCAAAACTCTTTCTTCTAAGCAATACGCGATTGTTTTCAAATCAATTTTTCATCAATCAGTGAATCTCAATTCACTGGTTCACTCACTCCGTGTTGTCTACTTTGGGACGCTCCGGTTTGAGAACGGCTAGATCAAGCTGCGAAACCCTGTCAAGGAGATTCTTCGGAACTCTACCTGATCACAAGCGGTATTTATACTGATCAACGGGGAACCGTGGGCCGTGTATCTCAATTCAATAAAAGTGATCAAAGACACTTTCGTGTGCTTTATTGCTAACTGTTGTTTGCAGGTACACTTGGATGGTTGCAGCTGATCGATATTGAGAAGTCAATTCACAGCCGCATGCTCACAGCATCCACACTTAATTGAAGAACATCATGACAAGTGCATATCTACATAACCTGGCTCTGATAGCTGCTAATATCATGAACCAGTAAAGCTTTCGCTACTCTGATGAAAAGATGTCATGATCCTGAAAGTGTGAGCATGTCGGTCCAAAAGTCACAACATCACATGATGGCAACACAACAAAGGGTGATCCAGAGATTTACTCTGGCTGATGATCTCAATGAAAGCTCGAAGATCATCAAAGATGTGGATCAGTTAAAGACCTCCACTGAAAGTAGAAATCATTCGGACTATGAAGAGTCACTGCTAAAGCACAAAGATTGCTGAACTTGAAGAATTAAAGTCTACGACCTCAAGACTGAAGATTAAATAGAATGCGAAGATTCGAAATATAAAACATGGGGTGACCTCCCTTAGGGGGAGATTGTTAGGAATTGGAAATTCCATTGTGAAGTGTCGGTCACCCCAACTATAGACTAGCACAAGTTAGCTCGTAGACATATCGTTATTTATCAGTTTATAAGTTAGTTATTAGTTTAGTTTAGCGTAGTGTAACACCGTGGAGGAAGGACGAGTCTTTACCCACTGTATGCCTGATCCACAGTCCAACAGGAGGACGTATTCTTTGTAACTATAAATACCCCTTCCATCCATGGAAGGGGTGGAATTTCTAAGCTAACCTTGCATTTTGTGTTTTATTTCTCTCTCTAAAATTCCCTCTCCTCTCTTCATCTCTCTAACAATGGCTATCTTTTTTAATCACAATCCTAGACCACCCGAATCATCTAAACAACATAAAATATACGATCCTACATAATGTAAATATACCCTACCTATGGTCCACTAATAATGTTAGGATTTAGAAAATCTGGTAGTTAAAGAGTCGGTCACCTCAAGTATATGTAATCATTAGAAAGCTCGTAGTCGTAGTCATTTAGTGATAGTTATTAGTTTGTTATGTAACACCGTGGAGGATGGACGGGTATTTACCCACTGTATGCCTGATCCACAGCTCGTAGGAGGCGTCTCATGTAACTAACTATAAATAACCTTTGCCTAGCAAGGCAAAGGGTTGGAGCTTTCATAATACATTTTTTTCTTTGTCTCACTAAAGTTCCCAACTCTCTTCCACTTTCTCTCTCTAAAACTCATATCATTCGACCCATTTGTATGTGTGATTATGTGTTAGTGAAAACCAATGAGTGACAATTGGTATCAAGAGCCATGGTTTGATCATCTATCTTTCATGTTCTTGGATTTCTAGTGATTTTCATAGGTTTTTGGGTTTGAATGAGTTTGGAGTAGTTTTCATCATTTGGATCATGTTTAGTGTTAAAGTTTGAATTTTGATAGTACTTTGTGTTTAGAATCATCATAAGTGTTTAGGTCTTGAATTAGAAGGCCTCAATCATCTTGGTTTTAGTGTTTTGGATTGAAAAAGTTTAGTTTTTGAAGTTTTGCTAGGAAGCAGTTTGTCCCTCATAAAGCATTTTTTGAAGCGGTTTGACCTCATTTGTATGCGGTTTGTCTCTCGGGTTTAGCTTCTGTGAAACGGTTTGACCTCATTTTTATGCGGTTTGTCCAGTTTTGTGGAAGCGGTTTGTCATCTAAGCGATTTGTGTGTTGAGACAAAGAGACAAGAAAGGACAAAGTAGTGGAAGTAGTGGACGTACTTATGTTCCCCTGCGATTTGTATGTTAAGCGGTTTGTCACTTTAAGCGGTTTGTATGTTAAGTGGTTTGTGTGTTAACCTGTTTGTCTGTTAGGCGGTTTGTGTGTTAAGCGGTTTGTGTGTTAAGCGGTTTGTGTATTAAGCGGTTTGTCACTTTAAGCGGTTTGACATTTAAGCGTTTTGACACTTAAGCTATTTGACAGAAGCGGTTTGTCAATAGTGCGATTTGTCTTTTGAGACTTGTCATTTCTTCGTGATACGTTTTACGGTTTTCTCTTGATTTAGTAAAATCCCGTGAAAGAATCTATTTCTCGGTTTAATCAAAGAGTAGTAAAATCCCGTGAAAATTAGTAATCATGTCTACAATCACTTCTTCCGTTGCTGATGACGTTCAAGCAGCAGGATCCGATACTCGTCCTCCAATGCTTGATAGAACCGATTATGACTTTTGGGCTCAAAGAATCAGACTGTATTGCTTAGGAAAAGAGAATGGGGTTAACATCCTTAAGTCAATTGATGAAGGACCATTTCAAATTGGAACGACTAGGGACATTCTCGAAACTGGAACTGATGGAAATGTTACATTAGGGTTGGATAAACCAAGAATGTATGATGAGCTTGATGATAAGGAAAAGAAGAGATATGATGCTGACATTAGAGCCTCAAACATCATACTTCAAGGTTTACCAAAGGACATTTTCAAGCTAATCAATCACAACACTGAAGCCAAGGCTGTCTAGGATAATGTCAAGATGCTTCTCTTTGGTTCGGAACTAACTAAGGAAGATAGAGAATCTCGGTTGTATGATGACTTTGAGAACTTTAAAATGAGTCTAGGAGAAAGTGTTATTGAATATTATGTGAGATTCCACAAGCTTGTGACTGATATGAGGAATATCAAGATGACAATGCCAAATATCCAGCTCAATTCAAAGTTTGTGAACAACATGAATCCCGAATGGCACAAATTTGTCACTGCAGTCAAAGTAAACAAATGATTGAAGAACACCAATTACGAGAAATTGTATGCTTATTTGCTCCAACATGAGAAGCATGCTGCATTTGAACGAATGATCATGGAGAAGTTCAAAATCAATGCTGGAGATGCAAGTTCTTCAAATGATTCAACTGCATTCTACACAAATGTGGGAATAACTACCAAAGCATCACAAGTTATACCTACTGGGGATGGCAATCACAAACTTATTCCGGATCCAGGATATAAGCCTTCAGACTCATTCATGGAACACCTTGTCAATCAACTGGCTCTAATGGTTAAGCAAAACCTGAACCTTACTCCCCACACCAACAATCATCTCAGAACTGCATCCAACCTACACAATCATGCTACGGTTAAAGATGGAAGGGTAGTAGTGCAAAACGTGCAAGGAAGGCAGAATGCTTATTTACCACATAATGAGCAAGGAAATGTTGGGGTTAGAGCTGGTTATGGGAATGCAGGAGCCGGTGCAGATTATGTGGGAAATCAGAATCGAGGAAGGATTGCGGCTCAAGGTCAAGGGAAGCCAATCAAGTGCTACAACTGTGGAGGGGAAGGACACATTGCTAGGAACTGCACTCAACCAAAACGTCCACAGAATGTTGAGTACTTCAGGGATAAGATGCTACTAGTGCAAGCTCAAGACAATGGAGCAGTGTTGGATGAGGAAGTGTTGTTGTTTCTTGCTGAGGGAAATGCCAAAACTTATGATTCAGATGTGTATGAACAACCAGTGCATGGTGTGGCCCAGAACAATCCCAATGTCTTTCAAGTGGCAGATTGTGATGCATTTGACTCTGATGTTGATGATGAACCAACAGCACAAACCATCTTTATGGCTAACATCACACCAATGGTCTCTCCACCACAACAAGCCAGTCCCTCCAAGGAATCCATCATATCAGAGGTATTAAAACTATACAATGTGGTTGATGTGCAAAAGATTCACAACAATGTACAATCAACTGAAACAATTGAATCAAATATTGAAAATATAGGTAATAGCAATGTTGTCCCATATGATCAATATGTGAAGCAAGATGAAAGTAAAATTGTACCAAGTGATGCATCTTCTGCTGTCAAGGATGACTATATTTTTTATGAATACACTGCATATGTCCCTGATGATTCCATAGCCACTGAACTTAATGCCTATAAGGAAGAAGTTGCTATATACGAACAGCATTCTAAGTTTGAGTTGACTACCAGTGAGCAGGAAATGGATAACCAAATGCGTACACTTATCAGAAAAAGTAATTTTAGGGAAGAAATATTAAAACAAGAGTTAAATTCCTTACAAGAAAAACTTAATAAAACTGTTAAGCAAAAGCAAGAACTGCAAGAAAATGTAAAGTGCTTAAACAAGAATTTAATGCTAAAGAAACAAAACTTTTAAATGATTTTTCCAACCTAAAAACTTTGAAAAACAAACTTGAAAACAAGTTGTACGTACAAGGGAACACCATTTAGACTGCTCACTTGATCAATAAGCATAGAGTGTTAAGCGATGAGCATAGTACTAGTCTTGTAGAGGAACCTAATCCTGAGGTTGGTAAGAAAGAAAAAGCTGCTCAAAAGGTGATCTATGATGGAAATGAAATCCTTAAGCCTAAACAAAAGCCTACTTGTGTAGAAAGCACTAAAGAAGATAGGAAATTAGAAGATGCCTCTAGGGAGAAAATGGATAAGAAACTAAAAAATCCTTGGTGCATAGCGTATAATATCACATTCAGAACACCTAATTATGCTAAGGAAAACTGGATTGCCTTCAATAAGTTTAGACCTCAGACTCAGTTGACCCCTGAACAAGTGTTTTGGAAGAAAGATATGGATAAGAAAAAAGCTGATGATCTTGTTGAAAAGAATCCCCCTTGTAGGAAATTGCCTCCAGCTACTGTGTATCCTCCAAATACACCTATGCATTTAGTGCCTAGAACTCTTCCTACTCAAATCAAAAGATTAGTCAGCGTGTATGTAGTTTACCAACTATTTGTTGACTTTGAGAAAACATGTAAGAAGAGAATCACTCCAACGGGTATTACTTAAGGGGAAAGGGGTTTTGAGCAATCAAAACAATGTTACTTAACTGAGGTCATGCCTTTCTTTAAACAACTAAAAGAACAATTTGAATCTCTTCAAAAGGCCATAGATACTGAGGTTAAAGATATGAAAAGAATGTCTAATGAAATGGAAAACGAGTTCAGAGATTATGAACGTGAGCTCAAAAGTAATGAGATTGAGAGGAAGAATCTTCACATCCTAAATGATAATTTGATTTCTAGATGTATTGCTCAATATGTGTTTTATACTTTCACGAATTATTCTATTACTACTTCTCAATTTCATGAATTATCTGTTGCTTTGAAAGTCTCCCACGATCGTGTCATTGAGCTTGAGACCACGAATTCAAAATTGCATGATAAAATCGAAAGGGATGATCATGTTAACATGGTAAGACAATTTTCTAAATTGGAAGTTGAATATCTTTCTTTACAATAAAAATATCAACATCTCAAAGAAAATGTTAAAACCTCGAATACCAAGACATCCTCGGATGCTCCTGAGTTTGATGCAGTTTTTGAATTAAACAAACGAGATGAACATATTCGAGCTCAGTGCAACACGATCAAAAGGTTAAAAGCTCAAATTTCTCAATTAAAGGGAGAAAAGAATGAAGTGACTGGCTCCCATATGCCTCCTCCTTTAGATTCTCAAAATTCTCAAAATTTCCATCTTCAAAACATCATTAATGTATTACAACATGAAAATGAATGTTTTCTAGCTGAAAATGAAGAGGTTAAACTGCATTTCAAAGAGTTATATGAATCAATTAAGGTCACTCGTGACAAGAACAATGAAAAGATAACTTCTTTGCAAAATGAAATTGAGAATCTGAAGAGTCAAGTAAAAGGGAAAATGTCAATCACCAGTGGTGAGAATATTGCACCAAAGGTGCCTGCTTGTACTAAATATGCTATGACTGTGAAGTATATTCCCCCTCATCTTAGAAACAATGAACTTGCATATCAAACATATTTTTCGTACCTTAAGGATAGTCTAGAATGTCTCCGTGAGATTGTTGAAGAGGATAAGATAAAGAAACCAAATGATAATGCGATTAGGGATGCATGCTTATATGCCAAACGATCTCAGGAGCTTTTAGAATGCTTAATAGCTATATGTCCTAAAACTGGTACTAGGAAAGATAATGTCGTTATGCCGTGTTCTATGCCAAAAGTCAAGCATGTGACCTTTGAGGTGCCTCCTAGAATCTCAGATCCCAACACTTCTAGACCAGGAATGCAAAAAGTAGTGAAACTAACTAAAGTTCCCATCATTCCTTCTACAAGAGTAACCAGTGACACTAAGGTAAGTGGGTCAAAGCCTCCAGGCAATACAAAGCAAGATAGGACCTCGCAAGCCAAGAGTGATCAAGGGAAGAAAGTAGAAGACCACCTTAGGAACAATAAGTTTGAGTTAAATAAGACGAATCGTGTTGATTCTAGTATTAGCTATAAGCGTACTGTAATTAATTCGAATTCTGCTACTATTTGCAAAATATGTAATGAATGTTTGGTTTCTGGTATTTATTATGAATGTGTTGTGAATGAGTTGAAAAATGTTGTTAAATCCCCAGTCAAAAATGTTAGAATTGCTAAACAGGTTAAGGATGCCAAAAAGCCAATTTGGAAAAAGGTTAGTAATTATTGGAAGCCTACAGGGAGAAAGTTCAATAATGTGGGTTTTCAATGGAAACCCACTGGCCGAACATTCAAAGTTAATGAATTTTGTCCTAATAGGAATAGATCTATGCCTACTAAGGAATGGAAACCTACTGGTAGGATCATCCCTTTAAGAAGTAGTCATACTACACATAGGCCAAGTGCTTCTACTAGTCTTGCATCCACTACTAATGATGTCATAGCTTTTATTTCTGATGTGGGTGTTCCAATCTCATTTACTAACCAAGTGGAACCCATTCTCGCATGGGGATCCAAATTATCCAGTCATCCATACTTGTCTGTGTTCAACTGCAGGTCGTACAAATCGTTTTGTGGTATTTGGACTCAGGCTGTTCAAAGCATAAGACTGGAGATCGCTCACGGCTCAAGAACTTCGTGAATAAATTCATCGGGACTGTTAGATTTGGGAACGACCACTTTGGGGCAGTTATGGGGTATGGAGATTATGTATTTGGTGACAGTGTGATCTCCCGGGTATATTATGTTGAAGGACTCGGTCATAATCTGTTCTCTGTTGGTCAATTCTGTGACTCTGATCTTGAAGTGGCCTTTAGAAAACACACTTGCTTCGTTAGAGAACTAGATGGTGTTAAACTTTTAAAAGGAACACGTGGCACTAATCTGTACACCATCTCTATCGAAGATATGATGAAATCTTCTCCAATTTGCTTGTTGTCAAAGGCTTCTAAAACAAAGTCATGGTTATGGCATCGTCGTCTCAATCACTTGAACTTCGGAACCATAAATGATCTTTCTAGAAAGGACCTCGTAAGAGGCTTTCCCAGATTAAAATATGAAAAGATCATCTTTGTTCAACATGCCAATTGGTAAAAAGCAAGAAATATGCCCATAAACCCTAACCTGCAAACTCAATTATGGAAGTTCTACATACTCTTCATATGGATTTGTGCGGACCCATGAGAGTGCAAACTATAAACGGGAAGAAATATGTGCTAGTCGTAGTTGATGACCACTCTCGGTTTACTTGGGTTAAGTTTTTGAGGTCAAAAGATGAAACTCCAGACGTCATCATCAAACTTATTAAACAGTTGCATGTTTGGCTTAATAAAACAGTCAGAATTGTCCGAACTGACAATGGAAATGAGTTTATAAACAAAGAACTGAGTAAGTTTTACGAAAGCATTGGAATCAGCCATCAAAGAAGTGTTCCACGTACTCCTCAACAGAACGGTGTAGTTGAAAGACGAAATCGAACTCTTGTAGAAGCTGCAAGGACTATGCTAATTTATTCAAAGGTTCCAATGTTTCTCTGGGCGGAAGCCATTGCCACTACATGCTACACCCAAAACCGCTCCCTAATTCATACAACTCATGGAAAAACTCTTTACAAACTTGTCCACAACCGAAAACCAAATCTTTCTTTCCTACGTGTGTTCGGTGCCTTATGTTATCCTACCAATGAAGGTCAAGATTTGGGTAAATTGAAACCTAAGGCGGACATCAGAGTTTTTGTTGGTTATGCACCAAACCGGAAGGGTTACCGAATCTACAATAAAAGAACCCGAGACATCATGGAATTTATTCACGTCACATTCGATGAGCTGTCTGAGCATACAGCTCTAGGACAATCCAGTTCTGGACCCACTTCTCAACCTTTATCAAGCAGCCCCATTAGTTCTTCTCTTGTACAGAATCACTCCCCTTCAGCTCCATATGTACCTCCATAAGAAGAAGATTTGAAGAAATTATTTTATTCAATGTTTGATGAATATTATGAACCACAGACTAATGACAATTCTGGACCACCAACTGCAACTGCTTCTAATCCAACCAATATGGATGGTCCATCCATTTCAATGACTTTATCTTAAGAAGCGCCAGTTGTCGATCACTCATCATCATCTTCGAATCCTCAATCTTCGGCTGTACATCATGGAAATGGTGAAAACCCCTTTGCTACCCCCGAAGATGCCCCGTTTGAAAACATATTTGCCCCTGATCCAACACCTGAATCATCTTTATCAGGGGATCCAAACTCTGCTACATTTGTCCCTCATCATCAACCACATGAATATCTTAGAAAATGGACACATGATCATCCACTGGATAACATCATTAGGAACCCTTCTTGTCCAGTATCCACTCGTAAACAACTTGCCACTGATGCCTTATGGTGCTTCTTCAACTATGTATTATCAAAGATCGAACCTAAAGATGTCAAAACAGCAATGTCTGAGGACAGTTGGTTTAGTGCTATGCAAGAAGAAATCCATGAGTTTGATCGTCTTGATGTATGCGAATTAGTACCTGCTCCAGATTGTGCAATAATTATTGCTCTTAAGTGGATCTTCAAAGTAAAGCTTGATGAGCACGGTGATGTTCTGAAGAATAAGGCAAGGCTAGTGGCTAAAGGATACCGACAGGAGGAGGGTATTGACTTTGAGGAATCATTTGCTCCGGTTGCACGAATTGAGGCTATCAGAATCTTCCTGGCCAATGCTGGTAGCAAGAACATGGTTGTTTATCAGATGGATGTAAAGACTGCTTTTCTTAATGGAGATCTCAAAGAAGTGGTCTACGTCAGTCAACCCGAAGCTTTCGTGAATTCAGAGCATCCTACCTATGTCTACCTCTTGAAGAAGGCCCTTTACGGTTTGAAGCAAGCTCCAAGGGCATGGTATGATACACTGTCAAAGTTTCTCTTAACAAAAGGATTCAGCAAAGAAGCAGTTGATCCCACATTGTTCACCAGAAAGTCAGGAAAACACTTAATTCACGTTCAAATTTATGTTGATGATATTATTTTTGCCTCGACCGACCCTAATGAATGTGACCGATTTTCAAAGGAGATGGGCTCCAAATTTCAAATGTCAATGATGGGACAAATTTCATTTTTCTTAGGATTAGGCATTTTTATTAATCAATCTAAATATGCAAATTAAATTTTAAAGAAATTTGGATTTGATTCTTGTGACCCTGTTGACACTCTCATGGTGGAGCACACAAAACTGGAAGAGGACCACTCATAAAACTGGACGAGGACCACTCAGGGATCATGGTTGATCAAACAAAATATCGAAGTATGATTGGATCCCTGATGTACCTCACAGCGAGTAGACTTGATATTCTGTTTGATGTATGCATGTGTACTAGATACCAGGCTAAGCCTACCAAAAAGCACCTTTAAGCGGTTAAACGGGTCTTTCGGTATCTCCAAGGAACCATTAACATGGGAATTTTGTATCCGAAGGACACCTATATGTCACTAACAGCATATGCAGATACAGACCATGCAGGGTGTCAAGATACACGTCGAAGTGCGTCAGGAGGTGCTCAATTTTTAGGAGATAAGTTAGTAAGTTGGTCTTCAAAGAAACAAATGAGTACATCTATATCCTCTATAGAGGCTGAATACATAGCCATGTCATCTTTCTGTGCTCAAATCCTATGGATGAGATCTCAATTATCTGACTATGGCTTTGTATTCAACAAAGTTCCTCTGTATTGTGATAATAAAAGTGCCATTGCTCTCTGCTGCAACAATGTTCAACACTCAAGAGCAAAAAACATTGACATTCGACATCACTTCATCAGGGAACAAGTGGAGAAAGGTGTGGTTGAACTATACTTCGTAAGGACTGAATATCAGCTAGCGAACATCTTCACTAAAGCTCTTCCTAGAGAACGGTTTGAGTTTATCCTTCCACGACTTGGCTTGAAGATCCTACAACCTGAGACACTCAAACGTCTTCAGGAGGAAGACGAGGAGTAAAGGTGTTTCCTTATCTAATCTTTGTACATATTCTATCAAAAAATAATAATAATAATAATACAAAATCTTAAAACCAACAAAAAGAAAACAGAAAAATATAAAATTTCAAAACCCATAAAAATCAGAAAATTTTGAAAAAGTCCAAAAATATTGTTTTTATATCATGTTATCAGGTTTCGATAACATCTACGGACTTTGGTCTGTCATTCAAAAATGGCACGGGTCTTTAGATGAAGTTCGATCTGCAACAATAAACATTTTATTTTCATTAAAAAAAATGAGATGGAGAAAAATGTAGGTTTATTGTCATTTCAGGCCGTAACCCGGTTCTTAAAAGAAAGAACAAAGCCATGCTTAATCTAGTTGTGAAACCTCATGCTCTGATTCTAAAAACAAAAGTTCATAAGGAAAATTTGTCATAAAAAAGACAAATGTTTCCTCACAATTATTTTTCCTTCAAAATGTTCTTCTAAAAAATATTTGCCATCTAATGAAAACTAAATTGCTTTGAAAATAACTCGGACTTAATTTTGAAAATCATCTGGACTCATCATTTGTCAAAATCTATATCACTCAGTCAACAACTTTGGTCATTGATTGAGGGGGAAAATGATTTCAATCAAAACAAAAAGGTTATTTTTCAAAAAATTGGCACGTAATCGAGCAAGGTCTATTTTTGGATAATCAAAAGGAACAATTTTTGTACAATTAGATCCAGACCAAGGCTAATATTGTGTTTTTATAAGATACCTAAGCATGTTTGATCATTGGAGTTTAAAGTTTCATAATCTGATCCTTATCAGTTAAATGTTTTCAAAATCAGGTCACACTTCTCCTCAAAAAGCTTTCAAAGATAATTTAAATCAATTGAGATCACAAATCTCAAAGGGTTTGAAAATTGTGATCGGGGGAGAATTGGTGATTTAAATTGGATATAAACTGAGAATTCGATAAGTGGTTTTAGAAATATAACAACAAGCACTCCTCCCTACATGTGCCAAACGATTTCAGATTTTCCATGCACATGTTAAGGGGGAGCATTTATCTTAAACCAAAAGGTATTGAAACGTTATTGATTTGTCTCAAATTGCAAGTTCCCTCTAATATATGCAAAACTCTTTCGAATCTCTATGCACATATTGAGGGGGAGCAATCAAATGAAAACCTCATCCTTCCCAAAATAGTTCATCCAAAGTACTTAAAATACAATATTTGATCTGGAAGTGATGATGATCATTTTAGAAAATGTTAATCAAATATTAGATCTTTCATTCTCAATCTAAGATTTCAAAAGTGCTCTTGCCTCCGTGTGCTAAAATAATTTCTAACACCTGAAGCACATGTTGAGGGGGAGCATTTCTAAAATATCAAAAAACAATCAAGGTACAAAACGCTTTGATTTTATATCTCAAGTACCTTGATTGATTTTCAAATGGTTTTCAATTGGTTTCGAGGCGGAATGAACAATACCAAAAGACCAACCAATTTATTTTATGCATGGAGATATAAGGATGGTTAGGTTATGTATTCTTTCCCACGATACAGCCAGAACCGGAGGGATTTACCCAGGGACAATCCACTAGATAGTATAGAAGTCCTTAGGTATATTTAAAAAAGGAGAAAAATAAGAATATGGGAAGAGTGCCGACTGAGATTGAGTTAGAACTGGAATAAACCCAACAAGGTTCTAGTAATGAAGTCTCGGTAAGCAGTAAAGAGGTTGAAGAATGAAAAAGAATTGAATGTGAAAATGGTAAAAAGAAACAGCCCTCCATATATTCAACCTTAGGGTAGAAACCGGGTTCAATTTATATGCTACTGGTTGTTACCAAGGTAACACCGGTATTGAAGATAAGACGTCATGGACCCAGTGACGCACTACACTAAACTTCCCAAGCTACTCTAGTTTCTCTTAAAAGGACTTGTTTCATTCTCACAGGGAACCTACATAATCTATCGACTGTCTCTTAGAGATTGTTGATATCGAAGAAGGAGACCCTATCCCTAGTCTCCGGCATAGGAAACCAAAAGTGCACTATTGAGTCTAGAGCCAAGAGATCATCAATAAATCTCATTAGGACACAATTAATGAAGACTTACTGTTTCACACAATGTGGAAAGTAAGAATATATTTTGAGAGTCCTACGCATTATCCTTGTGATATTGCCAGAACATCCGAGTGATATGTAAAAATATTCACGACGAAGATGGAAATCCTTCTAGAGCCAACATCAAACAAGCTCTTGGTGGGTGACATGTGAGATCTTCTCGAAAGATCAAACTTGTGACAACTGGATAGAAACGATGGGGTGATTCATTCCTGAATCAACCTTGGTCCAGGAAATGGATTGACATATACCTTTGAAAAACTGGTCCTTGTGCTCAACAAATATTTTCTCTAGCACATCGACTGTGTATTAAGTTTTCAAAAATTAAAGGGTATTTATGATTGATAATTGATTTTCTATAAAACCTCCGTTGTACTGCAAAACATTTTGCATTAACCAATACACGATTGTTTTTTCAAATCATTTTTCCATCAATCAGTGAATCTCAATTAGCTAGTTCACTCACTCCGTGTTGTCTTCTTTGAGACGTTCTGGTTTGAGAATGGCTTGATTAGTTGCGAAACCCTGTCAAGGAGGTTCTTCGAAATTCTACCTGATCACATGCAGTACTTGTAATGATCAACGGGGAACCGTGGTTCTTGTAACCCCATTCAATGAAAGTGATCAAAGACACCTTTGTGCGCTTTATTGCTAACTGTTGTTTGCAGGGACACCCGACGGTTGCAGCTGATCATAATTGAGGAGTCAATCCATAGCAGCATGATCACACAACACATTCACTTCCAAAGAAATCATGATAATTGCGTATCTTCATCAACTGGCTCTAATATTTTCAATCCATGCTTCTGCTACGCTGCTGCAAATACCATGAATCAATGAAGCTTCCGCTACTCTGATAAGAAGATATCATGATCCAAAATATGAGCATGTCGGTCCCAAAGTCACAACTTCACATAATGGAAATATAACAAAAGGATGAGTCAGAGATTTACTGTAGCGGATGATCTCAAAGCTGGCTCAATTACTCACCATCACGTGGATCAGTTTATGACCTCCACATAATGATCAAAACACGCAGAATATGAAGAATCAAAGACTACGAGCTACAGAGCAAAGAACTTATCAAGAATCCAAGAACACCGAAATGTAATATCTGTTTGTAATTGAGGTGACCTCCCTTAGGGGGAGATTGTTAGGATTTAAAAAATCCGGTAGTTAAAGAGTCGGTCACCTCAAGTATATGTAATCATTAGAAAGTTCATAGTCGTAGTCATTTAGTGACAGTTATTAGTTTTTTATGTAACACCGTGGAGGATGGACGAGTCTTTACCCACTGTATGCCTGATCCACAACCCGTAGGAGGCGTCTCATGTAACTAACTATAAATACCCTTTGTCTAGCAAGGCAAAGGGTTGGAGCTTTCATAATACATTTTTCTTTGTCTCACTAAAGTTCCCAACTCTCTTCCATTTTCTCTCTCTAAAACTCATATCATTCGACCCATTTGTATGTGTGATTATGTGTTAGTGAAAACCAATGAGTGAATAAAATTCTTTTATCTAAGGTAAACACAAATTTTTATGACATTATGCAAGACGTAATGATCATCAAAATTAAATGTTAAATTGTATACTGAAGTGCCATTTAAATAAACCTATGAACTCACCAATTTTGTCTTGACACTTATTAGCATGTATTTTCAGGTTTTGAGGTGATATTTTATTTTTGGAGGCGCAAGGCAAAGGCATGGGCATGGTCATAGATTCTCTGATAAACATAAATGGGGACTACCTTATTATGGGCCTATTTTCCGCACTTAATCAATAATGTAAACATTGTTTTCAAGAATGAATAAAAGTTTCTTTATGAAAATCAGTTGTTCTATGCTTATGTTGTGATATCAATTTAGTAGCACCCTAATACTTGTGTGCTTCCGCTGAGCCATTTTGGGGGTGTTACAGTATGTTTGACAAAAATAGATTGTGCTGATGCTGATGTTGTTGCTGATGCTGGTGCTGATGTTGTTGCTTAAAAAGATTATAAAAATAGATTATTTTTATAAGCTACATGAAGTAACTTTTTATTTTCAGAGATTATGGAAGATTATTTTTTTTATAATATCTTATAAGTTATGTCCGCCAAACAAAAATTATTTTTTAAGTAGCTTATTTTTTGAAAAAATAAGCATAATCTCTTCATAATTTTGTGTGCGAAACATAGCCTATGTGGCATGAAAAGGCCTAATTCTTGAACCTATTAATGAATTCAATACATTTAATGCATTTGTTAAAAAAAGACATTTTATGAAGTTGCAAAGGTTTATATTATAGCGGATATAGGTTTATAATACCAAAAGGTTTAATTTTTTTTATGTGTTATTGTATAAACTTTTGTAAAAGGTTTATTATAGTGGATCCTGACAATCACTTTTTAGAAAAGGGGATCTATTGCAAAGTGTGATAAAATTAAAAAGTGTAGAAAGTCATTAATAGTGTGACACGTGTCCCCCACCTTAATTTATGCGTAAAATTCGTCTAGGGGTAATATGGTATTTTGACCCGTTTTTTCTTTTTCTACCTCAAATTTCAAATGCACATATCTCTTAAACGACAAACTTTTAGAAAAAACCGATGTCACCACCATTTATAAAATTTTATCCTCTTTCATTTGGTGTAAATTTTGTTAAAAATTTTGAAACTTTGTTTTTACATATTAAATGGGTGTTAATTTTCTTGAATTTTTTTTTGGCATTTTCATCCCTATTTTTTACCCTCATAAATGTCGATTTGTGAAAAACATAAAACATGAAAGTTATAGATTTTCGTTCACTCTTTACACAGGTTTTTGAATCACTCGAATTCCATGTCATATGAGTAAGATATCATCCGTTAAAGATGACATTTTACTCATATCTGTTGCACACAACGTGTTTGATGAAATGTTTATATTAAATTTTTAGTGTTAAAATTGCGTCAAATACTCTATTTTTTTTACCACAACGCATTATTAATCATTTTATTAATGTAAGATTCAAAAAGCGATGTTTTTTAACCATTAATTTTCTTAAAGAAATGTACATTTTGTTCATCAGTTAATGTTTGTTCATCAGTTAGTCTTTGTTCATCAGTTAATCCTGTTCATCAGTTAGTATTGTTAATCACTTAGTCTTTCTTCATTAATAATCTTGTTCAAGACTGATGAAGTGATGGACAATATTAAATGATGAACAAGACATACTTCTGTTCATCAAAACGCGATTTTGTTCATCACTTGTCTTCTCATTTTACTTGTGTTTATCAATATCACCAGTTAGTTTTTATTCATTAGTTAACATTGTTCATCAGTTATTATTAACTGATGAACAAGACATACTTCTGATGAACAATATTTAATGATAAAAACATGTTGAATAATAATTGACACTAACTGATGAACAAAAAACAGTAACTGATGAACAAAAACATGTTGAAAAACAATCGACACTAAATGATGAACAAAAACAAGTTGAAAAACAATCGACACACTAACTGATGAACAAAACAACATAATAAAAAATATTGTTCATCAATAAATAAAAATTATAATGTTCATCAATTGTCTAAAAAAATAACAATGTTCATCAGTTACGATAACAGTGTTCATCAGTTTATCAGTTGCTTGTTATTCATCAATAAAAAATATTGTTCATCAACAAATAAAAATTATAATATTCATCACTTGTCTAAAAAAATCACAATGTTCATCAGTTATGGTAACAGTGTTCATCACTTTATCAGTTGCTTGTTGTTCATCAGTTAGTTTGTTCATCATTAATTGTTTGTTCATCAGTTAAAAAAAGTTAAAAATAACAAAAATAACAAAAGATGTATTGTGGTATACTAATTAGTGCATTTATATGTACTTATATAAGAAAAATCTCTTTTAGTCATTTTATCAAACACTTTGTGTGCACTAAATATGACTAAGACTCCATCTTTAACATACGATATCTCGCTCATATCATATTGGATTTGAGTGATTCAAATTTCTGATTAAAGAATGGCTAAAAAGCTAAAACTTTCGTGTTTTGAGTTTTTCATAATTCGGCCTTTAAACTAGATAAAATTATAGCCGAAAATGTCAAAAATTTCAAGAAAATCAACACCCACTTAAAAATTGAAAAAAAAGTTGTGATTTATATATCAAAATGCATACCAAATTAAAGAGAATTGAATTTGAAAAATTATAATGAAATCGGTTTTTATAAAAGTTTATCGTTTGAAAGATATTTACGTTTGAAGTTTAGGGTGCAATAAAAAAAGTGAGTTAAAAAGATCAAATTGCCCCTAACCGAAAATAATTAAAAAAAAAAAAAGTAGAGGGAGTGGGTGAAAGACATGTGTCAATAGCTCATAAGTTTTCTAGATTTTTTAAAGTTGCTATCTCGCAACTAGTTTTTATAGTGGATCTCTAACAATTAGGGTGCGTTCGGTATACTTTCATCAATCACAATCGGTATGACTTTGAGTATAAAGTGGGTCCCTTCGGTATGATAGTTTCCATAGAAGGCAAGTGGGTAGGGTATGGAGTATGCTATATATATATGACTATCATAGAAAATTTTCGGATTCAAAGTAGTAAAACAAACATCTTGTATCGGAATGAAACTATTCCCTTATTCCGATATTGGTATAGCAAACACACGCTTAGTTTTTGACAAGGAAATAATTTTGAAAAAAAAGATAATTTATACAGTATTTGTTAAAGTAAAAAGACAAAGGAAAAAGAAAAGAATCACGCCCTCTTCGGAACAATGAAAGTAAGAAACAAGACCAGTCATTCTATCTACTCCACCTCCTGTCCTGTCGACAAAACCACACCAACCCCCCTCTAAAAAATGCAAACATTTTTACTTCCGGCAGCTCGTGCCACCACTCCACCACCACCATTAACCACCGTAACCAAACACAGCCTCCACCGTCATCTCTCCTCCCTCAATTTCACCTCATCCCACCTTTCATTTACACATTCCCCATTATCACTACATATTTTTGATAATAAATTCAGTAGGCCTAGTGTTATAAAACTTGCCTCGGCTGCGGTTTCTAATGTTTATAACGAAGATCCTGATAAAGCTAAACTTGCTCAGGTTTATTCTTTTACTTTTACATAAATGTTTATTTTATTAAATAATCGTTATTAGTTTTTAAGCTGTTGTGTCATGTTTGAATAGAGTTGTGAGATTATGTATTAGATTAGTGTGGTAGGTGTATAATTATTTTGGAGTTGTGATAGGTACAACGACATACCCAATCCTGCGGCGGGGTATGGGGGAGGTAGAATGTAGACAGATCCTACCCCTACCCTAGGATAAACCCGAGAGTAGAGAGACTGTTTCCAAGAAGACCTCTGGCAAGGGACAAGCATACAAGGATTTGTGATAGGTAGATATTGAAATTTGTAAAACTAGTTTATGATTGACCAAATGACGGTAACGGTGGAGGGTACCTTTTGAACACAAGTTGATCTTAGCCAAAGGTTATAGGTAGTAGTTGTTTAGTCAGTATGGTCTCTTTATATAAGTGCTTGGGATTGCTTATTTTTCTGTTTATCCGGAAGTAGTCTATGTACCCTCAAGTAGTGGTATGACTGTCTACATCCTACCTCCCCGATACCCTGCTCTGGCGGAATGGGTATTGTTATTGTTGCTGTATAAGCAGTTTGGAGTGTTTAATAAGCAGTTTAGGGGAAGAAAAGCACTTTTCAATAAGAAACTTTTTACTCTCATCTCTAAAATAAAAACCCTTGAGGCTTTGCAGATGGCCTGTCAGCCTATCGCATTGTTTTTATATCTTCTTATTAAATGTAAATGCATTTATTTTAGTGTCGTAAGCAAATTCAAACACAATCTTCCTAAGTGCTTATTTTTAAGAGGCTTATTTGCTTCTGTTTATATAGAGCATAAGCAGAATAAATAGCGATCCCAAATTTGATGTTTTTTGTAAAACAGAACTTGCTTAGTAGAAGTTACAATTTTTTTATGCTTTCTTATCACGTTTATAGCAATGAAGACAATTAGTTGTCCCAAACGAGTTGGTGTAGACTAAAAGTGGACACTTGGAATGCATCCACATAGAACATGTACGTTAAGTTCATATAGAATGTTGCATCCATGTGAATATATTTTAATGTTCAGATTTTAACAGTGTGTTCTCAAGTTGAGTAAAAGGGAGGAAGGAAAGTGAAAGTGATAAAAATTGTGTTC
The DNA here is from genome assembly GCA_019973895.1 of Chrysanthemum seticuspe. Taxonomy (NCBI): domain Eukaryota; kingdom Viridiplantae; phylum Streptophyta; class Magnoliopsida; order Asterales; family Asteraceae; genus Chrysanthemum; species Chrysanthemum seticuspe. Next base: position 239,144,540 of record BPTQ01000005.1, read on the forward strand.
TCCAGTTTTTCTTAGGAAGTAAAGTGAGTGAAAGTGAAGATATTTTAGTTATAAAACTTTCACCCCACTTTTGGGATGAAAGTGACTTTACTTCCTCTCACTTACTTTACTTTATCTTTCTGTCATAAAATTTTTCATGATGTGAATAATGAATAGTAATACTTGTTATGCTGCTTTCCGGATATTTTATGGTTGTGTAGGTTGCAAAGAGATTAGAGACGACATCGAGGTATTTCAAGAGATTGGGTAGCTTAGGATTTTGGGGACAGCTTGTTTGTACAATTGTAGCTGCAGTTATCTTGTCGTTTTCCGTTGTGGTTACTGGAAAGATCACATCACCAGCTACATTCTATTCTACTTCTGGTGGTATTTTAGCTGGTTTCCTCTCGGTGTTTTGGTCATTTGGCTATATTCGTCTTTCTGATAGGCTTCGGAAAACTGCCACTGACCCTTCAAAGGTATATTCATTTTGTTGATTAAGGTTAAACTTATAGTTCATGATTACACGGTTCACAAGCCTTATCTGTTAGTTTATTATTTAACTATTTATCAACTTAAACACGAAAAGAGAGGCATCTCATAATTTGGTTGCATAGATCTAAGCAGTAACGATTAAGATAGTTACTGTCTTGTACCGTTTCTAATTGTTCATCTATTCTCCCCTTCTCAAATTGAATCCCATACAAAATTAACCTTGAATTTAGTAACTCTTAAAGACCTCACAGATCCGAATGTTCTGCACTCTAATCTTCTATGAATGAATTGTTCTTTTCTTAATCAAGGTCGAAGTAGGGGTGTTCACAAATCGGGTAATACCCACAGGAACCAAAAAACGGAACTCAATCGAACTGGATAAAACCCAACCGGATTTGCCAAAACCGAACCGAATTAAATATTTGGTTTTCCATTTGGATATGGTTTTGGCAAAATGAAAACCGAAAACCGAACTCACATAAATATATATGTCTTATATATTTATATACCAAAAAACCCCGTTAAAACTCTGCCCTAGTATAAATATAACATTTTTTAAGTTAATTTTTTTTTTGCTAAAATTCTATATAATTATATGAAAAAATTAATATAAATCATGCAATTCGGGTTATTCAGGTCAACCCGAAAACCGAACCGAATTCAAATTCTGTTTGGTTCTGTTTTCGGTTTTACCTAGAGAAAAATTGTTAACCGATGAACACCCCCTTTGAAGACTAGAACACCTAAATAACTTGGTTTAGGGTAAATGTATGCATGGGGAACTTTTTGTGACCTAATTGACTATTACACGACTAATTATGAAAAACAATTAGTTTCGATTGATTGTGTCGAGTGTTTAACTATAAATAAAATTTGAACCAAGGAAACTTGTATATAATGTATGGTAAATTCGTTTGTAAAACATTTGATATGGAAACTTAGGTGTCGTTTGTTTTTTCTCAATAAGCAATTTTTTCCTCTTTTCACTTCTTTTGACTTCTTTTGTCTGCAGGAGAGTAGAGGTTTCTGTTTGTTTTTTTGCAAACATAAATGCTTCTTTTCACTTCTTTCCTCTTCTAAATTTCAGACATTATCTTTCACTTCTTACCTATTTTTTCACAAACCCCACATCTCTTTCTCAATATCTTACATCTCTTTTAAGTTTGGTCTGTTTTTTTACGTTTTCATCCGTTTTTTACGTTTTTGTCCGTTTTTTACATTTTCGTCCTTTTTTTTTACGTTTTCGTCCGTTTTTTTTACATTTTCGTCCGTTTTTTTTACATTTTCGACCGTTTTCTTAGGTTTTCGTCCACTTTATTACGTTTACGTTTGGTTTTTTATGTTTTCGTCCGTTTTTTTTACGTTTTCGTCTGTTTATCACCATGAACAAAAATTGGAATTATGGGCCCTCCTCTGCTACTCGTATAGGGACTTAATGCAATTTGGTATCTATATATACAACTCCTATGTAATTGTAAAACCTACATCGAAATCAGTAATATCCCCTAGTTTGGCGGCGAACGTAGATTAATCACACTGATCGACAAAACCTCGTAAATCATGTACATTCTGCACAATATGCTTTTCCCTTACTATTATTCATGTGATTTTGTGGTTTATTCACGTATATGTGAAAGTGTTTCGAGCGCCGTGACATAACAATTTGTGTATGTTTTGACATCTTTGTTTTTAAGTTCAAACTCGAAAAGTAGACACGATATTTCGATAAAGATTTTACTCCTTTAATGCCCTTCCGAGCTTCTTCTCAATGGGTGCCAACCCAACTTTCTCTTGTAGTTGTGTACTCAGGTCAAACATCCCTTTTTACAACATAATCTGCTACATTCACTCTTATTCTTTGATTAACATCATGTCCATCCAGGGAATGGGTGTTTTTGCATGGGTCACAATAGGCCACATGTCTGTGTCAAACTGGAATGAATAACATTCGGATGCACTAAGAAACGGTTCTTGGGGAGAGCTAATTGTAGGATTTACAAGCAGAATGCGTTGATCAAGAGAGAAAAGGTTATAAATAAAGAGTTGGGTTTGCGTCAAGAAAAGGGAGTGATCTTGTAGTCTAGTAAATGATAATATAGCTCGGGGTTGGCTACAACTAACATGTGTAGATATCACTTCGCAAATCTGTATTTTGGTTCATCTTCTCTTTTTATTTTATGTTTTTTGCCTTACTTTTCGATTCCAGGATTACGAAAATGGCTTCTTTTTTTTTCTTTTCATTTTGTTCCAAGTCAGCAAAAACTTTATTTGTGTCTGATTTCATGAAACTAGAAAAGATAAAAGTAGTCTCTGCCAACTAATGAATTTAAACTCTTTATAGATTAATGAAAATTGCCCAATCATCAATGTTTTGAATTCAGATTAAATGGTTCTTGATACTAGTGTATCGGGTTTATCTGTAGACTGAATTTTGTTTTGGTCTGTAATCATCATAACACAAGATGCATATGCTTTTACAGGCTCCTCCTCGTGCTGATGTTGTAAAGAGCTTGAAGAATGGGATAACTGTAAACCTTTTGGGTATGGGTGCTGCAATCCTCGGGATGCAAGCCACTGTAGGACTCCTGGTGGCCAAAGCCCTCACAACATCATCTAATCCATATTACCAGGGTATCGCTCCTGGAAGTAGCCCTGTCCTTGCATTGGATGTTTTCTTGGTGCAGGTATTCACTCTTCAGATTTCATTCGGTATAAGCTAAATTTTGCAGGACTGCAGTAATTGCTAGATGAGACGGTTACCTGTTTTCTCTTTAATTTCAATTGTTTTTTATGGTTGCAGGCGAGTGCGAACACCATCCTGTCACATTTTTTGGGGCTTGTGTTCTCATTGGAGCTACTACGCTCAGTAACGCTACCACCTTCAGATGGTATGCCGGTTCCCAAGGCAGCATGAGCAATTAATTTGCATAACAAAGAAGATTTAATATAGATTCACTTGAGAGTTTCTGAATGGTAATTATATCTTTGCGAAAGATGAACTTGTAGATGTTTTGTAGTGTGCTTCAAGTAGGGGTCTAGGTGTATTCTTCTGAAAAGTTTACCAATTTCTATGTATCCATGTTGCCGAGTGTAACCTTCCGCTCACAATAAAAACAAAATCCCAACTCATTCATGAAGCAAACGAAACCAAATTTGTAGCGTACACAATTTTGCATGCATGTTAAAACATATGATAAGTTAGGTTCCAATATGACATGAGCGTATGCAACTATCATTAGCGAGTCGTCTTTTGCGCCTTTTGTAAGAGAGTATGACACTATCATTCCTGAGTGATATGTTTGTGTTCTTGTGTGCAACTGTTGGTTTTTGTATATACTCTAGTTCACCATCGACATGAGATTGCAGAATAGCCATTGACTCTAATATACTTATGTAATCCTGCACCATCGGGCCTCTAGTCTAGCGGTATGGAGGTTTTACCTTCCTAGGCAAGGTCTCAAGTTCGAGTCTTGTCTAGGGCGATAGGGGTTTCCTCCCGCGTGCGTAAAAGGAAGGGTGCCATTGCCTTCTGGGTTGGACCCAACCTAGTTGTGTGGGCTCGCTACGCCTTCTGAGCTAGAGGCCATTTAGCCACAATTACCGTTCATAAAAAAACCTATGTAATCCTGCATTATGGCAACAATGAATACATTCATATGGTTGCATACTTTATATGCCCTTAAATGTGACAAATGTCCGCTAGTACAATATAAGAGAAGCGTCACGTGCTACACCCCATTGACGTATAAAGCCTATTACGTTCACCATTTTGAACGCATGAAGGGTCTAATTTTTGGTTGTTTGATCATTGTGATACCGAATGAAAATTTGGTTATTGCATGTGTGGCCTAATGTTTGTGTGGTCGGTTTGGTGCTCACTTACACGGATATTTGGTGGTTGATTTGTTTAGGAGTAAAAAATTGATGTGTCACTCAGGTGGCGGCGGTGAATGTAATCATTACCACACCCGGCCTGAGTCATCTACAATGCTACAGATAGAGTTAAGATAGTTAAAACTAGACTCGAAAAAGTCTCATATACTCGATAGGAGAAATCGTCATGGTAAAGGTACATGTATATGTGATAGCATCATCATATGCAAGGTACCACTTAAATTCATTCCTTCAACATGCACTAGGAATACTTTAGGTGGCAACTTTTCTGCAAGTGGATGTGGATCCAATAACACGTTACTACATACTAGTGCTAATGAATTGTTCAAATAAAATGATGACTTTTTTCTTACAAGATTTACCTTTTTTTAATGTAATTTTGTTCTTGCTATTAGACTTGGTGCTATGGTCACCAAACCCATCAACTTTAAGTTAGCGTCACATCATCATTCAACACACTATCAAACCCATCACCAAACAGGTGTTATTGTCACAACCAAATCAAAATATAAAAATAACTCATTTTATACAGACATACCCCACAAACACATGCACAAAAGAGATGATATCTGCCACCGAACCATTACAGAATTCTGCCCTCGGTGCACAGTTAGAAACATGTGCTAAGGGGATAGCGCGTAAAAAGTGAAGGTGGTGGTGGTAGACCACCTCCCATAGTGAGTAGTCTTACAGCAACACCAGTATCTATACACAACTTTAGTAACGAAATAGTGTTAGCTACTTTGAGCCCACTTATCTAATTGCTTGGTAAAATTGCATGACATGATAATAATTGTGATAACCTCTTTATTTAGTTTATTATGAGAGTCTCTTTAAGATATTTGCTCGCCTATTAGTATGTATATGTAAGCTAGAGTTGATTTCGTAACATTTTTCAGAAGTCATAATAAGAATAACCAAAAAACTTTATTGGTTTTCTTTTTCTTGTAAGCATGTACTCTTTTGTCAATTACAAGTACCCTAATACCTTCATAATTCACTTACATCGACCAAATATGCTACTGAACTAGTTATCGGACTTCATACTTTTATGGCATAAGGAAAAAAAGACAAAAAAAAAAAAAAAAAAAAAAAAAAAAAAAAAAAAAAACCTTAGAACGCATGGAAAATTTTCTATTTATGTGAAGAAATTTGGAAACTAGGTGATGAGTCACTATGATATCACATGTGTGGAAGTGAAAGCTTTTAGGAATCACGGGGGATAATAATCATCATGGATTTAACGCTTTTTATGTACCAATTCCATATATGATTTCCCCACTACTAAACTTTGGCTCCCTACTTGGGTAGCCATGTTTTTGGCCCTATCCATCCAAGCTTTGCATTTTATATTTATGTCACATTGCATCAGAATAAAATCTCTTTTTGGTGTATATACCGCATATTGTATTAGAAATTCAAACATGTATCCCGGATGATTACTCGCGTATAGCGGTATTGGTGTATAGTAACATCAATTTGTGTGTATTTTCTATGAATAAATGGGTGTAGAGTGAGTGAGAGTAAAACAAGTTAGTGGTTTATATTGTAATTAAGTATTTATATATTTAAGGTTGCAAAAATCGTGAATCGGTAGCCGAACAGTCGACCACCTTGTAGTTTGTAATCGGTTTAGGAGAGATTAATCGGTGATTAGTCGGATTGACACTTTTAGCAAGTTTTGGGTTTTTCCGGCAAGAATTTTCTTAAAAAACATTTTGTAAGAGATATAAACAACGATTATAAGTGATTACATTTGTTCAAGGTTGCAAAAATCGCGAATCGGTGATTAATCGGATTGACATTTTTGGTAAGTTTTGGGTATTTTCTACAAGTTTTGGGTATTAATGGCAAGATTTTCCTTAAAAAAATCTTTTAATAGATATAAACAATGACTATCAGTGATTATAACTAGTTTACGGCGAGTTTTGGGTATTTCCAGCAAGATTTGCAAATTTCCAGCTAGCTTGACAGTTGTTGACCTCCGTTGACCGATTTGCTTGACTGATTTACACAAATTGGCAAGGTTGGTGACCTAGTAGCGCCTAGGCGACGATTAATCGGCCATGTAGCCTTTTTTGGCAACACTGTATATATTTAATAGATTGCATTGACTTTTATAAGTAACGGTATTTAAATCTAACAACATTACTCATTTTTTAAAATTTTAAGTCATAAACAAATGTGTTTTCTCTATATATCTTGTATAGATATAGATATGTATATATGTTTTAACTTCAATGGCGAATCCCTAATTGGTCGTCGACTAGAGAGATGTTGAGTTAAGAAGTACAATGACGCAATGCATTTTGAAGTTAGTTGCTGGCTGATTTCATAAGAAATTAAACACGTTCTGGATTTTGTGTGCTCACCCAATCATTTAGTTATCAGAGCCCTCTCCGGTTATTGAGACCCTTAGGCGATTAAAATAGTTATTTGAACATTCAACAAAAGGCAAATTAAAATATACTATTAATTAATGGCATTTATTCAAAAGAAAAATGCGTATAAGAGATAAATTGGGAGGCTTTTAAATTTAGGGCGTAGAACAGTCGCGCACTGTGTCCGCCTAAAAAACGACACTGTTAGTTATATTACATGATACCATCTCTTCTTAGCAGTGATTATATGAAAATTTTACGAGGCAAACAGTATGATAATGGAAACCATGTATCATGCATACTTTAACTAGAAACATAACTTAATTCATGAGTTCTAAGGCTAAACACAGTGGTCGGTCACCTTGTTCGGTTGACCTATCGGTCGAACTAGGTCGACCCACTGTGGAGCTTCGGTCTCAATCAGTCATGGGACACTCGAAAGCACAATTGGGTCGTCTTGGCAACCGACTTTGAAGCACAAAAAGCTCCAAAGTTTGTACTGTTTGGGAATTAAAAAAATAAAAAATAACTTGGTCACCACTGTGGCAACTAGGTCGTCGTTAAGTCGTTGGAGAGAGAAAGTTGATGTGGCATGGGTGAACTAGGTTGCCATTGTGTTTAGCCTAATGGTTAAAAAAAATGATCATTTTTAATAATAAACAAAATCAAGGGATTTTAGTGCTCAATGAACAGTATATCCTATAGTAAACATGGCAAAAGTCATCCATGCGGTTTACTTGCACTGTGAAAACATTTGTTGGTACAACATTGATTAGGTATCTTTTATGTTATGTATAGTTTTATCATCGATTTTACGCGAGGTCTTTTGTTCGTTTTCTCAGAATTTACAGGCTATATTGGACAAGAAGATGCAAGTACACAATGGAAGCAACATTTATGATTTATTTATTCTTCTTTGAGTAGGATTTAACCTTGATTCTACACCGATCATACCGAGCTAATCAGAGGAGTACTAGTTTCTTTCTTTTTTATTTACTTCCTATTATCATAACTTTGATATTTTCGGGAAACATTAAGGACAATATTCAGTTTAAGTGTATGGAGGGAAAAAAGGGATACCTTAAAAACTATTTGTTCGCTTGATATTTGTCTTGTCCTTAGTAATAGTTTAATAAACTAAAAGAAATACTTGTTAATGTAATTTTAGCACAAAATTATTCTTATTCTTATTATTATTATTATTATTATTATTATTATTATTATTATTATTATTATTATTATTATTATTATTATTTTGATATTTATGATTAAAATTTTAGTCTTAATAAAGCGTCTCATGGATAAGAGTTATATGACTAGCACAAAAAACCTTACCACTCAAATTCCACCCCTAAAATGTGAGGTTCGCCTTTAGATATATAGGATATAAAGCATTCAGTTTTAATGCTTATTCAGTGTACCAGTAGTATATAGATTCTAGAACTTGTTTTTGTGATGCATTTCGAGATCGCTAGTGAGACTACATTCGTGTAGTGAGAATTAACTAAAGGATATGAGGTATTAGGATAACCCTTGTTTTAAACATGTTTAAATAATTACATTGACCACATAGGTTGAGTAATTACCCCACAGCCTTGCGATGTACTCATTTTTAGTACACGATACCCCTAGTTAACCCCTCAGAGCTTATCTTTCTCGGTTCTCGTGATGTTCCGGTTTTCAGAATATCAATGAAGAACATTGTTTACAATCCACCCCAAATGTTACACCCAAGTCGCCTTAGCATTCCTTGTATGCACTCATCTTTAGTGCATTATAGTATTATGTTTAACCTTTAGTTCAATTATCTAGTTGATTACATGATTTCTAAGTCGAGTCATATCTTGTGTAAATACAATTTTGGGATGATTGGGACCCATGGGTTAAGTAGTATTTTATGGAGTAACGGAAGGGAATGTCAAATTTAATTTCCCTTATCTACGTAATTAATTACTCCAAGTGTTTTGATCCTCGCAATTCAGGTCATTAGTTTAGTCTAATAAAAACTCAAGTGTAGGGATGCTACTATAAATCCCTTTACTATGATTTCATGTCACTAGTTTAGTTTAATAAAAACTCAAGTGTAAGGATGTTACTATAAATCCCTTTACTATGATGTTATGTTTTGCGGATGGTAGAGTAAGAGTGCATGAAAAAAAAATCGAAAAAAGAAAGAAAAAGAAAAAATGAAAGAAAAAAAGAAAAAGAGAAAAACATATGTGCTACCATCTCGCTTCTATATTTTATCTTTTATGGTTTATTGTTGCTTAAGTCAAGTTATAAGTTAGTTTAGTGAGTCGAGTCTTAGCTTAGCAACGCCTCGTTTTACATGTAATTAGCTTAGATTTTTGAATTGCCACCAGTAAAATTTCCCATATCCAACAAACCCATGTTTTTCCATATCCTTACACCTAACATTACAACCCTTTAAAATCCCTCTTTGATAGTTTATCTTAGGTGCTTACGCCAAAACGGTGTAGGTTTGATCTAGTCTTAAGCCTATGGTAATCTATTTGCTATGATAGGTAGAGAATGTTATCTTACATTTTCATACATGTTATATTCATTATACACCCAAGATATGAGAGAATCCAAACACTATATGTGAGATGCTAGTGTATGATTTCCGTGTTTGTTATGACTATTGTAGAGCTTGTATTTATTGTAAACTATTTTAAACCAATGTTAAATGACTCCTAACTTGTAAATTGATTAGATAAAAGCACATTAACTTGAGGACAAGCAAATCCCAAGTGTAGGGATATTTGATAAGGATTTAAAACGTACGTTTTTATGGGGTCATTTAAGCCATAAACTAATGTGTTTATGATCAAATATTGCCTAAATTCATTCCTTTTCACTTTTTAGATACTTTGGAAGCAAAAGATGGTAATCATGCATATTTATACGAAAAGGGATGAAAATGTGAAGAAAGCGACCAAGTCATGAAAAACCTGGAAAAAGGGCACCAGACGGCGTCACAACCTACAAGGTGACGCAATCACTTGCAAATGAAAATACCAAAACAAACCAGATTTTACTAGAGACGGCTCAGTGGAAAATTGAATAAGTAACAAGTGATGTCATCACTTGTTAAGAGAGCTGGAATTTATGTGGAATTTATAACGTGATGGCCTGGAAAAATCAAAGAGGGACGGTGTCAGATCATTCTGGATGGCGTCTGAAGTCATAAAGCGACCCCGTCACAAGGATGACTTATAAAAGACGAAACCATAATGGTGGTGACTTGACAGCGTCACAGTTATAAAGTGACGCCGTCGCATCTGTAAGATTCCACTGAAGCTTGTGGATTCCACTGAAGCAGTGTATCCACTGATAGCACTATGAAAGTACTGATGAAAGTACTGCTTGTAACGGTTTTGACCTATTCAAGTGGCAGTTTCAACTGCTTAATGACCACGTTTAATTGGTCATGTAACCACTAATGGCTATAATGGGGATAATTATGAGGCTATTAATGGGCTGATTAATACTCATAATTCCATTTGATTAAGCTTAGAGTAAACTCCTATAAATAGAAGATCTGATTATGCATGAAAGACACACAGAAAACATAAACACTGATTAGCAAAGGGGTTATAGAATTGTGCCTCCTATATATAGTTTTAGAATTTTCTGCATTTAGTGTGCACGCTTGGAGAGGAACTTTTGTGTACGAGTTTTATTAGGTTTTTACACTAACTTTAGAGTTTTAACACCCTCATCCAATATAAGATAAGTCTCTTAATTACTTCTACCATTATGTTTAATTTATGCTTGATTATGATTACTTGTTTCTTTATCTTTAACATGTCTAGCTAATTTAATATAGTGTTTGCTTAGATCTAATGAAACCTAGTTGTTAACTATTAATTGTCGTCTCTTATTTAAGTGGTTGTTACACGTTAGGTTAGGAAAACTTGCTTGTTCCTTTACTTTTTGCGAGCTTGAACGTCCTAAACAACGTATTCATGTCCTAGAGTGCACTAGTAGACTTTTCATTGTGTTTATTGCGTGAATTGCGATTATTGATAATAGAAGATTTTGGGGAGATAACTTAGGTTACTTGGCGATCCCGGTTTCTTAGAGGAGATCAATACATTCATAGAGTTAGGGCATTTGACACCTCCCTACCATATTGGAATACAACGCGCCAATTAAACAAGGATGTGACAATTCGACTAATCAATAGGAGATAACTAGGGAGTAGTGAAATCTAAATAAACACAATTTTACCTATCATAAGAATCTCATTTACAGTTACTTGCAATTTAGAATTTTCTGCATTTAGTGTGCACGCTTGGAGAGGAACTTTTGTGTACGAGTTTTATTAGGTTTTTACACTAACTTTAGAGTTTTAACACCCTCATCCAATATAAGATAAGTCTCTTAATTACTTCTACCATTATGTTTAATTTATGCTTGATTATGATTACTTGTTTCTTTATCTTTAACATGTCTAGCTAATTTAATATAGTGTTTGCTTAGATCTAATGAAACCTAGTTGTTAACTATTGATTGTCGTCTCTTATTTAAGTGGTTGTTACACGTTAGGTTAGGAAAACTTGCTTGTTCCTTTACTTTTTGCGAGCTTGAACGTCCTAAACAACGTATTCTTGTCCTAGAGTGCACTAGTAGACTTTTCATTGTGTTTATTGCGTGAATTGCGATTATTGATAATAGAATATTTTGGGGAGATAACTTAGGTTACTTGGCGATCCCGGTTTCTTAGAGGAGATCAATACATTCATAGAGTTAGGGCATTTGACACCTCCCTACGAATAATGGAATACAACGCGCCAATTAAACAAGGATGTGACAATTCGACTAATCAATAGGAGATAACTAGGGAGTAGTGAAATCTAAATAAACACAATTTTACCTATCATAAGAATCTCATTTACATTTACTTGCAATTTAGTTTATTAGTTTTAATCAGTTTAATTATTAAGTTAAATTAGTTTATAATCAAACCCCCAATCCAATACCGAAATTTTACTTTGCTTTCATAAAATATAAAATACAAAATGAATCATCCCTCGCCTTAGACCTATTTGTCATACATCTCAATTTTTCCAACACTATTTCCCTAGAGAACGATCAATCGCCCGAGTCTTACCTATACTATACTACAACGGTTAGGTACACTACCTATGAGGATTGTAAAACTTCTTTTGGAGGTCTTACATCACCCGTGTGTATATATATATATATATATATATATATATATATATATATATATATGTTAGGAATTCTGTGAAACAGTGATTTTGCTGATCGAGAAACAATGGATTCTGCTGAAGAAGAGTTTCTGCTGAAGTACTATAAACATACAAAAGTAGGAACTATGCTGAAGTTATTCTACTGAAGTAGTGAAGATATAGGTCTACTGAAGTACTGAAGCCGTGGAATCTGCTGAAGTAGTGAAGCAGCTGAAGTACTGAAGCAGTGGAATCTGCTAAAGTACTGAAGCAGTGGAATCTACTGAAGTAGTGAAGCAGCTGAAGTACTGAAGCCATGGATTCTGCTAAAGTAGTGAAGCCGTGTATCTGCTGAAGTAGTGAAGCTATGGAATCTGCTGATGTAGTAAAGAGTGGATTCTGCTGAAGTTATATTTATGCTGAAGTAGTAAAGCAAAAATCATGATTCTGCTGATAGTGTGAATCCACGTAAGAAAGGCAGGCGCTGTATTATTTATATATTAGCCCATCTTTATTATTGTACTGCCCAAGGTAGCATGGGCATGTGTATGGGACAAAACAAATGATTAGTTGCATGCTTGTCTAGGTGCATGCGTAGTCTATATGTGTTTGCATTTATTTATTTGCATGCTTGTTCTTTTCCCAAGAAAGGGAATAGTGTTCCTTGTCTATAAAAGGAACTTAGGTCTATTGTATTGTGATAACTTTTTGATAAAAACATTCAAGAAAAACCTCTATAGAGAGGGTGTAAAGATCCATAGAGGATCATTAGTTTTAATAGAAAAACCTTGTTGATAACTTTGATTGTGTTCTTATTATTCCGCTGTGCATTCAATCAATCATTGTTATTATAGACTCTAGTTGAGTTCGGATCTTGTGATTTAACAATTGGTATCAGAGCATGCAAGAATTCTGTGAAACAGTGATTCTGCTGATCGAGAAACAATGGATTCTGCTGAAGAAGAGTTTCTGCTGAAGTACTATAAACATACAAAAGTAGGAACTATGCTGAAGTTATTCTACTGAAGTAGTGAAGATATAGGTCTACTGAAGTACTGAAGCCGTGGAATCTGCTGAAGTAGTGAAGCAGCTGAAGTACTGAAGCAGTGGAATCTGCTAAAGTACTGAAGCAGTGGAATCTACTGAAGTAGTGAAGCAGCTGAAGTACTGAAGCCATGGATTCTGCTAAAGTAGTGAAGCCGTGTATCTGCTGAAGTAGTGAAGCTATGGAATCTGCTGATGTAGTAAAGAGTGGATTCTGCTGAAGTTATATTTATGCTGAAGTAGTAAAGCAAAAATCGTGATTCTGCTGATAGTGTGAATCCACGTAAGAAAGGCAGGCGCTGTATTATTTATATATTAGCCCATCTTTATTATTGTACTGCCCAAGGTAGCATGGGCATGTGTATGGGACAAAACAAATGATTAGTTGCATGCTTGTCTAGGTGCATGCGTAGTCTATATGTGTTTGCATTTATTTATTTGCATGCTTGTTCTTTTCCCAAGAAAGGGAATAGTGTTCTTTGTCTATAAAAGGAACTTAGGTCTATTGTATTGTGATAACTTTTTGATAAAAACATTCAAGAAAAACCTCTATAGAGAGGGTGTAAAGATCCATAGAGGATCATTAGTTTTAATAGAAAAACCTTGTTGATAACTTTGATTGTGTTCTTATTATTCCGCTGTGCATTCGATCAATCATTGTTATTATAGACTCTAGTTGAGTTCGGATCTTGGGATTTTACAAGTGGTATCAGAGCCTCGGGAAAGTCTCTACGATACTAAGAACCATTCTCACCCCCATACAATCAAACATTCATTCACCATGCCTGGATCCGACAATGAAAATGAAGTCACCAACACAAACAACACCAACACCACTTCCATGCAACAACTCAGTCTCTCAAACAGTAATGGTAAATTTCCTTATTTGAAAAGGGAAGAATATGATCTTTGGACTATAAAGATGGAAAACTGGATTTCCAATATTGATTGGAATCTGTGGGAGGTAGTAAAGAAAGGAAACAGTCTAAAGAAAATGATTCCTGACAGGGATGGGAAGTTTATCATGGCTCCACCAAAAACTGCTGAAGAGGTGCTGGCTATGCAGAGAGAGCATAAAGTAAAAACCATTCTGCTTCAAGCCATTCCTGAAGATCATCTGTGTGATTTTCACCATATGGATGATGCTAAAGACATATGGATGGCTCTCAAAGCAAGGTTCGGAGGAAATGAAGAATCAAAGAGAATGAGGAAGTCCATGCTGAGACAACAATTTCAGGACTTCAATATCTCCGAAGAAGAAGGTATCCACAAGGGATACGACAGGTTCCATAGGATTTTGAGTCAGCTGAACCAGCTGAATGCTAAACCAGATAATGATGATTGCAACTCTAAGTTCTTGCGATCCTTGCCGCCATCATGGTTGCATGTTAGTTGATAAGGTTTTAAAAGGTACCATTTTGAGGGGTCATTTAAGTCCTTATTTGATCACTTTTGTATCCGTTATTGCTTAATATCGTTCCTTTTCACTTTTTAGGTCTCGTGAAGGCAAAATGCTGGAATGGCACTTATTTGGACGAAAAGGCGCGAATATATGAAGAAATTGGCCAAAGTCGAAATCGAGACACTCACAGTCGCTGAATGTAGAAGGCGACGGCGTCAGGAGCTATTTGCGACGCCGTCGGAGAATTATTGTGACGGGTCAGAACTCAAAACTCGTGTTTTCAAGGGACGGCGTCTAGTTGTGAAAGAGTAGGCCGTCGCTACTCAGACGACCTAGATGCGATCCAGACGACGTCAGAAGCTGAAGAGGACGGCATCACGGACATAAGGTGACGCCGTCGCAAGGTTAACGTGGCCAAGACGAAACCCTAATGGCGGCGACACGACGGCGTCACTAAACATAAGGTGACGCCGTCGCAATTGTAATCTTATATATAGAATCCGAATTTTTCAGTCTTTGTGTGGAGAGTCTTTGGAGTAAAAACCTAAAACCGAACCTAAGGTGTCTTGTACAGTATTTTAGGGTTTTTAACCCTATCTTACACCAAGATAAGTCTTTGCTTCATTAATTCAATTATGTCTTTGATTATTTGTGTGTATGCTTGCATGTTCTCCATGTCCGGCTAATTTATTTGTGTGTTTGCTTAGGAAGTATGAAACTTAATTATTGAATATTGATTGGTTGTTTCTTATCTTAGTTGATTAATGATCTAGTAATGCGATAGGTCATTCGTTGTGTACTTAATGCTTGATTCATCTTTGTGAACCTTAGAGTATGATTACCTGAGTGATTGTAGGCTAAACCATCCGAAGAGCGCCTTAGAGTAGGAGTCTATAATCTCTAAGTGGATTTGTAGACAAGACCCTTTGGTAAGTTCAAAGAGTTAGGGAGAAACGCATACCCTACAACTTTAGAAACACAACGCAACTAGGAATAAGACGTGACACTCAACCATCAATAGGAGATAATTAAGGAGTAATACAAACTAAGTAAACACATCTTTAAACTATCATACGAGCACACATTAATTAGACATAGACTCCCACAACCTTAGTTTAGATAATTAGATAATAGTAGAGTAATCGGTAGAAATACCAACCCCCCAAATCCAATACCCGAGATTCGTACCTTTCCATTTTCATAAAATATAAAAAGATAAAAAATAATCTTCCTCAACCTTAACCTTAGCGTAGTAACTCCCTACTAGCATTCCTATTCCCCTAGAGAACGATATCAATACCCGTGGCTTACCCTAATTACTACACTACAACGATTAGGTTCACTGCCTAGGGTGTTATAAAACTTGCTCGAAGAAAAGGAAGTTCCTTTGACCCCGAACGACGCGTGTAGCGTTATCAAGTTTTTGGCGCCGCTGCCGGGGAATAGAATAGCTAGTTAGTAGTCCACCCCGTTTAGGTTTCTTTGCTTGATTCCTATCTTTGCTTGATTCCTATCAAGTAAACTTTTTTTTTCTCATTTTTAGATTTCTCTTAGTCTATCCCCCTTCTTCGTAACCTTTGTTCGTAACCTCATCACTTTTCATCATGGAAGGTGATAACCCACTACCATTCATCAACATACCACCAAATGACCCGCCAAGAGCCCGTACTCTTGGTGAATACTCAAGACCAAGCCACTTAGGCTATAGGAACACCATTGAGCTTCCCGACCAAGCCCAAACTACGGCCCTGCGATCCGACACCATCCGGTTGGTGCAAAACGGATGTGCATTCCATGGACTTCGTTCCGAAGATCCAAATCAGCATCTGAGGGATTTCCTCAAAATCGTCGATTCCATCGACCTTGATGCTACTACTCGGGAGACCACGCGCCTGCGTCTCTTCCAATTCTCTCTACGGGACCAAGCTAGTAATTGGCTTGAGCGACTTCCCGCCGGCTCCATCTCAAGTTGGGATGATCTTACTTCTCGCTTCCTTGCTCAATTTTTCCCACCGGGGAGAACTACTAAGCTTAGGCGAGACATCTTGACATTCCAGCAGCTCCAAGGTGAGTCTCTTTACAAAGCATGGACTCGATTTAAGGAATTACTCCGTAGACTTCCACACCATGGCATTGATCTTTGGCTTCAAATCCAAATCTTCTATGATCATACCGATTTCATCACTCGACGATCCATTGATCGAGCTGCCGGTGGAAGACTCAGCGACTTTAATGCAGAGCAATCTTGGGATATCATAGAGGAGCTCGCCGATCAAAACTACGAAGATTGGAATGAATCTCCCGAAACTCCGATTAACGTAGTTAATGCCATATCCACTCCTCCTGAATCTCCCGATACACTCGAAGAGCAATTGAGTGCCATCGAGAGAGGAATTGATTATCTTATGGAAAGGCAGAAAAGAGCACCTGTACAAATTCCTCGAGAGATCGTCAAATCCGCCCACTCCACCAACCACTCCACACCTCTTTCGGAATCTCCAAGTCGCGAGCAAAACCCAAGTTCCGCAAGGCGCTTCCGTTCTACTTCCCCAATACCACTTTCACCAAGCTTCAAAGATCAAATGAGGGAGTATATGGCAGCTCATACAGAGAGATTAGCCAAATTTGAAGAGGAGGTTTATAGGCAGAGAAAGGAAATGCAAGCAAAAATGAAAGAAATGATGGATTTGGTAATTGAATTTACCAAAACAAGGGCTCCCGAAAAAGTGCTCGTAAGAAGCAATGATTGCCCTCCCACTTCATTCGTAAACGCCGTTTCCATCATGCCTGAGAATGCAAGGGTTGAGATGTGGAATACTGAGGAAAGCACGAAGGATGAGTCCATGCCTAATGATGAACCTGAGACCATTGAGTACTACCTTAAGCATGAAATTAACAAGAAAACCATTGCAAACCAAGTAAACAACTTTAGGTACAATGAAGTTCTTAGGGATGCTCTTGAAGGAAAGATGGCGGAAGAAGAATACGATGCTTTACCTATGGAACCTCTGTATGAGTTGGTCATAAAAAAACCGTTAACAAGAAAACGAAACACCACAGGGAATTTCGTGATACCAGTTAGCATCGGTGACATGGACAATATAAATGCCTTGGCCGATCAAGGAACCGATGTGAACATAATGCCATTGTCAATCTATAATAAGCTAACTAATGAGAAACCAACAAAAACCGACCTTAGACTTTCCCTAGCTAATCATACTTATGTCCATCCCGTAGGAATCGCTATTGATGTTCTAATTGAGGTAGCTAACATCGTTTATCCAGTGGATTTCGTGATCATTGATGTTGAGGAAGATGAAAACGTACCTCTCATTCTTGGGACACCATTCCTGGCCACCGCCAAGGCAACCATTAAATGCGGAGAAGGCATCATGATACTCAAAAGCGGAAAGGGGTACGCTAGAATACCCATCGTCCCACGATATCCTCTTAAGATCATGGAAATGATTACTGGTGGAAATCGAAAAGCCCCGGATAACAATGTTAAGAAGAAGAAGAATGACTGGGAAAAAGGGCTTAGAGACTTTATGGTTCAAGGATTGTATGCGACATTATGGAAACCCGATAAAAAGTTAAGAAGCAATCCTACCTCATTACCTAAGGTACAAAAGGACCCTAAGGAATTTATAAAGGGAGAAAAAGTGCTCTTGTATAGGTCCCGGATAAGGGCATTACGAGGAAGAAGCAAACCAAGATGGTTTGGGCCTTTCACAGTTAAGGAGACCAATTTAAAAGATAAAACCGTAGCCATAATTGACAGCGTTGGCAAGGAATCCACGGTGAGCATAAAGCGTCTACACCCTTTTGATGAAGGGAAAACAAAGAGTCAAGAGGACGGTAATGAGGAAACGTAGGAGCATGACTACGAGTCTAGCTACAAGACTCTTAAATAAAGAAAAGCGCTTCGTGGGAGGCAACCCATGCTTAATTGTTTGCTTGTTAGTGTCATATATCTTTTATTAATTGTCTATCCTCATGTTTAAATTTGTAAAAATGCTTTATTTTGTTTTTAACTTCGTCTTAATTGCATATAAAGGTATTTTACATAAGGGATAAGTGTAGGGAGGATTACACACGTTTTCAAAAGAAACGTAAACATGAGAATAACAATTAACTAAAAGATATATATGTTTGTTTGTTCGAGTCAAATGCTTGTATCGAGTCATAATGGATGTTTTGCAGAAATTTTTCCAGATTCTAAAGATGTAAATTTTCCAGAAAATCGCAGATCAGTTTTTGTCAGGATAACCTGACGGCGTCAGGATTGCAACCTGACGGCGTCAGGAAGGAGTAAAAACATCAGATTACTTTTTTCTCGTTTTCTGAGCTACTTATAAATTTTTGGAATTTTCCAGGTCTTAATTTTCTTAGAAATTCTGTAAACATCCATTCCACAAGCATTATATCCTAGTTTAAATCGAGTCTTATATATTATTACCGCCGATTTTACGCGAAGGTTTCGTTTGTTTTCTTCAAGTGTGCAGGTTTAGTTTGCCAAGAAGAAGTTACATAAGATTGGAAGGAGCTTTTCACGCAATAATTCTTCTTGGAAAAGAATTTAACCACCACTTTACACGGATCCTACCGAGCTAATCAGGGGAGTATTAGTTTCTTTCGTTTTTAATTACCTTCTTTTATCATAACTTTGATACTTTCGGGGAACATTGGGGACAATGTTCAGTTTAAGTGTAGGGAGGGAAAATAAAACGGGAACTTTGAAACTATGCTTATCCTTGACTATTTGCTTTGTCCAATTGTGATTGTGTAATAAACCATGAGAAAATGTCGGTTAGGGTAATTTTGGCACCAAATTTAAAATTTTTCATGACATATAGGAGTGGGCCATTAGTCTTAACAAAAGCATCTCATGGATAGGAAGTTATATGACTAGCACAAAAACCCTTACCACCCAAATTCCACCCAAAATGTGAGGATCGCCCTTAGATTAGTAGGAATTAAAGCATTCATCTTTAATGCTTAGAGTGTGAACCGGTAGTATATTAGATTCTAGAACTTGTTTTGTGATGCATTCCGAGATCGCAAGTGAGGCTACACTTGTGTAGTTAGGAATAACTAAATGATAAGAGGCATTAGGATAACCCTTGTTTGATACCTGTAATATAATTACTTCTTCCACTTCGGTTGAGTAATTCCCCCACACCCTTTGCGTTGTACTCATTTTTAGTACACGATACCCCTAGTTAACCCCTCAGAGCCTATCCTTTTCGCGGTTCTCGTGATATTTCGGTTTTTCCGGAATATCAATGAAGAGCATTGTTTACACCCCACCTCCAAATATACACCCAAATCGCCTTAGCCTACCCCTTATGCACTCACTTTTAGTGCAAATGTTTGTTATCACCCTAAACCCTTAGTTCAATTATCTAGTTGCTTGCATAAGTTGCTAAGTCGAGTCATATCCTTTGTATACAGTTTTGGGATGATTGGGATTCATGGGAAAAGTTAAAGTTTATGAAATGACCGGAAGGGAATGTTAAATTCAAATTCCCTTTGTTTACGTAATAATGTACCCCAAGTGTTTTGATCTTTTCAAATCGGGTCAAATTAGTGTTAGAGTAATAAAAACTCAAGTGTAGGGATATACTTATAAATCCCTAGTATTTTGATGTTATCTTAGAGGATGGTAGAGTAAAAGTGTATGAAAAAAAAAAAAAAAAAAAAAAAAAAAAAATCGAAAAAAAAATATAGAAAAAGAGAAAAGAAAAAAAAATAGAGTGAAAAAAAAAAAAAAAAAAAAAAAAAAAAAACATACGGGCTACCATCCTACATCTATCTTTAAATTTATTTTTGTTTATTTCAGTTATCTAGAGTTTAGAAGTGTCGAGTCTTGGCTTAGCAACGCCATTCTTTATATGCATTTAACATAGAGATTTTTGACTTACCACCACTAAATAGCCTATCCCACCAAACCCTTATTTCCCTACCGTAAGCCTAACATTACAACCCTTTAAAAGACCTCTTTGATAGTCTTTCCTAGGTGCTTACGCCAAAGCGATGGAGGTTTGATCTATTCTCAAGCCTATGGTAATCTATGTACTAGGATCGGTTAATGAGTGTTTATCTTCCATTTCCTATATTGTTATATTTCATTTATACACCTGAGAGAGATGTGAGTATCCAAACACCCCATGTGAGGTGCTAGTATGTAATTTCCGTGCTTGTTATGACTTTTGCGGGGCTTATATGTGTTGTGGACTGTTTTGAATTAATGCTGAATGACCCCTAACTTATAAATTAATTGGCTAAAAGCACATTTGCTTGAGGACAAGCAAATAACAAGTGTAGGGATATTTGATAAGGTTTTAAAAGGTACCATTTTGAGGGGTCATTTAAGTCCTTATTTGATCACTTTTGTATCCGTTATTGCTTAATATCGTTCCTTTTCACTTTTTAGGTCTCGTGAAGGCAAAATGCTGGAATGGCACTTATTTGGACGAAAAGGCGCGAATATATGAAGAAATTGGCCAAAGTCGAAATCGAGACACTCACAGTCGCTGAATGTAGAAGGCGACGGCGTCAGGAGCTATTTGCGACGCCGTCGGAGAATTATTGTGACGGGTCAGAACTCAAAACTCGTGTTTTCAAGGGACGGCTTCTAGTTGTGAAAGAGTAGGCCGTCGCTACTCAGACGGCCTAGATGCGATCCAGACGACGTCAGAAGCTGAAGAGGACGGCGTCACGGACATAAGGTGACGCCGTCGCAAGGTTAACGCGGCCAAGACGAAACCCTAATGGCGGCGACACGACGACGTCACTAAACATAAGGTGACGCCGTCGCAATTGTAATCTTATATATAGAATCCGAATTTTTCAGTCTTTGTGTGGAGAGTCTTTGGAGTAAAAACCTAAAACCGAACCTAAGGTGTCTTGTACAGTATTTTAGGGTTTTTAACCCTATCTTACACCAAGATAAGTCTTTGCTTCATTAATTCAATTATGTCTTTGATTATTTGTGTGTATGCTTGCATGTTCTCCATGTCCGGCTAATTTATTTGTGTGTTTGCTTAGGAAGTATGAAACTTAATTATTGAATATTGATTGGTTGTTTCTTATCTTAGTTGATTAATGATCTAGTAATGCGATAGGTCATTCGTTGTGTACTTAATGCTTGATTCATCTTTGTGAACCTTAGAGTATGATTACCTGAGTGATTGTAGGCTAAACCATCCGAAGAGCGCCTTAGAGTAGGAGTCTATAATCTCTAAGTGGATTTGTAGACAAGACCCTTTGGTAAGTTCAAAGAGTTAGGGAGAAACGCATACCCTACAACTTTAGAAACACAACGCAACTAGGAATAAGACGTGACACTCAACCATCAATAGGAGATAATTAAGGAGTAATACAAACTAAGTAAACACATCTTTAAACTATCATACGAGCACACATTAATTAGACATAGACTCCCACAACCTTAGTTTAGATAATTAGATAATAGTAGAGTAATCGGTAGAAATACCAACCCCCCAAATCCAATACCCGAGATTCGTACCTTTCCATTTTCATAAAATATAAAAAGATAAAAAATAATCTTCCTCAACCTTAACCTTAGCGTAGTAACTCCCTACTAGCATTCCTATTCCCCTAGAGAACGATATCAATACCCGTGGCTTACCCTAATTACTACACTACAACGATTAGGTTCACTGCCTAGGGTGTTATAAAACTTGCTCGAAGAAAAGGAAGTTCCTTTGACCCCGAACGACGCGTGTAGCGTTATCATTAGTATAGCCCTCAAGGCTAAAGGAGGGTTGGACATGCTTACCTTTGATGAGCTATATAACAGACTCAGAACCCTTGAACCTGATGTCAGGACTCCCTACCGTACATCTTCTTCTGGCCATGCAGCTTTTGTTGGGGCATCTCACTCCAACATGATGGTACCTGCTCCTAGTTCTAACTACTTTCCATCATCTTCCAGTTCCAACTACTTTCCATCATCCTGCACTCCCACTCCACCACATAATACTCGTCCCACTCCACCATGTTCTCAAACTAAGACTAGTAGTGTGATGGAAGATGTTCTTCATTCGTTTGTTGCTGATTATGATACTCAACAGTATCTTGCATATGAAGACTTTGATCAGTTGGACCCTCTTGAAATGGAGGAGATGAAACTGAAAATGCAGGTGGCATTACTGTCAGTTGACATCAAGAGGTTTGAAGAGAAGTCTGGGAGGAAGTTTGCTTTCAAGGGAAAGGAACCAGCTCGCTTTGATAGGAGAAAAGTCAAGTGTTTCACTTGCCACCAGATGGGGCATTTCTCAAGGGAATGCAAAGACAGGAAAAGTGGAGATGGAGCTAACTACCTTTCATATCAGCAGAAACAGCAGGAAGCTGGAGGTTCAGCAGCTCTCCTCACCATGGATGAACAGGTCAACTGGACTGCACATGAACCTGTTAATGAGGAAGCTCATGATACTGATAAGCTTGGATTGCTTGCGAGGTGTACTTCGGATGAAAGGCATGATCAGTTTGCCTTGATGGGACTATCTCAGGTACACAACTATATATTTGGTTGTAGTCTAAGATACAATGAACTTAAAGAAGAATTTGATGCTATGAAACCTAAGTTTGATGCATGCTATGTTGATAATGAAGCTCATAAACTAGCATTAAAAACAGTAGAAAGACAAAAAGTATGGTTTCAAAAGAATCAAATAGCTTATGAAGAAAATATAAAGGTGTTACAGTTTGATCTAGAAGTTGCAAATAATTACTTAAAACTGTCTGAGAAAGCAAAGGATGAAGCTGTGTCTGAGAACCTAGAGCTTAAAAAAAACTAGCTGAGGAAATAGCTAGGCATAAGGAATGGTTAATATCAGGTGATAATCTGGCTAGTGAAATCTATAACAGTCAATCAGTAACCTCTGGCTTAGGACTAGGCTTTCAAAAGTATGTAGGAGTAGAAGCTAGATATGATGGTCGTAAATCCACACCAGCAGGGTTAGCTAACTTTGTTAAAGAAGGTGAATTGCATGCTGTCCCTGGACCTATTAGAGGTGAATTTATGCCCATAGACCTATCCATCACTGTTGACTTTGATGGATCACATCATCTATATGGCAGAAAGTCAAAAGACTTGCCAGACCCTGATGCCTCATCTAATGACTTTGTCTCTTGCTCTGACAGTGACAATTCATCGGATCAAGGGTCTACTTCCTATGAAAGCTGTGATTCAAATGAGAAGTCTGACCTTCCCAAGCCTGAACCAACACCCAAGCCCGCACCCCAGTCTACTTGCAAGCCTTCTAAGGAAGCTGCTGAGGAATCTACTTCCAAGACAGTTTCTTCTGAAGACTTGTCTTTTAAATCTTTGAATAATCAGTCTGTTAAAAACAATTCCTTGAATGTACCTGTTTTAAGTACTTCTGCATGTAATCAAACATATCCCTATTTGAATAAATCTTCCAAGAAGAAGACATGTTTTGTATGTGGAAGTAAATTTCATTTGATTAAGGATTGTGATTTTTATGAGCAAAGATTGGGTGCATGTGCTACTCACCAGAAACATAGATCTAAGTGGACCAATGTTGCTAATATTCCACCTTATGTCCCTCAAGCAACTAATACTGACTCTCATTGGAGAGGTTCAGTTACCAGACCTTGTGTGCAACCAACTAGCCCATACTTTAAACATGGTGGAGTTAGTGTGGAAAATGTTGTTAAGCCCTCAACATGTTATTCTTGGAAAACTCAAAGGAAAGGTTCATTCTGGGTACCCAAGAACAATAGTCTTTGTCAGGTGCATTGATTGAGGGGAGGAATAAGCCTAAGGGGAGGCTTATTGTTGTTTTTTTTTTGTTTTCTAACCATTTTTTGCAGCTGTTGGATCCTTATACGCCTTAGGGGAGGCTTAGTGTTTCTGCTGACACTACAACTGTCTTTGGTTTCTGCTGCTGCTTGATGGTATCTTGTACATGTTTTGGTTATTTCTATTTCTGCTTAGTTAAAAAAAAAAAAAAAAAAAAAAAAAAAAAAAAAAAAAAACTCTACTCTAACCTGTATGTGTTCAGTTTCTCCTAATTCTAGATTACAGGTTTTGGTGTTGGTTCATTACTACACCACTCATGGTTTTCATCTCACCATGTCTTTCTGACACAAGAGTTGGCTAGCCCACAAGATTATGGCTTGTGGTAAAGGCTGCGGAAATCCATAAATGGTAATCAACTCACCATGATGTTGACGGCATTCCATCAAAGAGTTGGCTAGTCCTGAGCAAACGGCTCCAGGTAAAGACACATCAAATCCGTTTATATGGTTGCTGGTTTGCCAATAAATCAGATGGTTATCAATGTACCATAGTTTTCTAACTTAAACATTTGGCTACTCCAGTAGTGATGGCTATTGGTAAAGAGACATCAAACCCATTATTTTCAATGATTCACCTCTCACAGGAGTTAACACACCTGGATTTGATGAGAATAGTATGCAACTAATAAGTTTTGATGTACAATATGTCTTATGTTGCTGCCAAGACCTGGCGTTTCAAAGTTTAGTCATCATAGAGATGACATTGTTTTTTGGTTCTTTGCTACTGATGTTCGAGAACAATCCTCAAGTTCTGAACTTTTTAAAGATCTGGAAACTGGAACTTAAATGATACAATCCTCTTGGATTCTACAATCAGTCTCATTTAAATTCCAGTTTAGGGGAGGATTGTTGGGAATTCTGTGAAACAGTGATTCTGCTGATCGAGAAACAATGGATTCTGCTGAAGAAGAGTTTCTGCTGAAGTACTATAAACATACAAAAGTAGGAACTATGCTGAAGTTATTCTACTGAAGTAGTGAAGATATAGGTCTACTGAAGTACTGAAGCCGTGGAATATGCTGAAGTAGTGAAGCAGTTGAAGTACTGAAGCAGTGGAATCTTCTAAAGTACTGAAGCAGTGGAATCTACTGAAGTAGTGAAGCAGCTGAAGTACTGAAGCCATGGATTCTGCTAAAGTAGTGAAGCCGTGTATCTGCTGAAGTAGTGAAGCTATGGAATCTGCTGATGTAGTAAAGAGTGGATTCTGCTGAAGTTATATTTATGCTGAAGTAGTAAAGCAAAAATCGTGATTCTGCTGATAGTGTGAATCCACGTAAGAAAGGCAGGCGTTGTATTATTTATATATTAGCCCATCTTTATTAATGTACTGCCCAAGGTAGCATGGGCATGTGTATGGGACAAAACAAATGATTAGTTGCATGCTTGTCTAGGTGCATGCGTAGTCTATATGTGTTTGCATTTATTTATTTTCATGCTTGTTCTTTTCCCAAGAAAGGGAATAGT
This sequence comes from Chrysanthemum seticuspe, assembly GCA_019973895.1. Taxonomy (NCBI): domain Eukaryota; kingdom Viridiplantae; phylum Streptophyta; class Magnoliopsida; order Asterales; family Asteraceae; genus Chrysanthemum; species Chrysanthemum seticuspe. The sequence goes on from BPTQ01000005.1 coordinate 239,170,252, forward strand.
GTTCCTTGTCTATAAAAGGAACTTAGGTCTATTGTATTGTGATAACTTTTTGATAAAAACATTCAAGAAAAACCTCTATAGAGAGGGTGTAAAGATCCATAGAGGATCATTAGTTTTAATAGAAAAACCTTGTTGATAACTTTGATTGTGTTCTTATTATTCCGCTGTGCATTCGATCAATCATTGTTATTATAGACTCTAGTTGAGTTCGGATCTTGTGATTTAACAATATATATATATATATATATATATATATATATATATATATATATATATATATATATATATATATATATATATATATATATATATATATATATATATATATATATAGGGTGAGGTTATTGCCAGAACCAAATAAATTGCGAGAACTGCGAGAACCAGCATCAACCAATCAGATTTTTTTGGATATTAAATTTTATTATATAATTCAAAAGGGTATAATGGTAAAAATACTTTTTTATTTTATTTTTAATTTAAAAAAAAAAAAAAAAAACGTTTTTTTAGTTCCCTATATTCTAGGATTTTTTTTTTTTTTTGCATTATACCTGTTTAAAAAAACACTATGTGCACATGTGTTTTGCATTATATGGCAATTGTATTTTTCATTTATGCATATGTGTTATGTATTTGCACATGTATTTTTAAAAAATATTACATTAATATAAATACAAATAATAAATTTTTAATAATAGATTTATGCAATTTCAAAATGTACAAATTGTACTACTCTAGTGAAATGATATTCAAATTTATCACAAACACCAGTATGTTTACACTTGAATTCAATTTTATTACACATATATGAAGCTTGCACATGTGCATAATCAAGTGTCTTTATAGCTGGTTCATCTTTTAGGCATGCACATGTATTCCTCGCCTAGTTCAAGAAACCATGAAATCTTCAGATGTATTTTTAGCAAATTTGTTCAAAACACATGTGCATTCTTTATATTGGTTATCGTCCTTTTTCTTTAGCAAATGTGTTCAAAACACATGTGCACTTTTACATATGTATTCAAGTTCGTCCAAATACACATGTATCTGATGTATGCATCTGTTTCTTTATATCTTTATCATAATCAATTTTTCGTCATACTAGTTCAAAACACGTGTGCAATCTTCATATTGGTCATCATCCTCTTTGTAGTCACCTGCAAAATGGCAAAACACATATACACACTTACTCATAAGCTATTCTCATCAAAAGACAATCTAAACTTTGCACGGATTCGAATAACATATCTGTCTTTGCAATTTCTCATCAAATTTATTCGAACATATGTGCACGGCTTCGAATAACATATGTGCACAGTTTCCAAAAACATGTGTATTTACAACTTATCGTCAAATTCATTAGAAGACCACATTAAACTTCATATCAAAACCAACAAAAACACACATAACACAAGTATGTTTAGATCAAACACACCAAACATATATGCACGTTCAATACATTTAAACTTAAAAATACATATACACAAAAGACGTCAAATTCACCGTAAACTATAAAACACATATGCACTCATTTTAAATAATATTCTCATTTTAAACTATAAAAAAACATGTGTACCAGTTAATGAAGAAAAAACCAAAATATATAATATTACCTCATAAATATACATCTATTACCTCATTAACACATGTAAAGGCTGATTGTTGAGTCAAACATGTAAATCTCATAAGAACTAGTCTTTGCTGCATGAAGGAACCTGTCGCATACATTGTGCCTTGTTTACCTCTCCAACAAATACTTGTTGCCTACTGTGCAAAATACATATGTGCATATTAAATTTAAACGATAGTAAATAGATAGAAATTACAAACATGAGCAACTAAATGACATTCATATTCAGGTTCTTTATTATTTTTAAGTATTCTCTTGCGCCAGTGTCTACTATAACAAATGACCACTAATATTTCAAGGACTAGGCATGTTATAGTTTCTACATCAAACCCTTTTCCATCACTACCTATACATACACCATTTTTATAAAATTTTACACTAACAGGTAGTAAACATCAAAGTCACCCAATACAGTGATGGTAGCTTCTTTACAGCTAGACTCTAGAGTTACAAGCCACCAAATTACTCAGAGAAGAACAACTAAACGATAGTAAACATATAGAAATTACAAACAGGAGCAACTAAATGACATTCGTATTCAGTATTCACCAATAGGTTGCAAACATCAAAGTCACCAAATTACTTAGAGAAGAACAATTAAACGGTAATAAACAAATAGAAATTACAAACAAGAGCAACTAAATGACATTCATATTCAGGTTCTTTATTCTTTTTTTAGTATTCTCTTGTGCCACTCTCTACCATGACAAATGACCACTAATCTTTCAAGGACCAGAAACACATATCAAGCACAAAATACTCTAATAGAACTAAAATATTATTACTTGCTACCTACTATACAAAAAATCACATTACTAAGCTCAATTTTTGATCAAGTCAAACTCGAGCTTAGCACTAAACCGATCCCCTTGTTCCAATCACACCCCCCTTACCTGAAACTAAAAAATTAATACTTTCTACCAACTATAAACACAATCACGTTATTTAGCTACTTTATCAGAAAGCATAAAGAAAACTCAGTCAGACAATTCATTGAACATTTTACCTACAATGACGACCACATTACTACTCACCACTGACGACGCAATTACCACAGTAGAAATATGAGAATCAGCAAACCACCTATTTAGCCCATATATGAGATACCAATGCGAATTTAAGCTGCATGCTACAAATAATTTCGAGCATTCGTATCATGATACTTAATCGAAACACATATTTACTAAAAAAGAAAAGTTGCTACATACCACTATTTCATATTAGTATGATAAAATAGACAAATTCATTGATGCATTATATCGAACACTTATAATGCACATATATTTATACATTTAAATTAGTTAACGCAAGTACTTAATCAGTCATAAACATACTTTTTATACCTACTGAACTTTTTTAAAGCAAATCGAGTTCTTATAACCGCTCTAACATCCATAATTATCATCAGTCCCAAAATTTTATTATAACAAGTACACTTTAAAAGCAAATAAAGTTCTTATAACTCTACCATTCATACTAGTGATGAGTAATCACACTTATTACCAAATTCTGAGTCATCACATTAATAATAAAATCATTCATATATTGTAACTAGGAAGTAACCTAATATATTAGAAACACAATAATTAAACCAAATCACAAACATGAAATGCACATCGATAATTACAACTTCTTACTGATAAATTCACGAAATTAAAACTTTTAACAAACCATAAAAGAGAATAGGAGAGCGGTCGGCGTTGTGACATGGTGGATCCTCATTTATCTGGAGATTCTGACAACAATCGATTAAGAGATTGTTGGGTTTTATACTTTTCATGTGATGTGAAACAAGATAGGGAGGTGGCATACAAAAAGAGCCCGATGATGTTTTTATGATTCGATGTTGATTAGTATTGTTGTAATCAAGAAATCAATGGTGGACTTGAGGTTGACGGCTAGGTTTTTTGAGAGAAAGAGAGATAGGAAGAGAGAGGTATGAAAAACTGCATTCAAAATGACAAATAATACGCAAAACGGTTTAAGAAATAATAAATTTAAAATTACTTTATTACCCTTTCTCCTTTTCTAATATATTCCTTCATCTTTCATTTAATTACCATTATGCCACAACCTGTTACAACCATTGATCAAAAAATAGATGGCTTAGATTGGTTCTCGCAGTTCTCGCAATTTATTTGGTTCTGAAAATAGCCTCACACTATATATATATATATATATATATATATATATATATATATATATATATATATATATATATATATATATATAATATATATATATATATATCTATACATTATATATAAGAGGAGGCATGCCACATAAAATGCCACTTGGCACCCCATAATGCCACGTCATATTTCCACTTAAGCAACATATGCCCAATCATCACATTTGATGCCACCTAAGCAATTATTTTCGAAATAAAATTGTAAAAAGTGACACTTACAAGGTTCGAACTATGGTTGTTTGAAAGAAAAGCATGTATGTTAACCAATGAAGCAACATGCTTTTTCTGAATATATTTAGCAAACCCTAATATATAAACTCCTGCAATTATTTTGACTCCTCATCCAAATACGATTCATTGTTATGAATTACGATTCATTGTAATCTGCAATTCATGTTTTCCTATAATCCCTTATTTTGACTCCTACTCTAAATACAACTTATTATTTTTCTCTCAGAACCCTAATACGTAGTATCATGTTTTCTTATAATCCCTATTTTTCTCAAAACCCTAATAAAATTCATTCATTCATTCCAAAAGGTAGATTTCTATAACCCTAGAGTTTCTTGCACATAAAGCATCATCCAACTTCTTTCTGAGTCACCAAGCTCCAAACTTTTTACTGAGACTCAATAAAACCAGAAGATTGGTGAAGGAGGTCTTGATCGTAAGTTTACTTCAAGTTTCATTTATTGTTTATGATTTTGATATGTTTAATTCTTTCTCTAATCGTGAATTTATGATCTAGATGAATTCTGGTGTCTTTAATTTACCCTTTTAAGTCGCACTTGTATCTCAAATTTAAATTTTGTTTCATGTAAAATTAGTTGAAAGTAGAGGACAATGAGGTTAGGATAACCCATTGATTAACCGACCCATATTGTTGGTTTCTTAGCGTAAAGACGTTAGGAAAGGATTTATGTGTGATTGAATTGAAGCATTAGCTATTGTGGATAATTTGTGGTGATTTAGTCATTTAGTTACGATAAATGTAGCATAATGATGTTAGGATATGATTTATAAGTGATTAAATCTGCAGATATGATCGAGTTATATGTAGAAATTAACTAACGAAAAGCATACAATGATGATGATATTGATGCTTTCATGAAGGGCACGTATGTTCCAGGCCAGAAACTACTTTGATCAGTGATTATATCATCAAGGTTAGTCACTTTTTTTTCACTCAATGCTCTTCATCCTAATGTAAAGCCTTATTTGTAAATTTTTCTAGATCGTAGCATTTGTTGTACAGCCTTATTTAATGTAAAGCCTTATTTGAATTTTTTATACGAAGGGCACGTATGTTTTTCACCTCCATCATGTTCCAAACCCTTTTTTTCAACCGCCAGAATCATCACGTATCATCATCAAAGATCTTGACCCTAAGGTAATCACATAAGCTAATTTTTTTTATGAATGATAAATACTTTTAATGTTTATATTATTCTCATATGTGCATTAGCAGTGGTGAAGAAGAAGAAGATTTTTATTCCTCTTATCGCGATGATGATTCTATTGATAACGCGTCTCATCATCATATATTGGCTTACTATAAGGGCTCCTTAATCAAGGTATTCCATTCTATTCGATAATTACTAATGACATAATATTGGCTTTTCATGCATCGACAATGTTTTTGTTATTTGGCAGGAACTCAATTACAGTCGTACACTTCATCAATATATGCTGATAATGAAGGTCTTTGTGGTGCTGCGCTGCCAAAGAGTTGCTCCAATTACGAGCCAATAGCCACAACAAGCAACAAGGCACTTTTTTAACTCACATTTATTGACAATTTTTATCAAAATATTGGACAGTTTAAACTTGGGTTGAAGGGAAAGTCGCGCGTTGCTCCAGCCTTTGCAATGTTATCCAGACGGAATTGGAACACAGAGAAGCTTGCATCAGGTTTAGTAAAGTCGTTTATGACCCACCCTGCTGTGACTTCATCTACATATAAATCAGGTGCGTCCCTAAATACGAGTAAACAGTTTCTGAATTCGTATAGTTTTGAAACGTGCAAAGCACATATCGTTGCGATTGATCAAACTTTGTAAGATGCGCGTGTTGGGAGAGATGAGTAACGGGTTTAAACGTGATCAATTTAAGATGGGTCGTTTTATTCGAATTGAAACATGAATTGATAAGCTGGCAGAGTATGTTACTTTGTGCTAATTAATATTCTATATTCTATTTGTGCATATGCAAAAGCTGTGTCGAGTAGGCTTTAAGAATGCTGCAAGGAACTCAGTTTGGTGGACAAACTATCAGACTTTCATGGGGTTGTAGTCCTGCAAGTAAATAGGTTCGTTTAATGATCAAAATGTAATTATATAGCTAATAAGTAGCCACATAAATTGATTCACGTTTTCAATCTGTTCACCTCAGGTTGAGCAAAGCCAGTGCTATGGTGGATGCTATGGGAAAAAGCAATAGTCAGTTTCTCTTTTTCTCACATGTTAATATGCCTAATACTTAGATGTGACAATTTTGACCATTTGCTTAGGAATGGGTTAGGTTTTATATCATTAAGGTCAAATAAGAAAATTAATGGAATAGATAATGGGTCAAATGTGTTTGAACCAGTTAACATGTTGAAAGTAACCTGAACCATATTTAGCACATGCAACCTGAACTGTATAGTATATGTAGTAATTTAGCAACCAAATGTTTTGTCTATTATACTATACCATTATAATAATAGTCTAAATGTATGCATAAAACAAATTAGAAGGTTGCATTGAAAAGTACAGACTCCTACTCAAATTCATTTGACTCATAAACTAATAATCTATGTTGTCAACTCTACTAACTCTGTGTTATTGAAACAGGTGATAAGCAAGCTCGAACGCCGTATTGTAGCTTTTCATGAAGCCGGTCATGCTGTTGTGGGGTGGACGTTGGAACAACAGAAAAACCAAAGACACCATACTTGATAAATCTAAGCTATACAGTGACGAATGCACTGCCTTTATATCAAATCTCAATATGAAGGTAAAGTTTCTTTTTGCACCATTATAATGTTAATCTGTTCTAAACCATAATCAAATTATTTCTAGAGCTTACTGAGATACTTGAAGCTATCACAACTTCTTATAGTTGAACTTGCATCTCACATGATAAAATATAGACGCATTGATACCATAATGCCATAACATGCTCCAGTACACATGAAAGGTCTAAGTGAAGCGGAGAAGCGGCTATGACCGCAAAAGCCTGAAAATATTTAAGAATAAGCATCAAAATGCATCAAACTCGGTATTTCAACATACCGAAACAAATCTAGCATATGAATATCGGAAAGCATGTTGATTAGAAAAAGGTTGTGGCAAAGAAGGTATGAGCAGAACCATATCTTATAAAAGATGCCAATGTCAATAACAGATATACGATAGTGCAAATCTTTATACTTCAGCTTAACCATCATATCCAGTAGAAATGGTAAGAACAATTCTAAATATCTACTTTCTTCTGACAGTAGTTACAGACCCTCTTAGCTTATTGCATGATAATAGAGCAGCAAATAACATGACCAACAGCGAATAAAAAATGCAACACTGAAACTACTAAAGGCCTCAACTTGGATAAAAACTTGAACAATCTAACAAGGTAGCATTAATGAATTCAATTTAACAAACCGTCACTGCAGTCAGGCGGGTTATCTCATTCCCCATTCGGTCCACAATAACAGGAAGGAATGCAGGTAAGTCTGCCGTGAGGTGATCACCAAAAGTAGAAACCACAAGCCCCATACAAGAAATAGCACATTCCTTAACTTCCTGGAGAAGCAATACAGTTAGACAAAGCAAACTCTCCACGTAGAAATATCATAGTGAAATACTAACCTGGTCTTGATCTTGATTAGTCAAACGTGACAAGATGGCATTATATAATGGTCGGATATAAGGTTTGAAATCAAAATCAAAGACCTGAACAGAACCAAATATAATTTCAGGGAAATAATTTAAAGAAATAAAAGATGTGTTAGAACAAAAAGTATAGAAACGGATAAAACCTTAATGTTTGGCCGCACAACTCGAACAAGTTCCCCACATACTCTTAGTGCCTCAGCAGTAACTTTGTAATAGCGTTCGCCAACAGCAGATAACACAGGAGCATAAATAGCCTAAAGACATAATAGAATCTAAATCAATCACACTTGTGTTACTCCTGACGAATACTTGCGTACAGATCTTATCAAATTACAGTAATGATGTTAACAGCTATGGCCCTTCAACAATTTCCTAGGCAAGGTTTATAGAATTAGAGAAGCTATCTACAGCTTTATAAGAACAATATAACCTCAACGATATCTCAAATTCTATAAGCTACCTAATTTCAAAGAGAGGACATCCTTTTCAAATCCACAAATTACCCAGTGAGATACATTAAAAACTGTAAAATCTTTAAGATGAAATGATACAATTGAGAGGGGGAGCAGAAATAGTGCGATGCACACAGTGGTTACTTTAATACATGGTTTGGTAATGATTCAGATGCAACAACAGTGGTTATTGGGTCCAACGAATTTTCTGTTACAGTAATTTGGTACTGATTTGGATGCAAGTATCTGCTGATGGGTAGGCTGCAAGTATTGTGTATGAGAGTTATTCTTGTTGTTGCACTTTTCCATGTGAAGACAGTTTGGGACATGGGGTTATTTGGGATAATGGTTTTGGACATGGGCTGTTTGGAATAGTGGTTTGTCTGGCATATACATTACTCTTTTTGTGATTTAAACACTTGTGTTGGTAGTTAAGATTGTTTCATGATTTCAGGTCCTAATAGGAAGGATTTCAACTGGAGCACTAACGATCTGAAAAAGGTGACAAAAATTACATACGCTCAAGTTGTGGTGTATGGCTTCAGCAAGAAGGTAGGTTTCCTCTCATTCCCTCAAAGGGAGTATGCAATGGAGATGACCAAACCATACAACAACAAAACTGGGGCAATTATCAACACTGAAGTCGGGGAATGGGTAAACAAGGCTTATAAACACACTGTCTCACTTGTGACAGAACACACAGACAAACTTTCTTAGATTGCTGAGATTTTGCTCCAAAAAGAAGTCCTCCACCAAGACGATTTGATCACAAAAACTAAACAAATATATATATAAATGTTTGAGTAAAATAGTATAAGGAGATTTGTATCATGTATGCATTTAAATAACAATTGGCGATTGTCCACCTATCTGACCCACTCCCCTTTTGGGTGTGTTTTACATTTTACTCGTTTGAGATAATATATTACTAAAACCCATTCATAAGTAAATGGGCCAAAAATTCCCTGCCCCGTCTATTAGCATATGGATTGTGCAGGCCTAACTCATTTTATTTCTGGTTGCAGATTGGATACCAAATACCCGCTCTCCAACGTTTTCATGTTGTTTATCTGCGTTGTGTGTCAAATTAAAATGAAACCTGGAGAAGGCATTTCAATACACCATGCATCAGCTAATACGCCGGGAAAGTTAAGGCCATGAGATGGTCCTTTCCTTTGTCTAAGCTGCCAATATAAGAGAGCTGCCATGAAAGATAAATTATCATCCAGAAGTAAGATATTGTTTCTCATATCCTTTCTCTTATGCATTATTTAGAGGTGGTAAAATGGGCGGGTCAGTCGAGTTGTGTAATAGGATGATATGGAAAACTTTTGGTGCAAGTTAAAATGATTTAGTTTGGGTTGGGTTGGTCCAGAAACAGTTTTTTTATAAAATTGGTATAATATCAAATCAGTTCTAATTTATGGCTATTGTGTGCAGGAAGAGAAAGCTAGCTGGCTGTGGAAAATTCCTCCACCTAATAGTAGAAGACAAGCGGACACTGGAGATGTTGGGGATGGCAAACCAAGGGCTGTTCGCCGTAAGACACAAATGATGTCTGTGAGTGAACGACTCTTAAAAGGCAAGTTTATTTATTTTTATTTCTATTTTTTGTGTCTGATTTGAATGAGTAAAATGTTAAACTTGAATTATTTACCGTTGTAGAGTTCTGTTGCCTTATCTACAAAAAATTTATGAATAAACCGCTTACCACCCCGTGTGCACACAATTTCTGCAAGTCATGTTTTCAAGCTACATTTGTTGGTCAAAATTTTATTAAGGAGAGAAACTGTAAAGGTAGACTTACATTAAGGGCACAGAAGAACTTCATGAAATGTCCATCATGCACCAATGACATTTCTGAATACCTTCATTACCCACAGGTATAACAAGTACCTATGAAAAGTAGGCTAAAAAGAAGATTCCCAACAACGTTCAACCATTCGATGATAAAAAGAAGGCTAAGAAGCTCAGGTGATCGAACACGTCTATCGTAATATTAATATGAAAAGTAGTTTCATTTAAGTCACTTATTAATATTTTGTTCCTTTGCATCCATGTATTAAGAGAAGACCAATGGCTAATAATATTGAAAAAGTGTAAAGGTTGTTACTTTGCTTTAAATTAAGCTGTTGACACTAATCAGATTTGTACTAGCTATTTTTAAGCAGATTAAAACTTTAAGATAACAATCCCAAATACTCCATGTACCTCATTATTGAATACTCCAAATCTATTTATATTGTAACCCTCTGGACTGACTTTTTTTCCAATACACTTTGTTCAGATGACAGACTTGCCATTTTCTCTCTACTCGACTTTTGTAATTCAGGAACGTCATGGTTTTAACAAGGTATAAGCAAGCTTTGTGTTTATTTACTATCTTGGGTTTTAGGGGTGATGGAATGAAGAACTGGATATCTCAGTTTAAAATTAAGCTTTGAATCACTGCAATTATCCATGGACTTTAATTGACCCATTAGCCCAATAAGTTTCTTCTACTGGTATTTTATTATACTCAGTATGTTCAACTATACGTATTTTATGTCTTAAACACATGTGATTGTCATTACTCTAGAATAAAATATGAGTTTCTTTCCATTTGCATTTAGATCTCTACTTGGTATTAGGGGTGTTTGGATTGCTTAAGACTACTTATTAAAACTGTTTATTTACTTTTATGTTTAGATAATCAACTCCAAATACAGAAGTTTAAGGTTTCTCATTATACCTGCTTATTTACTTTTATTTTGAATAAGCTTCTTAAAGCTGCTTATAGCAATGAGCAAATGAGCGATTTTGGTAAGCAATCACGAACACCCCATATGGTCTAAAGATTGCAGCTTTTTTTTAAAGTATGACTAATCTCATTGCAAACTCTTCATTTCATGGGGGCGGTGGGGTTGTAGCTATTGTCATGTCTTTTTGAATAACAAATTGCTATGTGACACCAAAAAGGTTAAGCTATGGTTGAATCATTTAGAGTGTTGTGGTTTGTTTGATATTAAGTTCCATGTTTGAATATTTGTAATATTCTTCGTTTATACGAGGATAGTGGTCATTTTCCATGAGAACAAATATTTAATTTGTTTAATTCTCATAAAAGATAAGTTATTGAACAAAGCATACTATATATCAAGGTCATTAAAATACTTGGAAATTAAATAATACTATACTACCCGCCACAAAATAAAAAAAAATAATTAACCAGCAAAAGAAAACATTATAAAAGCATGCCATGGAGACCAAAGTGGCCCATGTGGGTGAGCACTACTATCTTATTGTTCTTTTGATTTAGGTGTCTATGTGATGATTTTTAGCACTAAGAGCAAACTGCTGAAGCTAGAAATTAGTGCTTCTTTCGCCCAATTTACAGTCGTCACAATCAATTGTAAGTGATTATTTAGATTTTGAGTGGTTGTTTGAAACTCTCGCTTGGAATTGGTCACAAACACGATCTAAAATCTTAGTATCACTTCAATTTTGGGAAATTCTTATTTAATATTCAAGTAGCTTTTAATCCTATTATAATATTTGCTGAATGACTTTCGAGCCGCTTAACCCATGTTACTTGGTTCCTTTCAGACTAACCTTATACTAATTTGTAGTGTTTTGTTCTTTTTTTAAGTCTTAATTTTTTAATGTAGGTTCACTGAGTTTGAAGGCGCGGTTCCTTACCGTCCAGCAGAAGACTTAGCATTTTCCATGGCTAAATTTATTCAAACGGGTAGATCATTTATAAATTACTATATGGTAACTCTAATGTTTATTTTGTTATATTTAATATCGGACTTGCTTGGTAATGTCATCTAAAAAGTGTTATTTTCTTTAATTCTTACAGTACCATGGAGGAACCAATTTTGGTAGGACTACTGGTGGTCCGTTTATTGCCATAAGGTACGACTATGATGCCCCTTTAAATGAATTTGGTACGTTCCATATTGAATAATATATTGATCCGTGCCTAAAGTAGGATGTAAAGGTGGAAACATGGACGGGTTGTGTAACAAGTCAAATGGGTAAATCTTTTGTCGGGTCAACGGATTGGATAAGTGTGTATCTTATTTTACCAGGGTAGAAACCCTTTACCCAAAAAGTGTGTATCTAACTTACCTTAAATGTTGAGCATAGTGCACCATTTAAATGTGCAACAAGTTTTTGTGAAAATGGCTTAGTATACTGAACATTGTGCGTGCCTTTCACTAACAAAACAATATGGATTTTATTGTAGGCAATAAATATAAAACTCGCAAGGATAATAAGTGTTACAATGCTGAAACTAAGAACAAGTTTTTAATTTTCACGTTTGATAATAATAGTTAATTTTTTAGTTCCTATACCATTTTTAGTTATTAATTGTGGTGAAATTCATTCAACGTAGAATTATCTATCCTCAAAAAATAGTTGGATTCTTACTAATGTTATTAGTTGTTATACATAGAGATTTTTTTATAGTGTCATATGTTAGAAGGCATGTGCACACCTATGCATCCCTGTTCGTATATTAATAATAAAGATCATGCATCATTGTTCAATAAATATCTCGCCATATTAACATGGGGTTCATTGTTTTACAAAGATCCCGCCATATTCCATAGCAACTGTTGTTTCTCCTTATTCATTTGTTCTTATCTCCAACATAACTCACACTACACTATGAACAAAAAGAGGGTCAGTTTCATACCTTAGGTTTAAAACCAATGCTGTGAATTGGGTTTGTAATAATGGGGTTGGTTTAAGTAAGAAAAAAAGATGCAGGTTTGTCGCATATGCGGGTTTCTTGGAGTTACCACTTCTTCCTTTTCCTTCTGATCAGGTATCTTTACCTGGGTGTGTTTGGATATGATTTTTATAATGTTTATTAGCTATTTCTATGGTGTTTGCCATTGTGTTCTCATACTGAACATACCTCAATGATAATTAGTTCTTGATTATTATGTAATCAGTTTTAAATAACCTGCTTATATACCCTAACTGGCCCAAGGTACCTTATATCCTAAGTTACCTGGTTATAATATGATACAAGTAGCAAAGTTACATAACCCCCCTTTAGATATTAACTATTACTAACAATATGAATGTATTTTTAATAATATAACTTGATAATGGCAGATCATTTGGTTCTGCATTGCCAAACATGAGAAACTTCTCCGATGCAATGGCTGCAAACGAACGTATAAGAGAAGTGATCAAAAGAGTTCCCGAGATTGATTCAGACAATATGGAAGGAGAGATATTACAGCAAGTGTATGGAGAATTCAAATTTAAGAATGTGAAGTTTGCTTACCCATCAAGACCTGAATCAGTGATATTCGAAGACTTTAACTTAAAAGTTCCAGCAGGGAGCATCGTGGCTTTGGTGGGTGGGAGTGGGTCCGAAAAATCAACAGTGATTGTATTATTGCAAAGATTTTATGATCCTCAAGGAGGTGAGATAAGTATTGATGGGGTAAGGATTGACAAGCTTCAGTTAAAATGGTTAAGGTCACAAATGGGTATGGTGAGTCAAGAGCCTGCTTTATTTGTAACAACTATAAAAGAGAACATACTTTTTGGAAAAGAAAATGCAACCATGGAAGAAGTGATTGAAGCTGCAAAAGCTTCAAACGCTCAAAACTTCATCTCTCAACAAAGAAACTTAAAAGCTCAAATTCTGCAATAAAAGCTCAAAGGCTGAATTCAGAAATGACATGACATCACTATCAAGAATTGATGAAAGAGGGAACTCCACACTGTACTGCCAACAGGCTAGACACAAACATTTGAAAGCATTTGCAAATATTGGTCGATGCTGATCTGTGACATTCCTCGGAATAGGAAGAACAAGAGAAAGGACACCTTTAATTCTTGGCGTAAACTGGATAACATCAGAAGTGGCAGACAAGTAAAAGTATACTTCTTCCATCATCAGGTATGGTAAGTGAGAACCATCTTATCTAAATAAATGAACATTTCAAACATGTAAACAAATAGGGATTAGAGGTAGTCTTTTTCAAAATTCGATATATGCAGGTTATTTTCACCGGTTTATAGGAACTGATTTGGACCATGGTGAGCTAGATGTTGGTTACGGGTAAGAAAATGGAAAAGATTACATGATAGTGAAGAACTCATAGGGTTCATAATGATCACTCATGAGAAGAAACAGAAGAAAGGGAATGAAATTATAAGTGACGATGCTAATACGCTCCAGATGATGCATTTGGGATAATCCTACATTTGTAACATCAAAATTATTGCCAACTGATTATGATATCTGGTACATAATGAAATTTATGTTTGGGTTGCCTCAGTTATATGGGTGTTTAGGATTACTTATAAGGGCTGTTTGGGATTGAATATTAGAATAATTACTTTTAGGGGCTGTTTTGTATTTCTTTTTTATACTGATAACACTAGCTAACTAATAACCCGCTAACAATTAGGCGACAAAGTTTTCCTTTGCACTGTAACAATATTGTTTTTCTAAAAAAGAGAGCTAAAAGTGATAAATTATGAAGGCATGTGAACTAGCAATATCAAAATCCTGATCGTCAAGTGGAATTAGCACTGAATCAGGAAGTCTAACTTCTTTGGACTGGTCTTGTGCTTGTCAGAAGACAGAAGGTTTAGGATGCTGCATATGAAACTTTTAAAACAAAATTATAGCAAAAACGCAGTTTTTGTTACAAATCATGTAATAAGAACTACCAAAGGTTCTTGATTTAGAAATCGGTTAAAACAAGTTGGTTACTTTTAGCGGGTCTTTGGATTACTTAATAAAACTGCTTAATAAGAACACTCCAGTCTGCTCACGCTTCCTAATCGATATCTACCTCACTCTTGACGGTTATGTTTTAATTGAATTTAACACTTTAATCGATATCTACCTCACGCTTCCAAATTGGTGTCTTATATGAAAACAAAATTGAAGTTGTGAAGGCTGCCGATAGATTATTAGGATTAGCACCAGATACTTATTTTGCTTTACACGACACTAAATAAAACGGGACACCGCTTAGCAAACCTATGCTACCAATTCCTTTCCCTGTTTGCACTTTAAGAAAGGCATTGACATGTTACATAGATCTATTGAATACTCCCAAAAATGTTACATAATCACATTGATATTTTAAAGGTTTTTTGAATTTTCATCACAAGTTAAACTTCTAACTAATGGATGTTTCGTTATGTCTTTCAGTAAGCTTTGCTTACTCAAGCTGCTTATGCTCCTGATCCTGAGGAAGCTTACCATCTAAAATTTCATGCATCTTAAAAGCGGAAAAAACGATACCGTAAATACGAACCTTCATTGGGAATCTACTTATTAGTTTTCTGATTAATAATGGACATCCTAAAGGACATATGGGAAATTAGGTTGATAAGAAAACATATGTTCACACTATATCGACAAACATAACATAAACACATTGTAGCTTTTCTTTAACAAACACAAAAAAAAATTAAATAACTTACCTGCTTTTAGTCGTTTAATGGATTATGGTAAACACCAATTATAGATCTTTACCCTTTCATTTAACTTTTAATTACATTTTAGTATATTTTGATACACAAAATCATAAAAATAATAACCACAAGTCATACCCGTCCATCGGACGGGTTTTGACACTAGTATATATATATATATATATATATA
The DNA here is from genome assembly GCA_019973895.1 of Chrysanthemum seticuspe. Classification (NCBI taxonomy): domain Eukaryota; kingdom Viridiplantae; phylum Streptophyta; class Magnoliopsida; order Asterales; family Asteraceae; genus Chrysanthemum; species Chrysanthemum seticuspe. The sequence continues at coordinate 239,186,033 of BPTQ01000005.1, forward strand.
TATATATATATATATATATATATATATATATATATATATCAAATTTTTGGTTACTGACTGCTGGAAATATATATACTACTTTTTGGTTTAATAAATACATGTAAACATAAGTGTAGTAGCTACTATCTTATCACACAAGTTCAAAATATCAAGATTGTTGTTCGTGCGCATATAAAAGATGGATTTGGGTTCTCTCAAGTTACTTGAGTCAAGTTGTGAGATTGTAAGCCATTGGATTTGATCCAACATCTCAAATGAAAAGAAATTCTTTTGATTTGAGCCATTGGATGAAATCCAATGGCTCACGATCTCACAACTTGACTCAAGTTGTGTTATACAACTTGAGAGTAAAGATAAAACAAAACTCATTAGTCTTTTCTGATGGCTAGTAACCTACCAATTATTTATTTACAGTCTTAGAATGGGTCAAAGCCCACACCTCCACGGTGACTATCATTCTTCTTGTTCATCATCAAATCAATTCAGGGCCCGTTTGGTTTGTAGGTGGGTTTGGAATTAAATTTGGATTTGGGTATGGTATGAAAAAAAGTGAGGAGAGAGAAAATTAATAATTATTTAAATTATGTATTTGTTTATATATAAATTAATTTATTATATATTTGTTTGAAAAAGAAAAAGTAAAAAATAAAACTAACATCAAATAAATATGTGGTTGAGATTTTTAAAGAAAAAAAAGTTAAATTTGATTGGAGATTATCATTCAAAGAGGGTAGAGGAGGTGAGATTGGATCTATCATTCAAAAAGATGGGGCCAAGAAATTAATATGGTACAAAACAAATTATTTAGTGCTTTAATCAATTCATACTCACTAAAAACTATATGCGAAACGGGCCCTCAATTTTACATTCACATTACTACCCTATAGTCATTAAAAACACACACACAAACACAAAACACAAAAACTTTTAAATTCTTCAAGATCTACCATCCCGCCATCACCATTGACCACCACCACCATATGTCAAAACAACCAAATCTGTCGCCGGATCTGAAAACACAAAACCACCAGCACCAGCGTCGATTTTGGTGGATCTATCACCACTGGATTTGTCCTAAATCCGTCGGCGATGTTTGTACTGGTGACCGTGATGGTTGTCGGCGATGGTCGTACTGGTGAAGATGGTCAGACAACATTGTTTTTTGCTGTGTCAACAGGTTTTCTTGAAGGGCTTAACTGTTTACTTGATAAATTTAACATGGATACCTTACAAAAGGATTAATCCGACCACAATGTTTTGTTCTTTTTTAATGTTACAAGTTGTGAGGAGATGAGATTTATGAGATGGTGGAAGTAGGGGTGGAAATGAGCCGAGCCGCTCTTGAACTCGGGATCGGATCGGTAAAAATCTCGAACGAGCCGAGCTTAAACTAGCTCGAGCCCGAGCTTTACATACAAAGCTCGTTTGGGCTTGCGAGCCTAAACGACCTTATGATATTTTAAGTATTAAACATATATACGAGCCGAGCTCGAGCTTATTAACGAGCTCACAAAAGATATATTACGAGTTGTGCTCGAGCTCGAGCCAAGCTTTAACCTTTCACGGCCAAATCGTATAAACGAGCCGAGCCCGAGCCTATATAATATTCTACGAGCCGACCTCGAGCTTAATATTTAAGGCTCGAAACGAGCCGAGCTCGAGCTCGAGCCTTTTAAAACTTAAACGAGTCGAGGTCGAGCTCGAGCTCTGGCAGGCTCGGGCTCGGCTCGGCTCGTTTCCACCCGTAGGTGGAAGGTAAGAAAAAAAAGCAGATGATTGAATTGGAGAAAAAAAAGATGTGGTTCACCAAGGATTTGGAGGTGCAAAGGATGCAATTGTTTAAGGATACTCAAGTTTAGTTGGAGAAGATTAAGCAAGCGAAAAGGACAATTTATGATGATCATAATGTTACAGTTGATCGAGAATATGACAAGAAGAGTATCGCTGTTGTAGTAATTATTTGTTAGATAAGAAGAGTATCGTTGTTTTAGTTACTTTTATTTAATTTCTTTGGCTTGGATAAACAATACGGTGGTGGTAGACATTGTTCATCTTTCTTGACGATATTTGCTCTATTAACTTTTTTGGTTTATCTTATTAATTAAATTGTGTTACTCGATTACACTATTACTGGTATGTGCTTCTAGTCTCGTTTGGAGATGTGTTAATACATCTATTTAGAATCATACATGAGATTAACTGAATAGAACTTTATGTGCGTGTGTTGCTAGTAATTGAACTGATTAGTTTTGTGATTAGATTGTTAATGTAGATTGATTAAATGATGTATTTCTTGTGATTATAATTTGATGTTTTTCAGTACAAAAGGTGAACATATATTATTAAGACATTGAAACCATACAACATTCACAAAATAGATATAGACATGCCTATACTCTTCTTTAAAATCAACAACAGATTACAATACTAGTCAAGTGGATCTATCTCAGAAAATCAATCACTTCTAAAGCTAAACAACAATATACTTCCACAAGAGACTGCAGTAAACTATCTCCATTTTACACCATTTGCAGACTCAATTCACCTTTTTAATGCACCATTTACCATCTAATTACATTTCCATCTTACCTTACTTACCTTGATCATTCAACCTGCCACCACAATGACCAAGGTAAGACAGGTTAATGGCTTCATTAGGTAACCTTTCCCCTCCAGTCAAGGGCTATGCCAAATATGCTACATTTCCATCTCACAAATGGCTTCACACAGTTGGGAACGTACACCTTGAATGAGGACCAACCAAACCTCCTTGGCAATGTATTGAGAGGACCAAGAAGGATCATCTTTCACTCCTCTCTATTCCACCCATCATACATTGCCCACCCAAGCCATTTACCTTTCACAAAGAGAAATCCTACTTTATGGTATATTCATACCAGTTAAGCCTCTTACTTAGCCAAACATATTTGCTCAATTCCCTCCCAAGGCCATAGGTACAACTTTACCAGTTAGAACTCCAAGATAACCTCATATTTCAACTTTGTAATGGCCAGCAATATAGAACTGATAACAACAGTTGAAGTTTTTGTTGTTGTTAACCATGTATCCAAACACCCCTTAAGACATTAGACCAGATAAACATCAATACAGTTCAACCTTCCATCCCAGACAACTATAAAGACTGCTGAACCATCATTTATGAATACCTAAATTTCACATCCCAATTCTTCTCAACACTGAGGGCAGCACTTGACTTCTTAACTCTCAAACTGGACAATCTATATTTGACTGTGTCACATAGAATTTGAAATAGAACATCCATACTTCTCTTCACATCTCTGAATAACCTAAAATTCCTATCCTGCCAAACCACATATACACAAGAAGCTAGGCATATTCTTCTAACCACACTGCCAATAGCATTACCATTATTCATAGTTGAAAATTTCCCAATCAACTCTTGCCAATCCAAACCAGCCCATTGTTGACCATTAATTTTCTCTAGCACTTTGACCTATAAGAACTTACATTGGAAAAATAAGTGATCATGTGAACCCATCTCCTCATAGCACAAAGAGCATACCATCAAGTCATAAGATCCCCACCTCCTTATCTTGTCTTGAGTAGTCAGCTTCCCTTGAATGGCTAACCACAAAATAAAAGCATTCTTGGGAATATTCTGTGAAAACCAAATCAATTTGCTCCAATGAACTTCATCACCAGTGCTAAGTAAATCATTATAGGCCTGTTTGACAGAAAACTTCCCCAAGACACCATCATTAGTCCTCCACACCAACTTGTCCTGCTGCTCACCATTTAGAATAAGGTTATGAGTAACATTCTTAATTGGTAGCTTAGAAATCCAGGCATTTGGCCAATGTCCATCACTAATTCCAACAAACTCATTAACAATCATGTTAGCTTTGAGCCTTTCATCATACAAATCCCTATAGAGATGTATGCATTAATAGCTCCAAATTCAGACCAATTATCAAACCACATGGAAGTACTTGACCCATCTCCTAGTCTTTTAACCATGTGATCCCTAACATCTTGCCTTATTCTTATAATTTAATGTTGATATAATGAGATAAAGGATTTTTTTTTTTTTTTTTTTTTTTTTTTTTTTTTTTTGTATTATTAATTTTTTTGCATTGAGGGTTGGTTGTTTTTTATGTTCCTCACTTGTAATAGAATTAAATATAAATTCAAACAGGGAATAAGACGAGAGTATGTTAGTCATTTCACATGCGTTTACCTTGACTAACGGGAGTACTAACGCTCGTTAGCTCTCAGTGGCATAACTTACACCCAACTTTAGCTCTCGATGGCTAATTTACAATTTTTTTTTCTCTCGGTGTGTTACTTGCAATTTTTGCAAACATTAAAGACGAAATTTGAAATTTACCCTAATAATAATGATTTTAGTGATTTTAACTTTTTAATATTGCATGTATTTTTACCTTTGAATAATATTTAGGTAATTACTTTTTAAATTTTAAGTATGAGATGTCTCCTACTTACAAAAATTTTAAAGGGTAAATTGCAAATTTTGTCTCTAATGTTTTTAAAAAAATGCAAGAATTACACCGAGGCGAATTTTGTTGCAAAAAAACCACTAATGCTTATGTTTTTGCAAAACAGCCATCGATAGTCACTGTTCACTAATGCACGTTAACTTTCTCGTTAAGTCAAGGTCAAAGGCACATGAAATGACTAATATACCATCTTCTTCTTCCTCACTTTTAGGGACATAATTTGCAATTTACCTAAAAAAATTTTATTGGAAGCAACCACATCACAATCACAGTCACCACCACCCTCTACCACCACCCAACCAACACCACCACCACCACACTCTTCCTTCCATATCATCGTAATCATCACCTTCAAAACTATAATTTAAAAAAAAAATCCATAATCAAAATCGAGATCCAAATTGAAGCCTTATCTATATATAATTTTTAGACTTAACACAAAATCTCCACTGATTCCATTCTACATGGAGGGCGATTTTACTGCTTAACCAAACTAAGGGTTGAGATAAAGTGATAACACCTATACAAAAAGCGCATTATTTTACTTTGGAAACATGTTTTAAATGTGTAAACTGGTCGTAAAGTGTTTTCAACATTATCCTAAATCTAGAAACTACTTATCTCAATATTTTCATGTGAAATAAGAAGTTTTGAGTAACTGGCCGGGTTTGGAATTGCTTGCCCCAAACATCTTACTACTGTTAAAAAAAAGAGTTGTAATAAGTAGTCCCAAACATCCTTTAGAATTGTTTTAATATAACAGAGAAACACCTTTATTCGGATTGCATGTGATTAGTTGAACTTTAATTAAGCTGTTTTAGGGTTTTTATGCTTATCCAAACCGCATATAGGATTATTTGATTTAGAAATTACAGTAGTTTTAACAGCAATATCGAAATACCCGCTAAGTTACTTGTGTTTAGGGGATGTTTTCAAACTGATGGAGTGATTCTTATGATATTATTGTTCATCATTAGATAGTTAATCTAGAGATAGACATAGGTACACAACTTTTGCTTTATCAAAATTGACCAATTTAATCGCAACAACACCTTTGTCAAACATGACAACATCGATTTTAATGATTGTCTTATGTAGAATGGAACCAATGGAGATTTTATGTTTAAGTCTAAAAATTATATATTGATAAGGCTTCAATTTGGATCTCGATTTTGATTAGGATTTTTGTTTGAATTATGATTTTAAAAGTGATGATGATGATGAAATGGAAGGAGGAGTGTGGTGGTGGCGGTGGTGGTTGAGGGTGGTAGTTGTGGTGTTGGTTGTGTGGTAGTAGAGGGTGGTGGTGGTGGTGGCTGTGTTTGTGATGTGGTGGCTTCCACTCCAATAAAAAAGTACAAGGTAAATTGCAAATTATGTCCCTAAAAGTGGGGAAGAAGAAGAGGGTATATTAGTTATTTCACGTGCCTTGGACCTTGACTTAACGAGAAAATCAACGCACGTTAGTGAACAGTGGTGGCTATTTTGCAAAAAACATATAACAATAGTGTTTTTTTGCAACAAAATTTGTTTCGGTGTAATCCTTGCGTTTTCGAGAAACATTAAAGAAAAAATTTGCAATTTACCCAATTTTAAATAACCATTTCGCAAAATTAAGTTGGTTATATGTAATTGTGTTAATTAAAGATAACAAAGGGAAATAAGAGTAAAAAAGACCAATTAAAGCATAGTCAAGTCATTTTATGAAAGTGTTTTTTGTAAAATTTGTGTAAAGATACTGTTTCTCTTTAAGTATTAATTAACAAGTTTTTTGCTTTTTAAAAAAAACGTAATTCTAGTGTTACTTAGAATTTATTTGTATATGTGTAAAACATTTATAAGTCAAAGCTAAAAAAATCCACGTTATGCTCTGTTCATCAAGATAAACTCGATTTTGAGCAATCTGATGACGTATTTTCCCATGAAGTATGTATCTGTCCGAATCGACCATATGGGTGCTCAATCTTTATTAATTAAATCGACCGAAAATGATTATGCTCGTCATTTGCCCATCAAAATTGTCATAACCAGAGTCAAACATTCAAAAATAATATAATACATATGGCATGGAATGTGGACATATAAATAATTTATGTGAAATTACATTATCAAATCACATGGAAAGTGAAAACTAATGAATATAAGTAGTGCTAGGTGTACTTAGACACTAATAACCGTTATTCGTGTGTTATTTCAGAAATAATTATTATTATGTATGTCCCATAACAGATCACAAAAATTCACACTAACTCACAAAAAAAAAAAAAAAAAAAAAAAAAAAAAAAAAAAAATGCGAATGGCCGTGAGTGGACAAACGAAGGGACGAATGGAGTGGCTACCTGATGCACTACCAAGCACCATTGGTTAAAAAAAATTGTCAATGGCATGCTTTCCTTTTGTTTTTTTTATTAAACTTGTGACATTTGTTCTAAATCGAACAAAAACATAAATGAGTGTTGTCATGTATACTCCTCTTCGCTCACTTTTTACCCCTTCTCGGGCCATCTTTTATCTTCTCTTTTTTTCTTTATATTTTTTGCTTTTTTATCATTTTCTATTCTGTATTTCTTGTCAAACTTTTCATACTTTTTGTTTTGTAGTTTTATCATAAAAACAAAATTATAAAAGTAAACAAAAAATAAAAAAATAATAAAAATTATGGAGGTTTTTGGACAAATGTAAACACTAGAAGTTGTAATATAAGTGTTTGGATAAGAGGCAATAGTTAGGATCAAATGAGAAAAAAAATTAAAATAAGAATGGTGAAAATAAATGACAACCACGCATTTAGATGCATTTATAAAAATAGATGCACATTTTTTTTTAATTCTCCATTTTATTGAAAATATGCGGCTAAAAATCATTTTTATTTTTCTTATTTTAGTTTTTTTCACGTCGAATCCTTTCCAAGTGGCTAGGTAAAGGTTACCAACTTTGAAAACATCATATACAGCTAATACGAGCATGAATTGACCATAAATCACGATAAGAAAAGTTTTGAACTAGGACTCTAGGAGTACCATTTATTCACACCTTTTAATGTAAGTAAAGATATTTTACAAAAGTAATTAAAAAGCTAAAAAAAAAAAAAAAAAAAAAAAAAAAAAAAAAAAAAAAAAAAAAAGGCTATAATCTAAAATTGAAGTTGGATAAAGTATATTAGTTTTTGATAAACGGGTTATGTTATTGGTACATCTAGCTGTAAAAAGTACGTGTTATGTATTTTTACCTCTTTTTAAACTTAAATTTATGGTACAAACAATTTTTTATTAGTTTTTATTCTGTACTTTTTAACAATTTAATACTTTTGACTTGTTTAATTTTATATTTTTTATTTTGCATTTTCGTTTCATAGTTTAATGATATAAAAAAATTATTAAAAAAAAAGAGAGAAAAAAAAAAAAAAAAAAAAAGAAGAAGATTGTATTACTTGTAAAAATGAGAATTTCTTTATAGCCTATCACTTAATAAATCTGGAGTAGTTTTAGGGAGGATAAAATAGAAAGTGACCCTATGCTAAAAAGTACTTCTTTTGTTCTAAAATAATTGTCATTTGACAAAATAAACACCGTTTAAGAAAAATCATAAGTATTACTGCTTTTTCTTTCTTATTTTTCTTTTATTTATTTTATTTTTTTTGTAAAATAACAGTTTTACCCTTAACTAACTAATTAATCTCTTCTTTAAAGTTTGTAATATTAATTTCAACCAATGTTAATATAGTAAACTCGAGCAAACTTCCATATCTATTTTTAGTAGTTGACAATTTTATTGGGACATTCGAAATTAATAGTCCACCCTCCGTCCCAAATTAATAGTCTTTTCTTTCTTTTCTTTTTTCTCTCCAACCCACGATCCAGTTATGATGAATATCAATATATGATGAACATAAGCTTTTAAAAAATAAATAAGTAAATAAACATAAAGTGTTGGAATCGCTCCTAACAACGGAAATGGAACGACATTTACGGGATTTGTTGGAATCATTCCTAAACTAGAATTCAAGTGTTAGTAATTAATATGTAATAGTTAGCTTAATTATGGCTTTTATGTTAGTTATCATGCCAAGGCTTATGTAGAAAGCCCATGAGCCTTGGCCCAAGCCCATAAGAAGGGAAGGATGCTAGTAGTGTTGCCCTAGCTCCTTGCCCTATAAATAATCCTTGTAAACCCTCACTTGAGGGTTGGTTGTTCACTTATCTATTTCACCTACGCATAATCTTTCTTAACTTTCATACGCGTGAGTTTGGTTAAGTGTTCATCCGATCACCTTGTCTATATTTCTTCTATTGATGCTTGTGTTATAAATATAGGAACCTAACAGTGGTATCAATCGCCAAATAGTTGGGTGAAAAGAATTTGTTTTTGAAGTTTTTAGTGTTACGCGTAACTCTCGGTTTACAAACTTTCTCACGCATAAAAACTCATTTTTTACACTTTACAATCCAAGATTCTTGTACTTTCAAGGTTTTTAGGTGTTAAAATTTCAGTTTTTGGCAAAAAGTTTCAAACTTTACGTGTATTTCATTGGTTTTAAGCTTGATTTCAAACGTATGTTCATTTCTATGCGTAACGTGTGTACAAGTTTTGGATCATCAAGTTTCACACTTTTGTGTTATTTTGGTGATATTGAAGCTGTTTCATCACAAAAATCTGGTTTAGAAACACTTTGGGCTAAAAATCCGTTTTGGTTAAGTTTTACGCGTAACAAAACCCTAGTGTTACGTGTAAGCTTTCCTTGGTTTGATCTTCAGTGAAATTGGTTTACTCAGTGTTTTCTTGCTTGGATAAGCCTGAAAACACTTCGACTTTGGATATCTTTTACACTGAGATTAGTGTAAAGGATTTTTTTGGGCAAAACCCTAATTTTACGCATAAGCTTAAACTTACGCGTAGAACTCTTTACGCTTAAGCATTTTCTTACGCCTAAGCTTTGTCTTACGCATAAGCTAATCTTACGTATAAGTTTTCTACGTCTAACTTTCAGTTTACGCCTAATCTTAGTGTTTCTCAATTCTTACGCGTAAGCTAATCCTACGCTTAAATATTACTTTTACGCGTAAGTTTGGTGTTTTTCGCCTAAGCATTACTTTGCCTAAACTTGGTTTCTACGCCTAAGGATACTTCATCAACAACGTTTTATTCGACTACAAAGATCCATTTTACAACACAAGTTTCCAACATGTCTCAACCACCATACTCTAACTACTTTCCTTACACGTATCAACAACAACAACAACTCAGTCCACAACATCAACAATTCAATCAACAACAACAAGTTTATCAACAACAATTTAAACAACAACATTATCCACAACAAGGAGCAATTCCACCTCATATGGTTCAACCACCACCTAGTCTTCAAGTACAACCTTACACAAACTTTTACAATCAACATCCATCAAGGAATACTATGAAGGAACCATCTTGGTTTGCAAAGATGTGTGAAGCTTTAAGTAGCCAACAATCCATTCATGAGGCAGGATCACTTGATAGACCTCCAATGCTCACTCCCGAAAACTATGATCAATGGGTAATTAGGTTCTTTAGGTTTTGTGATCTAAAGAAGCCACATGGAAAGTTTTTAAAGAAGGTCATCTTGGAAGGTCCATTTCAGATGCCTATTGTCGTTAGACCCGGAGATCCAAATGCTATTCCACCAAGAGATGATCTCACAAACATTGCAACTGTTGCTGACCTTTCTGGTGATAAACTTCTACATTTCGAAGTTGATGAGCTAGCAATGCAATATATCCTTTTAGGATTACCCAATCCAATCCTTCGAAGTGTTGATGCTCAAAAGACTGCAAAAGCAATGTGGGAACATATTCATCTTCTCATGGAAGGCACTGAACTCAATCAAGAAGACATGGAATCCAAAATCTACTTGGCTTATGAACACTTCATGATTGAACCAGGAGAGACATTAGAGTCATATCATCATCGATTCTCAGACATCATCAATGACTTGGACAAACATAACATCATTATGCCAAGAATTGCAGTCAACACTAAGTTCCTAAGTAGTCTTGGTCCAGATTGGGAAAAGTATGTCATTTTCCTCCGCCAAGCTAAAAATCTCCATCATGCTACATACGGATTGTTGTACGACTATTTGAAGCCCCACCAAAAAGAAGTTGACAAAGAAAGGGCTCTCCGTGGACTCCCGGTCACACCGTCACTTCCGGATAATCAACAACTTGCTTTGTGGGCTCAAACTTGTTATCCTCCTCAACCCGCTGCTCAACCAACTGCAACAATTACACCATATGATCCGTCACAGCAACAATCTCAACAAACTCAATTGGTTCCATACAACAACAACAATGATCAAGCACTTTACAGTTAAGCTAATGAGGACTCCGATGCTTTTGATGCATTGCAACAAGGATTTGTCATGATTGCTAAAGCCTTCGGTCGTTATACAAACAAATCCAACAATCGCATTCGTTCCTCATCAAACACAAGGAATCAGGCTGTTGTGAACAATGGACGTGTTGAAGTTCAGAATTGTGGTAATGTTCGTCAGAAGGGCGGTGGTCAAGGGTTTAATGCTATGGGAAGGAATAACATGGGTGCTCCACAACAACAGAGAGCTCAAGTGATTGAACAGGGGAATGCTCAGAATGGGATGAATGGTCTTCGTTGCTACAACTATAATGAGAAGGGTCACCTGGCTAATGCATGCCCAAAGCCGAGGACTAGAGGCAGTACTTATCACAAGGAGGCTTTACTTTTGGCTCAAAAGGATGAAGCTGGTGGAACGCTCACAAACAAAGAACAGAGCTTTATGGCAGATGCAAACTCAGATGATGATATGGAGGACTTGCAGGCTAATGCAGCAGTTATGTTGATGGCTAATATGCACGAACTTCACATGAGTGACACAAGCCCAGTGTATGACACTGATGGCTTGTCTCAGGTACCCGAACAAACCATATTTATCACTGATCTAATATCTCAGACAACATCTGAATCCGACGAGGCTCAGACTGTTCAACATGAGCCGTCCACATCTCATTCTGACGATTCTCAACTAGATCCAGTAGTTACATTTGACGATCAACATGACCTCATGGTTACCTTTGATAACCAAATTGACTCCGTGGTCATACTTGAGGTTCTGAACAGTGATCATGTTGTGACTCACGTTGAACATGCTGAACCTTTGCCTAATCCAGATGTTGACCTCTTACTTAAAGACCAACAATCCCGAATGGAAGAATGTTGTGCACTGAATCAGCAATTACACAGTAAAAATGCACTGTTAACCAGGGATATTGAATGCTTAAAATGGCAACTCAATTTTTTTAAAACTCAAGAAAAACGTGAACAAGGTTTTGAAGTCGCTTTTGCTAAATCACACCAAAACGAAAAATCATTAGAACGACAGATACATGATCTAGCCGCATCCAAGAATGCTTTGTTGTCTCAAATAGAACAACTGAAACATGAACATAAAAAACAACTTAACGCTCTTACTTTGGAAACTCAAAAGGCCAAGGCTGAGTTGTTAACTTGTCAAAAACAGTTCTCTGCGTACAAAAAGCATTCAACGAAATGAATAGATGACTATCTTGAAGAAATTGTCGGCTTACAAACAAACTCAAAGAGTTTCGAAATGTTGTTTATAAACATGGTGAGTCAATCACAACTATTCAAAAGTTTACTTTAAAACCAAATCCAAATAGATATGGACCGAATCTTGCTGATTACAAACCAAAGCTTTCAAACAAAGCATTTAAACCAAATCCTAAAGTTTCCAGTGCAGAATACAAAATTGATGATTCTGTTATGAGTGTTGTTGAATATCATCGTCAAGAGGAATTAGATGCAGAAGACGAGAGTCGATCAAAATTAGAAAATGTTGTTTATAACAAACCATTTAACTATTCAAAAGCTGTCACTTTCTTCACACAAAAGGATTCTTCTAACACACCTTGGGTTATCACACCTATGTCTGAGTCTTCTAATGTTGCTCCCCAACCAAATTATGCACAAATTTCTGGTCCTTTACCTTCACTCAGTGAAGTAAATTCAATACCCGAAAATCGTCAAATTCTTAGATATTTTGACATTTTCACTTCTGACATCAAACTTTTAGAACGTGAGATTGAATTTCATTCTGAAATAAAAGTTGAACATTTTCAATCGCCTCAGGCGCGAGAACAAAGAGATATTTTTCAGAAAATAATTTTACCCCATGTTAAAATTTTGAAAAATTGTGCATTGTATTGGGAAAGGGAATTTCATAAGGAACTTGGATTTATGAAAATCGTTTTCGAGAAAACAAAAACATCGATTTCAAATACAAAACGCAAAAAGAAAATGCTATGAAAAGATGTTGATCGACTCTTGAAAGATGTTATCTGTGCTGATATCCATTATGTTGTGTTATTGCATTCTTTTTCATATGCATTTGATTATATCTCTGCTGATTCTGTTGATTCTGTTGAAATTGTTGAGAATACTGATAATGTGCCTCAGATCGAGTCTTTAAAAGTTGAAAATGAACGACTGTTAAACGAGCTTTCAAATGCAAAACGTCGTCTTCAATGGTGTAAAAAAGATTGTCAAAATCGTGAACTTGATTTTCAAAAAAAAATCAATCAGTTGAATTCCAACACTTTTAATCCAAAATTTGAGCAACTGGATGATCAAAACGCGTCTTTGAAATGTCAAATCTCAAAATATGAACAAGAACTTGCAAAAGTTAAAAAGGAATATGGTGTCATATTTGATTTACTCAAACAGACTCGTGATGAAGCATCAAACGAACTTGATCATTATCTTGCACACACTAAAGAAGTCATGAATTTTTCTGGAAATCTTCGTTCTGAAAATCAAGATTTGTTGCACACTATCATTGAGTTAAAAGAGAAGTTAGGAAAGTATGAACAAGTTCATATTAGTAACATTAAGAAACTTGCACCTGTAACACTTAGAAAAAGTGACATTAGAATGCCTACTGACAAACCATAAGATACTAATGTGATTCCCTCTACTAAAATAGGAATAGTTGCCTCTTTTCCCAACGTCCGCACTTCACAGCCTAGGAGCAATACAAGGAAGAATAGGAAGTTGCGACCCAAGAAAAGAAGAATGAAGAATGCTGAAGTAGAAGAACACCCTAGGACTTTGAATAAGACCCAAGTTGCACCCACTTTAGATATTGCGTCTGAAAAATGTAATGGAAAAAGTGATGTAACGAATGCTGAACCTTTAAGTACTTTTGATATTAAGTCTGAAGCTTCTTGGGTTATATGTCGTAAAAGTATGCTTTCTGATTATCATGATAAATGTGTTGCTAAAACTATCTTGTCTCGTTTACGGAATCCTAAGAAACGGAATACCTCTAGGCCCACTACTGCTTCTAAGTCTGTGCTTGGTAAACCGCCCTCCTTAGATTCTAAGAAAAGCATTGATGTACCTATAGCCCCATTATCACCTCCAAGGAACTTAGTACCACCCAGTTCATTCACTAAGACTAAAGCTAAGACTAGTTGGAGATGGCAGAAATGGTTAAATAATACACTAGGATTTAAATGGATACCCAAAATCATTGATATGTGTGTTTCTACTATAACTGCTTCAGAACCCTCTAACTCTTCGGGTTCCACATCTACTTCTATTCCATCTGTGTCGTCTGTGTGTAATGCAGGTGATACAGATAATCCTTTGGATTGTTGATAGCGGATGTTCCCGACACATGACAGGCAATCTCAAGCTGTTATCAAACTTTGTTGCAAAGTTCATTGGCACTGTCAGATTCGGGAATGATCACTTCACAACTATCATGGGCTACGGAGATTACATCAATGGCAACATCGAAATTAGCAGGGTTTATTATGTGGAAGGTCTCGGTCACGATCTCTTCTCAGTAGGTCAATCATGTGATGGAGATTTGGAAGTTGCTTTTCGGGAGAAAACTTGTTTCATTCGTGATCTACAAGGAAACGATCTTATGTCTGGCACCCGCAACTCTAGTTTATACACAATCTCAATTCAAGACATGATTGCTTCATCTCCCATCTGTCTCCTTTCAAAGGCAACATCTACAAAATCTTGGCTATGGCATCGACGTCTCTCACATTTAAACTTTCAAACCATAACCAACCTTGCTCGATACAAACTTGTTGAAGGTCTCCCGAGATTCCAGTATTCTAAAGATCACCTATGTTCAACTTGTGAACAAGGAAAAAGCACTCGTGCTCATTTTCCGTCAAAGGTGGAACACAGTTCTCAACATGTGCTTCATCTTCTTCACATGGATTTGTGTGGCCCGATGCGCGTGCAGACGATCAATGGCAAACGCTACATCTTGGTAATTGTAGATGACTATTCCAGATGGACTTGGGTTTATTTTCTTCGAAGTAAAGATCAAGCTCCACAAATGATCATCACCTTTCTTACGAAAATTCAAGTTCAGCTCCGGAACACCGTCAGGCAAATTCGAACAGACAAAGGAACTGAATTTGTGAATCAACCTCTTCGTGAATACTATAAGAAAGTGGGAATTGAACATCAAACATCAATTGCACGTACCCCCGAACAAAACGGAGTTGTTGAAAGACGAAACCGTACGTTAGTGGAAGCTGCCAGAACGATGTTAATTAATGCC
Organism: Chrysanthemum seticuspe; assembly: GCA_019973895.1. Classification (NCBI taxonomy): domain Eukaryota; kingdom Viridiplantae; phylum Streptophyta; class Magnoliopsida; order Asterales; family Asteraceae; genus Chrysanthemum; species Chrysanthemum seticuspe. The sequence goes on from BPTQ01000005.1 coordinate 239,201,153, forward strand.
AAACTTCCAGATTACTTGTGGGCTGAAGCCGTCTCAACTGCATGCTACACTTAGAATCGCTCAATGATTACAAAACGCCACAACAAAATACCTTTTGAGCTTATCCACAACCGAAAACCGAATCTCAAACACTTTCATGTATTTGGATCCCTTTGCTACCCAAATAATGATCGTGATGACTTTGTAAAACTCAAAGCCAAAGCTGACATTGGAGTCTTTATTGGATACTGTGAGAATTCTAAAGGTTACCGGATCTGGAATCGTCGTACAAAGCAGGTTATGGAAATGATTCATGCAAATTTCGATGAGCTTACTGAAATGGCTTCTGAGCATAACAGCTTGGAACCCGGTCACAACCATTTAAACTTCCCTTAAACCCCATCATCAGCTGAACCAAGCCCCCAGCTTACTCATCAACAAATGGAAAAGCTATTTGCTCCTCTGTTTAGTGATGATATTGATGAACGTGCTCCAGGTGTATCCAATGTTTCCGCTGCTCAACCTGATCATATTCCAATACCTGATACACCTGCTACAACAACTACTTTTGAAGAAGCACCACCGGTTGACTCTACAACAACAGTTGAACAAACTTCTTCTAACGATGCTGAACCAGCTGATGATGTTCTGAAAAATGAAGTACCCCCACCTGCAGATTTTGATCCAAATGCGTTCTTCAACCCGTTTGCTAATGAAACTGCCACATCTGATGTCGCGGAATCATCTACAAGCCATTTGAATCCTCCAAATCTGCACAATGTATACCAACATCAACCCTCTACACATCGTTGGACAAAAGACCATCCTCTTGAGAATATTATTGGTAACCCGAATCAACCAGTCGTAACGAGACAACGTCTTCACACAGATGGTGAACATTGCATTTATGCACTCACTGTCTGCCAATCTGAACCTAAAAACATTAAAGACGCAATGACCAAAGACAACTGGATTGAATCCATGCAGGAAGAACTCAATCAGTTTAAACGTCTTGAAGTATGGGAACTGGTTGAAAGACCAACAGGGGTCTACATCATTGGTCTCAAATGGATTTGGAAAAACAAATTGGATGCTGAAGGGAACGTAATAAGAAATAAGTCACGTCTGGTGGCTAAGGGTTATAGACAAGAAGCAGGTATTGACTTTGAAGAATCATTCACTCCGGTTGCTCGACTTGAGGCTATTCGGATATTTCTAGCGTTCGCGGCACACATGAACATCACAGTCTTTTAGATGGACGTCAAAACTGCTTTTCTGAACGGGAAACTGAAAGAAACGGTTTATGTCAGCCAGCCAGAAGGATTCGTTGATCCCGAGTTCCCGAACCATGTCTACAAACTGAACAAAGCTCTGTACGGACTCAAACAAGCTCCTCGGGCGTGGTACGATAAGTTATAATCCTTCCTCATTGCCAATAATTTCTCCAAAGGTTCGGTCGACCCAACTCTTTTCATACAATATCACGGGGCACGCATTTTAATCGTTCAAATTTACGTGGATGACATCATTTTTGGGTCAACACATAAAAAGTACTCAATCGCTTTTGCAAAACTGATGAAACAACATTTCGAAATGTCCATGATGGGTGAACTTACGTTCTTTCTAGGACTGCAAGTTCATCAATCACCCCGTGGTATTTTCTTGAGTCAGTCCAAATATGCCCTTAAACTTTTAAACAAATTTGGAATGCAAGACTGTGACACCTATGCCACACCAATGGCACATACCAAGAAACTAGACGCTGATTTACATGGGAAATTGGTGGACCCTACCAAATACCGTAGTATCATTGGGTCTCTCATGTATCTAACAGCTAGCAGGCCTGATATTGTTTTTGCCGTATATCTTTGCTCCCGTTATCAGTCGAGACCAACTGAAACCCACCTCTTCGAGGCTAAAAGAATCCTCCGATACATCAAGAGAACCATTAACTTGGGGATCTGGTATCCGAAGGATTCTGGTTTTGAACTAATAGTTTTTTCAGACGCTGATCACGCAGGATGCTTAGATTCACAAAAAAGTACTTCAGGGGCATTACAATTTCTTGGTGATAAACTGGTGTCATGGAAATCGAAGAAGCAAGATTGTACATCGCTGTCCTCAAACGAAGCAGAATATGTAGCCATGTCGGCGTATTGTGCTCAAGTCATTTGGATGAGAACACAACTCAAAGACTATGGTTACGTATTTGACAGAATCCCGATGTACTACGACAATCGGAGTGTTATTGCGATCTCGTGCAACTCTGTTCAACATTCAAAATCAAAGCACATAAATCTTCGATATCATTTCATCAAGGAGCACGTGGAACAGGGTACTGTTGAATTATACTTTGTGGGTACTGAATACCAACTGGCAGATCTTCTCACCAAAGCCTTAGCTCCTGCTAGGTTTAATGAGTTGGTCCACCGGATTGGTATGCGGTGTTTGACTCCAGAGGAACTGGATGAACTTTTAAAACATTCTTAAAACCAGTCAAACACCAAAACCTCTTTTGTAAATATTTTTCAAAAACAAAATACAAAATTATAATATCTGATAAAACAACAAAAATATTCTTCTATCTATATTTCTTTTAACATGGAAAGTACAAATCTTCCTTCAACACTCTAATATTTCAAAATTCATTATTTTCTCAGTCAAGTGTTGAGGGGGAGAAAGCAAATATTTTTCGGTTTCATAAAACCTTGTACTTGCATGTTACCTTATCTCAATTGTTACTTTGTTTAATGGTGGTCACATTTCTGGTTTACTGACACTCCCCGGACTCAAATTTATAAAACTTATTTATTTCTTAAGTCGAGGGCGAGTGTCGTCAAGTTTCTTTCCAAATATCTTTCGTTTGGTAACCAAAATGGAAGTTATGGGCGTTGAATGTAAATGGTTAAGGTGGAAGGACTGAATGTGTCAAAAACTCAAAGTATTTTTAACAAAATACCTCACCTAATTTTTCAAATCACATTAACTTCACTCATTTATTTTCCAACTACCCAAACCTACGGCTAAGAATCAATTTCAAATCCGGGCTTTTGATCATCAATTTGTAAGTTGAAAATCGTTCTTTGTAATTATCTAAGCATAGGTTTTGAATCATTTTGAAAACCAACGGTTAGATTTTAATCTAGGAATGATTTTGTGTTCTACGCATAAGCGTATGAACACATAATCATGTTTGAGTGTTATTGGTAAAATGGGTGTGTCAAAACGTTTATTTAATCACATTGAAACCATTTCTATCATTAAAACTCACCAAGAAACACGAATTGATTGATCTTGAGAATTAGGGTTTTATGCGTGAATTGGGTATTTTCAAGTGTGAGTGTTTTAGGTTAATTAGATGGTTAAGAGATGTTGTCTATATGTTAAATTGATCATATCCACACTCACAACTTACCCAGAAACATCAACAGTGAAAGAATTAAAAGTTAGGGTTTATGTTTATACGTTTTGGGTATTTTTGATTCATAGCGCTTTTGATGTTAAAACTACTACAGGACATCTTATTAGGCCTCTAAGATATCCCAGAAACATTTTGGTGTAAATCCTGTGGTTAGAATTCTTACTCGTAGGAATTGAACTTTAGGGTTTAATGTTTACGCGTAAATGATATTCTACACTTAACTGCTTAACTGAGTATTCATGTTTAAAACTGAAGAGGATTGAATGTATGATTTAATATTGGTGATATGATGAATTTATTTCAGGTTATTACGCGTGAAATTCAGAATCAAGGTTACTAGAACTTCTACGCATAAGGATCACCTTACGCGTAGCAAGTTATGCGTAAGAGAAATCTTACGCGTAACCTTTACGCGTAAGGTTCTACAATGGGGACTACGCGTATCCTGTGAAAGATATGCGTAAACAGTGTAACCTCTACGCATAAGGTTCACTCTTACAAGTAAGCCTTACGCGTAAGGTTCCATATACGCTTACGCGTAAGCTTTACGCCTAAGGCCCTCTTTTCCTACGCGTAATATTTCTTATGCGTAAGTCAAGATCCTACGCATAAGCTTATGCTTACGCGTATAACCACTCCTGTTTACGCATAAGCTTGCAAAACCTACGCCTAAGCCTAGTTTTAACCAAAATTATGAATTGTTACGCGTGCAAACTTGTAAATAAATAAATCATAACGCCACGAAACCAAAATTGTCACTAATAAGCTTAAATGTTTAATAAGTTGCGAAAAATAAGTGAAAACTTGGACTTTAAAACTCAAAGTTAATCAACTCACGAAACTTATCACGACGTCTTTGGACTATTGGACTAACAAGTGACATTGGACTCGTAACAATCATTGACATATCACATTCAATAAATAGACAATAAAATCATCTGTTGAATAACGTAATGTCTTTCAATATGTTGGTTCTTTTGGCTAAATATCTTTCAGATCACGACATGGACGCTCAAATGCAAAATGTGGATGCACCAAATGTTCTCACTGTTGAAGATATCTTCCCTCATGGTTACCCAATGAAGATTGGAAAGAACAACCTCATAGTTGATTTTGAGAACTTCTCTTGTTCAGAGTCTTCATGTGAGATTGTAGTGGATATTCTGAAGACTCACCCCTATCAGAACATGCTCACTAACTCTGCTACTGTACCGGAGATCTACATTCACCAATTCTGGCATACAATGCAAAAGGTCAAAGGTCAAAATGCTGTGACGGTGACGCTTAACAACAAACAAGTCATCATCACACCAGCAGATTTGAGGGCTATTGTTCTCATTCCTGTCATCGAACCTACTGAATACAATGCCACTCCAACTGAAGAGGTCGTTCTCCAGTTCATGGTCGACATCGGCTATGATGAAGCTACCGGGGTGATCACAAAGCACTCATCTGTGGATCTCAAGAACATTCCCCAGCCATGGAGAACCCTCTACATTATGATTGCAAAATCCGTTTCTGGACGTGATAGTGGACATGAGCATCCCAAGCTCATGGAACTAAAAATATTTTGGGCTTTGGTCAACAAGAAAGACATAGAAGTTGAAGCTCTGATATGGGACGATATGATGACTTTCCTTAAAAAGCTTGGCACCAAAATCCCGTATATCAGATATACCAAACTGTTGATCCAAAGAGCTCTAGGGTATAATCCTGATATTCCCTTGAGACTCGATGACCCCAAACAATACTCCATGTTGTATAAGCCCACACTCACTGTCAGATTTAAGGACTCTACAACGAAGAAACAAGGTGCAGTGTTGCCAGATCATCTTCTTACTGATGATATCAAACAAATGTATTCGTACAAACGATATCTGGTAGCAGTTGAAGAAGGCAAAGTAGGTTTCCTTGATGAAAAGTCCGCTGGTACACCTACTAGGAAAACCAGGAGAGGAAGTGCAGGAGGTGTTACAAGCACTGAGAGTACGAGAAAGTTTCCCAAGAGGACTCATGTTCTCAAAAGGAAAATTCCCTCTAAGGAATCCATTCCTATTCCCAAGCCTGAACCGCAACAAAAGCTAATGGATGGAAGCTCTGAGGATACTGAGTCAGATGAAGAGGTCATCTACTCTAAAACTCCAATCGATGACACTCAAACAGTAGCAAAACCTCCCAGTCCAAAAGCTGATAAAGGTAAAGGGAAAACTCCAGTGCTTGACCAAGAAAAGGAAAGCTCGGAAGAAGAACCACTAGACGAAGAAAGAGACTATCAGAAGAAGTTGAAGAACCTCAGACTCAAACATCTTGCCAAAGAGTTCGAACTGCAACAAACTCGTGGCCCCGGAGGGTCAAGTGGTGGTGCATAATCTACACCAGTTTCTGATGCGGTTAAACAATTCGATAAGGGAACTGGTACCACCACCCACGAACAACAACAAAGGAAAATTGAGGACTCTATCAACTACGACTTTGAGGGACCAGACATGGAGAAGACTGAGAAAACTCCTGGTGAAGATGCTAAGGCTGATGAAGCGGCTAAGTCTGGAAATGATGAAGATATTGATTATGATGATTTTCTTCTAGACAGTCCAACTCGCTCCAAGGAAGAAACTTCTGAACCTCCTAAGGACCCTGAGCCTCCTCATGTCTCCTCATCATCAGACTTGTCCTCTCACTTTTCACCTCCACCATCCAAAGGCACTACCAGATCCACATCCAAGTCAGTGAAGAAACCAACCGACTCTTGGATATCCCGGGCTAAAACAAATATTGTAAAAGCTGTCAAGCAAGTCAGGAAGAAAGATGTGCTCAATAAAAAGCTAAATCAACTCGCTGACAGTATCAATCTTCTACATGACGAGATAGACAAGATGTCAAGTGAAAGGGAGTATATCCAGAAGTTTATGCAACGTGATGTCCAAGGGGAAATGAACGAGATGATTAAGGAATATACTCACAAATTCCTTCTTGACATTGTTCCTGGCGTGACAAGAGAGATGTTCAATAGACAACTCTATCCGAATCTCATGCAATTGGCCAAGCAAACTATAAGATCAACACCTCTAACCGTAACAATCAACCCAACTGATCCTATAGTTTTCTCCGATGCTGAATTGGTTTCCAGGCTGGTAACGCAAATGTCAAAACGATCTGCAACATTTACTTCTGACGAAGGTAAACTGTTTGAAGCATTGCTGGAATACCAACTCAAAACAGCATGCAGAGTAGAAGCTGAAAGACCTAAGCGTCTAAGAGACGATGACAACAAGGATAAGGATAAAGATAAGGAGCCTAAACGTCAAAAGAAGTCTGGTGAACCCTCCTCTATGCCACCACCACCCCAAAGGACTCCAACACAAAGACGATCCCCTCCACGCTCTTCTGCTAATAAACCTCAGGACTCTGAGTTACCACCATCCACAGAGAAAACCGGTGATCATTTCGAATACACTGGTGGTGATGATGAGGAGTTCCATGAGCCCCAACAACAACCCACCTCTTCCGCCACAACAAAGAAACCATGATCCTCATCAAAGTCAAAGAAGAAGAAGAAGACAAAGACCAACGTTGTCTCATGGCTAGACGAAGATGACACCGCTGAATATGACTGGTTTTCTACACTTGTTGATGCTACTCCCTCACTACCTGAAGGTCAAGAAATGGTAGATGGTCGAACATTGGAGCATGCCAAGTTACTTCAAGAAAAGTTTCGGGTGAAGAAGATGACAAAAGCAGAGTTGAGACACATCAAGAATGAAGCTTTTCAACTGCTCAAAGACAGCTCTGAAAGTGCTATTGAAGTTGAATACCATCTTGAAAGCTTAGCACGGGCCATGTCTAACAACATCGATTGGCTCAACCCTGAAGCTAACATTAACTTCACACGAAAAGACAAAGCTCCATACTACACAGACTGGACAAGACCTCTACCTACAATTGGCCAACCAGATCAAACCAAGATTCCATTCCGTTATTTCTTTAACAATGACCTGGAATATCGTCTACAAGGTAGCGATGTGTCAAAGAAATACGCTACATCAATTACACTTCCGTTCCCGGCAGCAATTTACTCCAACTGCATAGCCGTCGAATAAAAAGCTACTCACATGTTTGCCAACAGCGTGGAAAAGTATGACCTTGATGCAATGTATGGGATTCACCATTGGCCGGAACGCCGAAGAGTCTACTACAAAAGCTGCCATGTTCAAAAGTCAAAACACGAAGTGTATAGTGATAAACAGATCGTTGCTATTAGGCATGTTTCTCTTGCGTCTAAATGGGACTACACATTTCTCAAAAACATTGTGGTAAAAAGACAAGACGAAGAGGACTATGAATTCTGTGAAGCGGATTTTTCGAGACTGTCGCTGAATGACATTGAAGACATGTATCTCGCTAAGGTGCAAGGATGAATGTGACACTTCTCCACAATTATCCAACGCGAATACGTCAAGTCCTTACTCATCTACATCAGAAGCATTGTCATCCAAGAACATGTAGAACACATTCAGCTTGCCGTGGAATCGTATCAGACACGTGTTAACCTCACAAAACCACAGATTGACCTTCCCTACATAAACCACCTTCCTCAGTACACCCTAATCAGCAGACCATTTGGAGTAGTCTACCGTAGTGAACTACACCGAAACTGCTTAATGGCGTGTAACGAGCTTCATAAGTTTGGGGATCATACACTGAAGAAAGTCAGGATGGGTTAGCTTATCGGTTAAAGGCGATACAAAAAGGCATTGGGTCACCAAAGAGATGGAATTCTAAGGAGAGACGGGATGTGAAGAGGATCATCACGCGGATCGATGAAAGGTTGTTTACAAGGGATCAATTCAGAACTTTGGAGAGTTTCGTAGGTGATCGTCCCAGCATATCTCTCACAGGCTATCAACGTCCCGAACGCATTCCTGGAGTTATTGCTGGCCTTCCAGATTCTCCTGGTAACCCTTGATTTGGTTCATTATCTTAACATTTGGATGTGTGATTTTTTAATGACAATGGCTTGTGCACACATAACAGTGCACAACCCGTTCTTTTAATGAAAGGACCCTGTGGTACGCTTCAGTGCCACAATCCTTATAAAAGGAGCGAAAGCTTCTTACTTTTGAGTAAAACTATCAAAACTTTCATTTTCAAAGTTTTGCTCAAAAGAACAAGTACTTCCCCTTATAATTTTCAAAACCTCAAAAGTTAATATCACTTGATGAGGGGGAGTATTTGCTTAAAAACTTTGTTCACAAAATGTTCTTCATGGTAATCTTCTCGCAAAACTCGAAATGGACATATTCGATATCAAAATTTGTCAAAAATAACATCTATATGCCATTTTTGAGGGGGAGAAAATTTATGTGATAAGAAATATGTTGTGAAATTGCAAATGAATCTTTGTGCTACAGACTTAAGTAATGAATTGACGAGATCTTAAATGTTAGTAACTCGAAAAGACTTGTCCGGGACGGGTAATAATTTCAAGCTAGTTCGCTAGTGATGTAAACGTGTCTCGCAAAGGACTTGTCCGAGTAGAATGTACCATTCGAGAAACTCTTGGTAGACATGAACTTTGACGGGTTTGACAACCTTTCGAGGTTTGTCCACACCTTCAAGGTAGTTATTAGAGCTAGTTGTCACCTAAAAGCTGACAATGTAACTCTTTAACTATGCAACGTAACCGTGTCTCGCGGGGGATTGTCTATCTTTAGTTGATCAATTCAAAAGTGCGCGCTCTTCTCTCACCGTGCAGATTTCTGCAAAAATACTCAAGCACGTCTGGAGGGGGAGTATTTATGCAAAGTCTTAAACTCTCAATAGTGGAATTAAATGTTTTTACTCATAACCACTTTGAGAGATTTTTCATGAAAATGGTTTTATGGCAACATAGGTTAGTCATGGAGTTATAAGGTGACTAAGGTTAGGAATAACCGTCCTATGATCCGCCAGAGCCGGAGGGATCTACCCAAGGACACCACCAATAGTTAGAAGTAGAAGTCCTTAGGTATGATCATAAAAAGGAGAAAATGAGAATCGGAGAAAAAAAGAGTTGAAGAATTAAAAAGAAAAGTAAAGAAAAGGGTGAAAATAAATAGCCCTCCACATTATTCAACTTAGGGCGGACACCGGGTTCAATTCATATGCTATTGGTTATCACTTGGTGACACCGGTATTGAAGATTAAAGTCGTCATGGACCTAGTGACGCATACACTAAACCTTCTTAGCCACTCAAGTTTCTCTCAACATAAACTTGTTTCATTCTCACAGGGAACCCTACGTAAACTATCGGCTTTCTCTTAGAGATTGTTGGTATTGAAGAAGGAGACCCTCTCCCTAGTCTCCACTTAGGAAAACCAAAGTGCACTATTGAGTCTAGAGCCACGAGATTCATCAAAAGATCTCTTAAGTACACTTGATATTTCATCACTTGTCGTTCAACAATAAGTCGAGAACATTTATGAGAGGTTCACATATGTGATCCTCAGTGATTGAATGGAAACTCCTGCCAGGGTCAACATCAAACAGCCCTGACAGCAGGTCACTTCGGTAACTCCCCGTGGATTACGCTTAGTGTGTCTCAAACGGTCTACAGTCGTGGGGTGATGCTTCGGTGTACCTCAGCGACTCATCTGAACTGTAGGTGTACTTCGGTGTACCTCGCGGGGGATTGTCTATCTTTAGTTGATCAATTCAAAAGTGCGCGCTCTTCTCTCACCGTGCAGATTTCTGCAAAAATACTCAAGCACGTCTGGAGGGGGAGTATTTATGCAAAGTCTTAAACTCTCAATAGTGGAATTAAATGTTTTTACTCATAACCACTTTGAGAGATTTTTCATGAAAATGGTTTTATGGCAACATAGGTTAGTCATGGAGTTATAAGGTGACTAAGGTTAGGAATAACCGTCCTATGATCCGCCAGAGCCGGAGGGATCTACCCAAGGACACCACCAATAGTTAGAAGTAGAAGTCCTTAGGTATGATCATAAAAAGGAGAAAATGAGAATCGGAGAAAAAAAGAGTTGAAGAATTAAAAAGAAAAGTAAAGAAAAGGGTGAAAATAAATAGCCCTCCAGATTATTCAACTTAGGGCGGACACCGGGTTCAATTCATATGCTATTGGTTATCACTTGGTGACACCGGTATTGAAGATTAAAGTCGTCATGGACCTAGTGACGCATACACTAAACCTTCTTAGCCACTCAAGTTTCTCTCAACATAAACTTGTTTCATTCTCACAGGGAACCCTACGTAAACTATCGGCTTTCTCTTAGAGATTGTTGGTATTGAAGAAGGAGACCCTCTCCCTAGTCTCCACTTAGGAAAACCAAAGTGCACTATTGAGTCTAGAGCCACGAAATTCATCAAAAGATCTCTTAAGTACACTTGATATTTCATCACTTGTCGTTCAACAATAAGTCGAGAACATTTATGAGAGGTTCACATATGTGATCCTCAGTGATTGAATGGAAACTCCTGCCAGGGTCAACATCAAACAGCCCTGACAGCAGGTCACTTCGGTAACTCCCCGTGGATTACGCTTAGTGTGTCTCAAACGGTCTACAGTCGTGGGGTGATGCTTCGGTGTACCTCAGCGAATCATCTGAACTGTAGGTGTACTTTGGTATATCGCATTATCTCACTTGTGGGACTCCAGTTCAGGAACAGCCTTTGTGAGAATTAGAGTTGTGTTTTCACACTATGCTGTTAACACTCTCGAAGTTCAAACTTATAAGCGCTGGATTATTCCTAACCCATGTTTTATGTTTTCTTCTTATGGATGCTTGCGGGTGGAAAGGATCGCCGAGTACCCGAAAGATGTATTCGGAACCGTACTATTGATTGTATTTTCGGTATTAATTCGATTGATAATGTATAATTAATGATTGTGAACTTAAGATCAAATCCTCACTAAGGTTGTTAGAGGGGGATTCACAATCACTAACTACTATATTTGCAACATCCAAGACTACATTATCATCGAAACTGCAGAAGACTGTAAGAAGAAAGAACACTCTTCTTCACGGAACTAAGCTTGTTAGAGGGGTCACATCTCTTTAACAAAGGAAACTTCATAAGACGAAACTGCAGTAGTAATAGAAACAAGAAACTAGAAACAAGAAACACTACCATCACTATCATACAACAACAACAGACGTAGTCCAGGCGAAGTAACGAGGTCACAGAGGTGCAGAAAGAGGTTGTACGAGTGTGCGAGAAATTGCAACCTAAAGTCATGACTACATCAAGAGAATCAGAAATTTGAAACATCTAAGAAACTGCAACTGTTTCTTAGTAAAACTGAAACACAACGAAAAACTCTCTTGAAGGTAATCACTACAACATACACACTCGTACTCCTCTTAGATGTGCTAGGAAAGGTGGGCGTTCGTAGGTATTCTTCTTTTGTATTTTGTACCCAATCCTTATTAGGTCGCGAATATTCAAACTTGAAGCTCTCACAATTGTCGTATCACACTTTTGTGTTGAGATTAAGAGTGTTTCCGACAAGGACTTGACCTCAGGGTGTTCACTCTATTACGCTATATGGTTTCATGTGGATGTCAAGTCTACTAAGCGACTCCATGTGGCTTCGTAGTGGGGTGCTGACATCTGGCAAACTCTGTGTGATTCG
>BPTQ01000005.1:239213984-239246671 GCA_019973895.1 Chrysanthemum seticuspe
TTTGGGGCAAAAATTTTTTTTTCCGCCAAAAATTTCCCGCCAAAATTTTTTACTGCATCACAATTATGAATTTAGTACATCAAGGTTATAAATTACTGCATCACAGTTATAAAGTTACTGCATCACAATCATGATTTAGTGCATTAATGTTATAACCTTCATTTTAGTGCATCATAGTTGATGCACTTAACTATTAACTATGATGCAGTAACTTATAATAAAGATGCACCAAAACTTATTAGTGCATTAAGGTTATAAGTTACTGCGTCACAATTATGATTTTAGTGCATTAAGGTTATAAATTACTGCATTACAGTTATAAAGTTACTGCATCACAATCATGATTTTAGTACATTTAAGGTTATAACCTTGATTTTAGTGCATCATAGTTGATGCACTGAACTATTAACTATGATGCAGTAACTTACCAATGGAGCATTAGTCCAATGGTTGGAGCACTTGTGCTGGAGTCAATTGACCCAAGATCAAGTCCCATCCTTGGCATTTGCTTCATATAGGTACCCACCTCCGCAAAACTTGTGGACACACTGGAGAGACTTTGTGGAATAAGAGCTTAGGGGTCCGAGTCTTGGCTCGTGCTCACTCCAGTTGGTGCCCCACTAGGCCAGGAGAGTTGCCGGAGCTATTCCTTGTGGGGTGGACAATGGCTGGTGCCAAAAGGCACCCGGGGTCAGGGTGTTCCCGCCAATCTACACCTTTTGTGGAATGATGCAGTAACTTATATACAGATGCACCAAAACTTATTAGTGCATTAAGGTTATAAGTTACTGCATCATGGTTATAAATTTACTGCATCATAATCATAATTTTAGTGCATTAAGGTTATAAATTACTGCATCACAATTATGATTGTGATGCAGTTTTTTTATAACTGTGATGCAGTAATAAATTTTGGCGGGAATTTTTTGGCGGGAATGTGGCAAAGGTGGGGGTGACACATGGCATGGTGATGTGGCAAAGGTGATACATGTCACCTCCACATGCCTTCTCATTCTTTTCATTATAAGAAACTTTTCATTTTAACCCTACCCTATATATATATATATATATATATATATATATATATATATATATATATATATATATCAATTTAAGTTCATGAAATACGAAATATTCATCAATAATCTGCCCATAATTCCATCAAATACCAAATTTTCATTAATCATGTTTTGAATGCTCATCAGTCATGATCTGAATGTTCATCAGATGGTCTGGATGTTCATCAATAAATATTCAACATATCTTGATTTGATGTTCATCAATCGTGATCTGAATATGTCCATCAATCATGGTGTGAATTTTCATCGTATCTTTATGTTAGGATCGATTCTATGGTTGATTTGGTAACTCGGGAAGTCTAGGAAGATGGAAGAACACCATCTTCAAGTTAGAGAGAGAAACTAGAGAGAAGGGAGAGAACTATGTGTTTTATTATTAGGAAAGGTGAAAATACACTAAAGAGTCTCACCCCTCCATGGAAGTATGGAGGGGTATTTATAGCCTACCACATACATAACTATTACACTATGACATAACTAGTCCATGTGTTTGGCTAAATAAGATAGATTAGGTAATCCTGTTAGGTTCCTATATTTATAACACAAGCATCAATAGAAGAAATATAGACAAGGTGATCGGATGAACACTTAACCAAACTCACGCGTATGAATGTTAAGAAAGATTATGCGTAGGTGAAATAGATAAATGAACAACCAACCCTCAAGTGAGGGTTTACAAGGATTATTTATAGGGCAAGGAGCTAGGGCAACACTACTAGCATCCTTCCCTTCTTATGGGCTTGGGCCAAGGCTCATGGGCTTTCTACATAAGCCTTGGCATGATAACTAACATAAAAGCCATAATTAAGCTAACTATTACATATTAATTACTAACACTTGAATTCTAGTTTAGGAGTGATTCCAACAATCTCCCCCTAAGTGTTAGTGATTGATGATATAAACGTTGTAGGTTCTGATGTAATAGTAGCTTTGACGTCTTCTGACATTCTTCTTTCTTGTGAGAAGAAGTGCCTTGATTCGAACAATCTCCCCAGTGTAGAGAAATTGTTTCCTTTGAAGTATTCTGCTTTGACGTCATCATTATCTTTGTTCTTTGATCTTTGTTCTTTGTGATGGTAGTGATAGTATGTTGTTGTTGTCTGCATCAGGTCCGCTTCATTGCTCCAGTGTCTCCACGTCTTTCTCCAACATGCTCACACGCTCTTTAACGTTGGATTTCAGTACTGATGTAGTTCTCTTAGTCTTTAAACTTTGTAGATTCTTTGACGTTGACAAAGAATCATTTTGACTTTGTGTTGCTTTTTGAGAGAACTTCCATTAGTGATGTTGTATGTGTGAGCATGAGGAGAATCTACACGATCCTTTCCACCCGCAAGCATCCATAAGAAGAAAACATAAAACATGGGTTAGGAATAATCCAGCGCTTATAAGTTTGAACTTCGAGAGTGTTAACAGCATAGTGTGAAAACACAACTCTAATTCTCACAAAGGCTGTTCCTGAACTGGAGTCCCACAAGTGAGATAATGCGATATACCAAAGTACACCTACAGTTCAGATGAGTCGCTGAGGTACACCAAAGCATCACCCCACGACTGTAGACCGTTTGAGACACACTAAGCGTAATCCATGGGGAGTTACCGAAGTGACCTGCTGTCAGGGCTGTTTGATGTTGACCCTGGCAGGAGTTTCCATTCAATCACCGAGGATCACAATTGTGAACCTCTCATAAATGTTCTTGACAGATTGCTAAGATCTGTGAAGGACTCGATAATGTATCACTTGCGTCCTTATTGTTGAACGACAAGTGATAAAAAGTCAAGTGTACCTATGAGATCTTTTGATGAATCTCGTGGCTCTAGACTCAATAGTGCGCTTTGGTTTTCCTGAACAGAGACTAGGGAGAGGGTCTCCTTGCTTCAATACCAGCAATCTCTAAGAGAAAGTCGATAGTTTACGTAGGGTTCCCTGTGAGAATGAAACAAGCTTCTGTTGAGAGAAACATGAGTGGCTAAGAAGGTTTAGTGCATGCGTCACTGGGTCCATGATGACTTTGATCTTCAA
Organism: Chrysanthemum seticuspe; assembly: GCA_019973895.1. Taxonomy (NCBI): domain Eukaryota; kingdom Viridiplantae; phylum Streptophyta; class Magnoliopsida; order Asterales; family Asteraceae; genus Chrysanthemum; species Chrysanthemum seticuspe. Next base: position 239,217,087 of record BPTQ01000005.1, read on the forward strand.
TACCGGTGTCATCAAGTGACAACCAGTAGCATATGAATTGAACCCGGTGTCTACACTAAGTTGAATAATCTTGAGGGCTATTTCTTTTCACCCTTTTCTTTACTTTTCTTTTTAATTCTTCAACTCCTTCTTTCTCCAATTCTCATTTTCTCCTTTTTATAATCATACCTAAGGACTTCTAATTCTAACTATTGGTGGTATCCTTGGGTAGATCCCTCCGGCTCTGGCGGATCATAGGACGGTTATTCCTAACTTTAGTCACCTTATAACTCCATGACTAACCTATGTTGCCATAAAACCATTTTCATGAAAATCTCTCAAAGTGGTTATGATTAAAAACATTTAATACCACTGTTGAGAGTTTAAGATTTTACAAAAATACTCCCCCTCCACACGTGCTTAAGTATTTTGACAGAAATCTGCACGGTGAGAGAAGAGCATGCACTTTTAAATTGATCAACTCAAGATAGACAATCCCCCGCTAGACACGGTTACGTTGTATAGTTAAAGAGTTAGATTGTCAGCTTTTAGGTGACAAGTAACTCTAATCACTACCTTGAAGGTGTGGACAAAGCTCGAAAGGTTGTCAAACCCATCAAATTTCTTGTCTACCAAGAGTTTCTCGAGTGGTACATTCTACTCGGACAAGTCATTTGCGAGATACGTTTACATCACTAGCTAACTAGCTTGAAATTATTACCCGTCCCGGACAAGTCTTTTCGAGTTACTAACATTTAGGATCTCGTCAATTCATTGGTTAAGTCTGTAGCACAATAATTCAATTGCAATTCACAACATATTTCTTATCACATAATTTTTCTCCCCCTCAAAAATGGCATATAGATGTTATTTTTGACAAAATTTTGATATCGAATATGTCCATTTCGAGTTTTGCGGGAAGATTACCATGAAGAACATTTTGTGAACAAAGTTTTTAAGCAAATACTCCCCCTCAACAAGTGATATTAACTTTTGAGGTTTTGAAAATTATAAGGGGAAGTACTTGTTCTTTTGAGCAAAACTTTGAAAATGAAAGTTTTGATAGTTTTACTCAAAAGTAAGAAGCTTTCGCTCCTTTTATAAGGATTGTGGCACTGAAGCGTACCACAGGGTCCTTTCATTACAAGAACGGGTTGTACACTATTATGTGTGCACAAGCCATTGTCATTAAAAATCACACATCCAAATGTTAAGATAATGAAACAAATCAAGGGTTACCAGGAGAATCCGGAAGTCCAGCAATTACTCCAGGAATGCGTTCGGGACGTTGATAGCCTGTGAGAGGAATGTTGGGACGACCACCTACGAAACTCTCTAAAGTTCTGAATTGATCCCTTCTGAACAACCTTTCATCGATCCGCGTGATGATCTTCTTCACATCCCGTCTTTTCTTAGAATTCCATCTCTTTTGTGACCCAATGCCTTGTTGTATCGCCTTTAACCGATAAGCTAACCCATCCCTGACTTCCTTCAGTGTATGATCCCCAAACTTATGAAGCTCGTTACATGCCATTAAGCAATTTTGGTGTAGTTCACTACGGTAGACTACTCCAAATGGTCTGCTGATTAGGGTGTACTGAGGAAGGTGGTTTATGTCGGGAAGGTCAAGCTGTGGTTTTGTGAGGTTAACACGTGTCTGATACGATTCCACGGCAAGCTGAATGTCTTCTACACATTCTTAGATGACTATGCTTCTGATGTAGATAAGTAAGGACTTGATGTATTCGCGTTGGATATTTGTGGAGAAGTGTCGCATTCGTCCTTGCACCTTAGCGAGATACATATCTTCAATGTCATTCAACGACAATCTCGAAAAATCCGCTTCACAGAATTCATAGTCCTCTTCGTCTTGTCTTTTTACCACAATGGTTTTGAGAAATGTGTAGTCCCATTTTGACGCAAGAGTAACATGCATGATAGCAACAATCTGTTTATCACTATACACTTGTGTTTTGAATTTTGAACCTGGCAGCTTTTGTAGAAGATTTGTCGGCGTTCCGGCCAATGGTGAATCCCATACATTGCATCAAGGTCATATTGTTCCACTCTGTTGGCAAACATGTGAGTAGCATTTTCCTCGATGGCTATGCTGTTGGAGTATATTGCTGCAGGGAAGGGAAGTGTGAGTGATGTAGCGTATTTCTTGGAGACATCGCTACCGTGTAGAAGAAATTCTAGGTCGTTGTTGAAGAAATAATGGAATGGAATCTTTGGTTGATCTGGTTGGCCAATTGTAGGTAGAGGTCTTGTCCAGTCTGTGTAGTATGGAGCTTTGTCTTTTCGTGTGAAGTCAATGTTAGCTTCAGGGTTGAGCCAATCGATGTTGTTTGACATGGCTCGTGCTATGTTTTCAAGATGGTATTCAACTTCAATAGCACTTTCAGAGCTGTCTTTGAGCAGTTGAAAAGCTTCATTCTTGATGCGTCTCAACTCTGCTTTAGTCATCTTCTTCACCCCGAAACTTTTCTTGAAGTAACTTAGCATGCTCCAATGTTCGACCATCTACCATTTCTTGACCTTCAGGTAGTGAGGTAGTAGCATCAACAAGTGTAGAAAACCAGTCATATTCAACGGTGTCATCTTCGTCCAGCCATGAGACAACATTGGTCTTTGTCTTCTTCTTCTTCTTTGGCTTTGATGAGGATCCTGGTTTCTTTGTTGTGGCGGGAGAGGTGGGTTGTTGTTGGGGCTCATGGAACTCTTCATCGTCACCACCAGTGTATTCAAAATGATCACCGGTTTTCTTTGTGGAGGGTGGTAACTCAGAGTCCTGAGGTTTATCAGAAGAAGAGTGTGGACGGGATCGTCTTTGTGTTGGAGTCCTTTGGGGTGGTGGTGGCATAGAGGAGGGTTCACCAGACTTCTTTGGACGTTTAGGCTCCTTATCCTTATCGTCATCGTCTCTTGGACGCTTAGGCCTTTCAGCTTCTACTCTGCATGCTGTTTTGAGTTGGTATTCCAGCAATGCGTCAAACAGTTTACCTTTGTCAGAAGTAAAAGTTGCAGATCATTTTGACATTTGCGTTACCAGCCTGGAAACCAATTCAGCATCGGAGAACACTATAGGATCAGTTGGATTGATTGTTACCGTTATAGGTGTTGATCTTATAGTCTGCTTGGCCAATTGCATGAGATTCGTATAGAGTTGTCTGTTGAACATCTCTCTTGTCACGCCAGGAACAGTGTCGAGAAGGAATTTGTGAGTATAGCCTTTAATCATCTCGTTCATTTCCCCTTGGACATCACGTTGCATAAACTTCTGGATATACTCCCTTTCACCTGACATCTTGTCTATCTCGTCATGTAGAAGATTGATACTGTCAGCGAGCTGATTCAGCTTTTTGTTGAGCACGTCTTTCTTCCTGACTTGCTTGACAGCTTTTACAATCTTTGTTTTAGCCCGGGATATCCAAGAGTCTGTTGGTTTCTTCACTGACTTGGATATGGATCTGGTTGTGCCTTTGGATGGTGGAGGTGAAGAGTGAGAGGACGAGTCTGATGATGAGGAGACATGAGGAGGCTCAGGGTCCTTAGGAGGTTCAGAAGTTTCTTCCTTGGAGCGAGTTGGACTGTCTAGAAGAAAATCATCATAATCAATATCTTCATCATTTCCAAACTTAGCCGCTTCATCAGCGTTAGCATCTTCACCAGGAGTTTTCTCAGTCTTTTCCATGTCTGGTTCCTCAAAGTTGTAATTGATAGAGTCCTCAATCCTCCTTTGTTGTTGTTCGTAGGTGGTGGTACCAGTTCCCTTATCGGGTTGATTAACCGCATCAGAAACTGGTGTAGATTGTGCACCACCACTTGACCCTCCGGGGCCACGAGTTTGTTGCAGTTCGAACTCTTTGGCAAGATGTTTGAGTCTGAGGTTCTTCAACTTCTTCTGATAGTCTCTTTCTTCATCTAGTGGTTCTTCTTCCGAGCTTTCTTTTTCTTGCTCAAGCACTGGAGTTTTCCCTTTACCTTTATCAGCTTTTGGACTGGGAGGTTTTGCTACTGTTTGAGTGTCATCGATTGGAGTTTCAGAGTAGATGACCTCTTCGTCTGATTCAGTATCCTCAGAGCTTTCATCCATTAGCTTTTGTTGTAGTTCAGGCTTGGGAATATGAATGGTTTCCTTGGAGGGAATTTTCCTTTTGAAAACATGAGTCCTCTTGGGAAACTTTCTCGTACTCTCAGTGCTTGTAACACTTTCTGCACTTCCTCTCCTGGTTTTCCTAGTAGGTGTACCAGAAGATTTTTCATCCATGAAACCTACTTTGCCAGCTTCAACTGCTGCCAGATATCGTTTATAAGAATAAAGTTCCTTGATAGCATCAGTAAGAAGATGATATGGCAACACTGCACCTTGTTTCTTTGTTGTTGAGTCCTTAAATCTGACAGTGAGTGTGGGCTCATACAATGCGGAGTGTTGTTTGGGGTCATCAAGTCTAAATGGAATATCAGGATTATACCCTAGAGCTCTTTGAATCAACAGTTTGGTGTATCTGATATACGGGATCTTGCTGCCAAGCTTTTTAAGGAAAGTCATCATGTCGTCCCATATCAGAGCTTCAACTTCTATGTCTTTCATGTTGACCAAAGCCCAAAATATTTGTAGTTCCATGAGCTTGGGATGCTCATGACCACTATCACGTCCAGAAACGGATTTTGCAATCATAATGTAGAGGGTTCTCCATGGCTGGGGAATGTTCTTGAGATCCACAGATGAGTGCTTTGTGATCACCCCGGTAGCTTCATCATAGCCGATGTCGACCATGAACTGGAGAACGACCTCTTCAGTTGGAGTGGCATTGTATTCAGTAGGTTCGATGACAGGAATGAGAAGAATAGCCCTCAAAGCTGCTGGTGTGATGATGACTTGTTTGTTGTTAAGCGTCACCATCACAGCATTTTGACCTTTGACCTTTTGCATTGTATGCCAGAACTGGTGAATGTAGATCTCCGGTACAGTAGCAGAGTTAGTGAGCATGTTTTGATAGGGGTGAGTCTTCAGAATATCCACTGCAATCTCACATGAAGACTCTGAACAAGAGAAGTTCTCAAAATCAACTCTGAGGTTGTTCTTTCCGATCTTCATTGGGTAACCATGAGGGAAGATATCTTCAACAGCGAGAGCATTTGGTGCTTCCACATTTTGCATTTGAGTGTCCATGTCGTGATCTGAAAGATATTTAGCCAAAAAACCAACATATCGAAAGACATTACGTTAGTCAACAGTTGATTTTATTGTCTATTTATTGAATGTGATATGTCGATGATTGTTACGAGTTCAATGTCACTTGTTAGTCCAATAGTCCAAAGACGTCGTGATAAGTTTCGTGAGTTGATTAACTTTGAGTTTTAAAGTCCAAGTTTTCACTTATTTTTTCACAACTTATTAAACATTTAAGCTTATTAGTGACATTTTTGGTTTCGTGGCGTTATGATTAATTTATTTACAAGTTTGCACGCGTAACAATTTATAATTTTGGTTAAAACTAGGCTTAGGCGTAGGTTTTGCAAGCTTATGCGTAAACAGGGGTGGTTATACGCGTAAGCATAAGCTTATGCATAGGATCTTGACTTACGCGTAAGTCATATTACGCGTAGGAAAAGAGGGCCTTAGGCGTAAAGCTTACGCGTAAGCGTATATGGAACCTTACACGTAAGGCTTACTCGTAAGAGTGAATCTTATGCGTAGAGGTTATTGTTTACGCATATCCTTCACAGGATACGCGTAGTCCCCATTGTAGAACCTTACGCGTAAAGGTTACGCGTAAGATTTCTCTTACGCATAACATTCTACGCGTAAGGTGATCCTTATGCGTAGATGTTCAAGTAACCTTGATTATGAGTTTTTCACGTGTAGAAACCTGAAATAAATTCATCATATCACCAATATTAACACATACATCCATTCATTTTTAGTTCTAAACATGAATACTATTTAAGCAGTTATGCGTAGAAAATCATTTACGCGTAGACATTAAACCCTAGAGTTCAATTCCTACGAGTAAGAGTTCTAACCACATGATTAACACCAAACTATTTCTGGGATATCTTAGAGGCCTAATGAGATGTTCTGTATAAGTTTTAACATCAAAAACGCTATGAATCAAAAATACCCAAAACGTATAAACTTAAACCCTAACTTTTAATTCTTACACTATTGATGTTTCTGGGTAAGTTTTAAGCATGGATATACCTAATTCAGCATATAGACAACCTCTCTTAACCATCTAATTAACCTAAAACACTCACATATGAAAATACCCAATTCACGCATAAACCCTAATTTTCAAAATCATTCAATTCGTGTTTCTGGGTGAGTATTAATGATAGAAATGGTATCAATGTGATTAGGTAAACGTTTTGACACTACCATTTTAACCAAAAACACTCAATCATGATTATGTGTTCATACGCTTATGCGTAGAACACAAAATCATTCCTAGGTTAAAATCTAACCGTTGGTTTTCAAAACGATTCAAAACCTTTGTTTATAATCATGTTAAAAACGTAAAAACACTTACAAAATGATGATCAAAAACACGGATTTGCAGATAGATTATTATGCGTAGGATATGGGTGGTTGGATAATAAATGTAGAGAAGTAAATGTGATTTTGAAAGTTAGGTGGAGTATTTTGTTAAAAAATACTTTGAACTTTTGACACATTCAGTCCCTCCACCTTAACCATTTACATCCAACGCCCATAACTTCCATTTTGGTTACCAAACGAAAGATATTTGGAAAGAAATTTGACGACACTCCCCCTCGACTAAAGAAATAATGAAATTTTATAAATTTGAGTCCGAGGAGTGTCAGTAAACCAGAAATGTGACCACCATTATCAAAGAAACAACCGGGATGAGGTAACATGCAAGTACAAGGTTTTATGAAACCGAAAAATATTTGCATTCTCCCCCTCAACACTTGACCGATAAAATACTGAATTTTGAAAGATTGAAGTGTTGACGGAAGATTTGTACTTGCCATGTTAAAAGAAATATAGATAGAAGAATATTTTTTTTGTTTTATCAGATTTTATAATTTTGTATTTTGTTTTTGAAAAATATTTACAAAAGAAGTTTTGGTGTTTGACTGGTTTTAAGAATGTTTTAAAAGTTCATCCAGTTCCTCTGGAGTCAAACACCGCATACCAATCCGGTGGACTAACTCATTAAACCTAGCAGGAGCTAAGGCTTTGGTGAGGAGATCTGTCAGTTGGTATTCAGTACCCACAAAGTATAATTCAACAGTACCCTGTTCCACGTGCTCCTTGATGAAATGATATCGAAGATCGATGTGCTTTGATTTTGAATGTTGAACAGAGTTGCACGAGATCGCAATAGCACTCTGATTGTCGCAGTACATCGGGATTCTGTCAAATACGTAACCATAGTCTTTGAGTTGTGTTCTCATCCAAATGACTTGAGCACAATACGCCGACATGGCTACATATTTTGCTTCTGTTAAGGACAGCGATGTACAATCCTACTTCTTCGATTGCCATGACACTAGTTTATCACCTAGAAATTGTAATGCTCCTGAAGTACTTTTCCGTGAATCTAAGCATCCTGCGTGATCAACGTCTGAAAAAGCTATTAGTTCAAAACCAGAATCCTTCGGATACCAGATCCCCAAGTTAATGGTTCCCTTGATGTATCGTAGGATTCTTTTAGCCTCGGAGAGGTGGGTTTCAGTTGGTCTCGACTGATAACGGGAGCAAAGATATACGACAAACACAATATCAGGCCTGCTAGCTGTTAGATACATGAGAGACCCAATGATACTACGGTATTTGGTAGGGTCCATCAATTTCCCATGTAAATCAGCGTCTAGTTTCTTGGTATGAGCCATTGGTGTGGCATAGGTGTCACAGTTTTGCATTCCAAATTTGTTTAGAAGTTCAAGGGCATATTTGGACTGACTTAAGAAATACCACGGAGTGATTGATGAACTTGCATTCCGAGAAAGAATGTGAGTTTACCCATCATTGACATTTCAAAATGTTTTGTCATTAGTTTTGCAAAAGCATTTGAGTATTTTAAACGTGTTGACTCAAAAATGATGTCATCCACATAGATTTGAACGATTAAGATGTGAGCCCCGTGATATTGTATGAAAAGTGTAGGGTCGACCGAACCTTTGGTGAAATTATTGGCAATGAGGAAGGATGATAACTTATCGTACCACGCCCGAGGAGCTTGTTTGAGTCCGTAGAGGGCTTTGTTCAGTTTGTAAACGTGATTTGGGAACTCTGGATCAACGAATCCTTCTGGTTGGCTGACATAGACTGTTTCTTTCAGTTGACCATTCAGAAAAGCAGTTTTGACGTCCATCTGAAAGACCGTTATATTCATATGACCGCGAACGCCAGAAATATCCTAACAGCCTCAAGACGAGCAACCGGAGCGAATGATTCTTCAAAGTCAATACCCTCTTCCTGTCTATAACCCTTAGCCACCAGACGTGACTTATTTCTGATTACGTTCCCTTCAGCATCCAATTTGTTTTTCCAAATCCATTTGATACCAATGACGTAGACCCCTGTTGGTCTTTCAACCAGTTCCCATACTTCAAGACGTTTAAACTGATTGAGTTCTTCCTGCATGGATTCAATCCAGTTGTCTTTGGTCATTGCGTCTTTAATGTTTTTAGGTTCAGATTGGCAGACAGTGAGTGCATAAATGCAATGTTCACCATCTGTGTGAAGACGTTGTCTCGTTACGACTGGTTGATTCGGGTTACCAAAAATATATTCAAGAGGATGGTCTTTTGTCCAACGATGAGTGGACGGTTGATGTTGATATACATTATGCAGATTGGGAGGATTCAAATAGCTTGTAGATGATTCCGCAACATCAGGTGCAGCAGTTTCATTAGCAAATGGGTTAAAGAACGCATTTGGATCAAAATCTGCAGGTGGGGGTACTTAATTGTTCAGAACATCATCAGCTAGTTCAGCGTCGTTGGAAGCAGTTTGTTCAGCTGTTGTTGTAGAGTCAATTGGTGGTGCTTCTTCAACAGTAGTTGTTGTAGCAGGTGTATCAGGTATTGGTATATGATCAGGTTGAGCAGCGGAAACATTGGATACACCTGGATCACGTTCATCAATATCATCACTAAACAGAGGAGCAAATAGCTTTTCCATTTTTTGACGAGTGAGTTGGGGGCTTGGTTCAACTGATGATGGGGTTTGAGGGAAGTTTAAACAGTTGTGACCGGGTTCCAAGCTGTTATGCTCAGAAGCCATTTCAGTAAGCTCATCGAAATTTGCATGAATCGTTTCCATAACCTGCTTTGTACGACGATTCCATATCCGGTAACCTTTAGAATTGTCACAGTATCCAATAAAGACTCCAATGTCAGCTTTGGCTTTTAGCTTTCCAAAGTCATCATGATCGTTATTTGGGTAGCAAAGGGATCCAAATACATGAAAGTGTTTGAGATTCGGTTTTCGGTTGTGGATAAGCTCAATAGGTGTTTGGTTGTGGCGTTTTGTGATCATTGAGCGATTCTGAGTGTAGCATGCAGTTGAGACGGCTTCAGCCCATAAGTAATCTGGAAGTTTAGCATTGATTAACATTGTTCTGGCAGCTTCCACTAACGTACGGTTTCATCTTTCAACAACTCCGTTTTGTTCTGGGGTACGTGCAATTGATGTTTGATGCTCAATTCCCACTTTCTCATAATATTCACGATGAGTTTGATTCACGAATTCAGTTCCTTTGTCTGTTCGAATTTGTCTGACGGTGTTTCGGAGCTGAACTTGAATTTTTGTGAGAAAGGAGATGATCATCTGTGGAGCTTGATATTTACTTCGAAGAAAATAAACCCAAGTCCAACTGGAGTAGTCATCTACAATTACCAAGATGCATTTTCCATTTATCGTCTGCACGCGCATCGGGCCACACAAATCCATGTGAAGAAGATGAAGCACATGATGTGAGTTGTGTTCCACCTTTGAAGGAAAGTGAGCACGAGTGCTTTTCCCTTGTTCACAGGCTGAGCATAGGTGATCTTTAGAATACCGGAATCTCGGGAGACCTTCAACAAGTTTGTATCGAGCAAGGTTGGTTATGGTTTGAAAGTTTAAGTGTGAGAGACGGCGGTGCCATAGCCAAGATTTTGTAGATGTAGCCTTTGAAAGGAGACAGATGGGAGATGAAGCAATCATGTCTTGCATTGAGATTGTGTATAAACTTGAGTTGCGGGAGCCAGACATAAGATCGTTTCCTTGTAGATCACGAATGAAACAAGTTTTCTCCCGAAAAGCAACTTCCAAATCTCCATCACAGAACTAACCTACTAAGAAAAGATTATGACCGAGACCTTCCACATAATAAACCCTGCTAATTTTGATGTTGCCATTGATGTAATCTTCGTAGCCCATGATAGCTGCGAAGTGATCATTCCCGAATCTGACAGTGCCAATGAACTTTGCAACAAAGTTTGATAACAGTTTGAGATTGCCTGTCATGTGTCGGGAACATCCGCTATCAACAATCCAAAGTATGATCTGTATCACCTGCATTACACACAGACGACACAGATGGAATAGAAGTAGATGTGGAACCCGAAGAGTTAGAGGGTTCCGAAGTAGTTATAGTAGAAACACACATATCAATGATTTTGGGTATCCATTTAAATCCTAGTGTATTATGTAACCATTTCTGCCATCTCCAACTAGTCTTAGCTTTAGTCTTAGTGAATGAACTGGGTGGTACTAAGTTCCTTAGAGGTGACAATGGGGCTATAGGTACATCAATGCTTTTCTTAGAATCTAAGGAGGGCGGTTTACCAGGCACAGACTTAGAAGCAGTAGTGGGCCTAGAGGTATTCCGTTTGTTAGGATTCCGTAAACGAGACAAGATAGTTTTAGCAACACATTTATCATGACAATCAGAAAGCATACTTTTACGACATATAACACAAGAAGCTTCAGACTTAATATCAAAAGTACTTAAAGGTTCAGCATTCGTTACATCACTTTTTCCATTACATTTGTCAGACGCAATATCTAAAGTGGGTGCAACTTGGGTCTTATTCAAAGTCCTAGGGTGTTCCTCTACTTCAGCATTCTTTATTGTTCTTTTCTTAGGTCGCAACTTCCTATTCTTCCTTGTATTGCTCCTAGGATGTGAAGTGCGGACGTTGGGAAAAGAGGCAACTATTCCTGTTTCAGTAGAGGGAATCACATTAGTATCTTGTGGTTTGTCATTAGGCATTCTAATGTCACTTTTTCTAAGTGTTACAGGTGCAAGTTTCTTAATGTTACTAATCTGAACTTGTTCATACTTTCCTAACTTCTCTTTTAACTCAATGATAGTGTGCAACAAATCTTGATTTTCAGAACGAAGATTTCCAGAAAAATTCATGACTTCTTTAGTGTGTGCAAGATAATGATCAAGTTCGTTTGATGCTTCATCACGAGTCTGTTTGAGTAAATCAAATATGACAGCATATTCCTTTTTAACTTTTGCAAGTTCTTGTTCATATTTTGAGATTTGACATTTCAAAGACGCGTTTTGATCATCCAGTTGCTCAAATTTTGGATTAAAAGTTTTGGAATGCAACTGATTGATTTTGTTTTGCAAAGCAAGTTCACGATTTTGACAATCTTTTTGACACCATTGAAGACGACGTTTTGCATTTGAAAGCTCGTTTAACAGTCGTTCATTTTCAACTTTTAAAGACTTGATCTGAGGCACATTATCAGTATTCTCAACAATTTCAACAGAATCAACAGAATCAGCAGAGATATAATCAAATGCATATGAAAATGAATGCAATAACACAACATTATGGATATCAGCACAGATAACATCTTTCAAGAGTCGATCAACATCTTTTCATAGTATTTTGTTTTTGCGCTTTGTATTTGAAATCGATGTTTTTGTTTTCTCGAAAACGATTTTCATCAATCCAAGTTCCTTATGAAATTCCCTTTCCCAATACAATGCACAATTTTTCAAATTTTGAACATGGGGTAAAATTCTTTTCTGAAAAATATCTCTTTGTTCTCGCGCCTGAGGCGATTGAAAATGTTCAACTTTTATTTCAGAATGAAATTCAATCTCACGTTCTAAAAGTTTGATGTCAGAAGTGAAAATGTCAAAATATCTAAGAATTTGACGGTTTTCGGGTATTGAATTTACTTCACCGAGTGAAGGTAAAGGACCATTACTTTGTGCAGAATTGGGTTGGGGACTAACATTTGAAGACTCAGACAAAGGTGTGATAACCCAAGGTGTGTTAGAAGTATCCTTTTGTGTGACGAAAGTGACCCCTTTTGAATAGTTAAATGGTTTGTTATAAACATTTTCTAATTTTGATCGACTCTCGTCTTCTGCATCGAATTCCTCTTGACGATGATATTCAAAAACACTCATAATAGAATCATCAATTTTGTGTTCTGCACTGTGAACTTCAGGATTTGGTTTGAATGCTTTGTTTGAAAGCTTTGGTTTGTAATCAGCAAGATTCGGTCCATATCCATTTGGATTTGGTTTTAAAGTAAATTTCTGAATAGTTGTGATTGACTCACCATGTTTATAAACAACATTTCGAAACTCTTTGAGTTTGTTTTGAAAGCCGACAATTTCTTCAAGATAGTCATCTATTCGTTTCGTTGAATGCTTTTTGTACGCAGAGAACTGTTTTTGACAAGTTAACAGCTCAGCCTTGGCTTTTTAATTTTCCAAAGTGAGAGCGTTAATTTGTTTTTTATGATCATGTTTCAGTGGTTCTATTTGAGACAACAAATCATTCTTGGATGCGACTAGATCACGTATCTGTCGTTCTTGTGATTTTTCGTTTTGGGAAGTGATGAGTGTCTAAATACTCATCATTTTTATACTGTTAGAATGCCAAAAACATCTGAAAACACTCAGAAACACATCAAAATGATAAAAATATCACAAACAAGTGTTTTATATGTTTTAAATGCAAAAACATCAAAATCTGATGAAAAACGTATCAAGTTTGCATAATTGGCAGTTTTAGTCCCCCAAGTTACAAAAGTTGTCAAATCTAGTCCCTGGTAATTCAAAAACTTGTAAAATATCATTTTAGGTCCTTGAGATTCAAAAGTTGTCAAAACAAACCCTTCCAAGTTTAAAAATCACAAATTGACAACTTTAGTCCCTGAACTTTGGAAAAATGTCAAAAATAGTCCTTGGTTAATTTAAAAAATGAAAATTATCAACTTTTAACCTTGTATTATTTATAAATGACAAAATTGGTCCTTATGGTGAATTTTGGAAAAATTACATGTTAGGTCCTTTAAGTTTGAAAAATGTCATAATTAGTCCTTGAATTTGTAAAGAATGACATTTTATGCAAAATGGTCCTTGTTCTATTCACATATGGCAGGAATGGTTCTTTTGAGAGCTTTGGAAACTTGACAGGTTCAGTCCCTAATGTTTGGCCAAATTACAATTTTGGTCCTTGTGGTTAACTAAGCTAAACACCAAACGGACCCTTTTATTAAATACCCAAATCCAACCCAGCTGCTAACCTTGGCCCAATCCCACCTAAGCCCAAACCCAACCCCGTCCATTAACAACTTGGTCAAACAGTCAATCCCGCGCCCAAAAACCACTAGCACTGTTCACCGTCTCCCACATGGTTGTTTAAGCTAAAACCAGAGCAGTTTTTCACCACTTTTCAACCCTCCACCTCATCTATTACACCTGTTACTAACTCCCCTCCACCTCCACATCAATCCAAACCCCATTTAATGCAAAAAACCTACCGTTTGAAATTTGGCGCCAAATTCGCCATTTGGCAATTTTGATTAGCTGGATGAAATCAATGGTCATGATGAAGTGGGATATGTTCAAATGTCGACAAGGAACCTAAAGGATTAATATAAATGAGAAAAGAAGCAGAAGAGAAGACCAAGTAGAGTAGTTTAGTTTTAGTCTATGTCATGTTTAATTAGTTTTCAAATTCTAGTGTACTTTTAAGCTTCCAAGTATGTTGTTATCAATTTCAGTATAATAAAAGCTTATTTCAGTTTCAATTTCAGTTTGTTTTCACAAACTCAGTTTATGCTTATTTCCTAAGTTCAAATTCTCAAATTCAGTAAATGTTGTTAATAGGTGTTGTTTTTGTTTCTTAAGCTTGTATAAGCTCTTGACAAGGCTTATAAGCTCTTAGAAACCTTAAATTTCCAGTTTTACTTAACAACTCAAAAATACCAAGAAATAGTGATAAATTCAAAAATCATGGATAATGAACAAGGAAGCTGAAGCAGGGTGGAAATTTGGATTGCTATATGGTTTAGAGCTTATTGGTAAGCTATAGGAGTAATTTCAGACCAAGGTTCTCAGTTTTTCCTTAGAAACCAAATTGTAAGCATTTTACTCAATCTTGGAATTTCACTGTCTTATGTTGATATTGTTGTTGTTTTATAATTATTCAGTCTTCTTTAATGTTATTATAAGCTTCTTAATAGATCTCATGGTCTTAATCAGTGGAACTCTTTGAAAAACCTTATACCAGTCTCCATAAGGACTGTTTGGAATTGCTTATTCATCTGAGATAGAGGCCTGTGGTGTTATTGTTTATTATTGTTCTGTGTTACTTTAGTATAATATAGCTCAGTTCTAGCATAAAAACCTGTCCTAATTGAGTAAAAAGTCAAAATAGTTTGTATACCTCCCAACAGTTCACTGTTGGGAATTTTGAGTTGCAAAATTCAGTTTACAAGCCTAAAAGTTGTTGATTTAGCCTTAGATAGTCTTATAATAGCTTATTATAACATAATAAGTCTTTAAAATCAGTTAAAAGTTCAGTTAAGTCAAACTTTTAGTATTAATCAAAAAGTCAAAATTCCCATTTGGTCGTTTTTGGAGTAAATAGATTAGTCTATATAAGATTATATATTGAGTTTCATTATTTGAGCTTATAGGATGTTAAAATATAGCTGCTTAGCTTTACATTAGTGTTTTTTATATTTTCTATAAAGCTTGTTTAATAGCTTTTTCATTAGCTTATTTTAGACATCATTTCAAAAATGTGCCCTGTGCACAGATGTGATATCATTTTCAAGAGCTTGTAAAAAGCTGATTAGAGGACCTCATCTTGTGAACTTGGGATTTTTAGCAAGCTAACCAAGCCATTTCAATGTTCCAAGTCTACTTTTTCAATTTCTAGCTTGTTTACTAGGGCTGCTAATGGCTTTTGATTCTGTCCATCTCTAAGCTAACACTGACTCAGCACCAGCTGAGCAGTAATTTGGCCCCACTTTCATAAGCTCACCATAAGCTCCCTAGTCATCCTTAGCTTAAGATCTTTGGCTTTTTGGAAAGCCCATCTAGTCAGCTTGTTGGCTTAGTCCTTGTTTAGAGCTTTTGAGCTTGTTTGCATAGATGAATTTGCTCTTAAAGTTATTCACAGGTCTGTTTGGTTAGTCAGTGTATGATAAGTGCTTTTTAGCTTATAAATAGCTTATCAGTGTTTAAATTTGTTCTTTTAAGTTTCAATTAAGTAGCTTTAGCTTATTGCTTCTTATTTCAGTCTTTGTTTTCAACTGTTGAGCTTATTTGAGCTTAAAATCCCAAATAAGCTCATTTTCTTTTATAAACTGTTGAAATTAATAAGTTGTTACAGAGCTTATTAGTGGTTTTCACAAAAAGTTGTAGTTTTAATAAATGCTTATTTTGATGTGCTTAACAGGTTTGTAAAAAGAAAATCGAAAAAAAAAATGTTTTACAAAAAGGGAGAGGCAGGGGTCGAACCTGAGACCTCTCCCTTATATGGGTGATAGTGGGTACCTGTATGCCATTGCGCCCTTGGGTCTTTTTCGTTAAAATCCTACACTACTTAATATATAACCCGTTTTGTCTCAATAAGCTTATACGTAGTTTTTTGCTTATTTGTAGCTTATTTATAATACCTTTTTCAACTTTTGCAATTTTCTTGTCTTTATAATAGTATAAAGTATTTTTAAAAAAAGTTTCAGATTTTTCTAATTAGTTTTAGTATTTTTAAACATTTAATTAGTATTTTATAGTAATTAAATCATAATAAAAAATATAAAAGTCAAAAAAATATAAATCTTTTTTCTAAAATTTTCTTTTATCAAATAGAACGTAAGAAAATTAGTTTTACACTTGTAGGCCTTCTATTTCATAAATTTTACGTTTTTGCTTGCGCTCCAGCGTATTTTTCGTACATAACGCTCGTTTCCGTTTTAAATAAACGTTTTTAAGTAATTTAAGTTTACGTTTTGATTAAAATAGTCTATTTAAGTTATTTTGTTTTATAAAATCATAAACGTTCATCGACCTGTAAAAATAGTGATAGCGTTTATTTAATAGATTTTAACTTTTTAATTTTCTTAATTTGCATTTAAGTCGCTTTAATTTGTAAATCTTTTCTTTAGGTAATTATCCATCCAAAACCTTACTGATTGCTATCCTTAGTGATTATTCGACATCTGAAGTTGTTTAACACCAATTCATCCTCCGTGGGACTTAACGACCCAGGAATTCCCTATATTCCTCTGATCTAAATTGTATTTGGTGTGTGAGCTGTTTTGAGTTTCTTACGGTTGGTCATTCACAAGTGGCTAGCTTGCGTGAGATAACTTGACGGTTTTGCACCGATCAAATTTTGGCGCCGCTGCCGGGGAGGCTGAAAGCGTGTTTTAAGCATTTCCAGACCCGTACTTGCACATATACCACATTTTTGTAAGCAGTTTTTTAAAAATCAAAAAGTTCATTAACACTTTTCCTAAAGTGTTAACAACACCAAAAACATTTTTTTTATTATTCAAGTTTTCAACAAACACAAAATCCAAAAATATTTTCATTCTTTGTTATTCCAAAATGTTTATTCAAAAATCCAAAAATATCCATCTTTACCCTCTCACATCTTTGATTCTTCATTTCTTACCCTCTAGAACCATTTGATTCTTTCTATGTCTTATCCTCACCTTCTTGATTGTCAATGGTGTGGTGGTCCTTATAATGGTGGTAATTGCCCCAGTTGTAGCATGGTGGAATCAGGAAACGGGTCTGTCTATAACCAGGATCCCTATTCCTACCATAACACAACTGATTTATTCCATCAGCTACCACACTGTGAGACTCAGCAGTTTTACTGTTGTGAGTACTGTGGTGGTTCACACTACAGTTCTGATTGTCAATCAGGAAACACGCTTGTCTATGAGCAAGTTCCTGATAACAATTATGACTACAACACTAACTCACAGCCACATCAGTTTTACTGTTGTGAGTATTGTGGAGGTCCACACTCTAGCTCGGATTGTCAAACAGGGAACCCATTTCCTTGTAGCAATTACGACTCTTCGTATCAAGACCAACCTCCACAGTACCAAATGATTCAAGCGACTCCTCATGAAACTACGACAGACCTTCTACTGAAGACTCTGGATTTGTTAAAAGAACTTAAGGAGGAGTCGGCTATGTCCTCCCAAGATAATCCAAATGAAAAATCCATGGAAGTTTTGTTAGCTGAAGAGCGGGATGCTAAATTAGATTCCCAGATTTCCATTGAAAACACTATTAGGGAATCAATTAGACTACAAAAAGCATTCAAATCTAGCTCTCAATTCCATTTCATTCTTGATGACGATGATGATGAAGATACCCTTGATATTCTACAATTTTATTCATCAAGTTCATCAGTTGAGATTCCATCCGTGGAAATACAGGGAGAAAAGAATATGACTGAATCACTAGCAGTAGAAATAATGGAACTTGTAGAATCCATAACTGCTAGTCCTTCTCAACTCCCTCAGTCTACTGCTATCACACCCGAGGTTCACACTCACTCTCTAAACATGGGGGATGAGCTTCTTGACACTGTTCCTGAAAAGGAATCGGACGAATTCATAAAGTCTAGTGTTGAGGACTTTGTCCCAATCCCAAGAGAGTCACAGGGAATTCTCGAGCATTTGTGTGATATCCCTACTCCTCTTGTCTTCCAAAATGATCATATTGAGATGTTCTCTGATTCTGATGAGGACTATTCTTTATCTTGTGGAGACATCAGTTATATGGAGGAATTACCTTCTGAGCTTGTTAGCTTAGAAGGCGAGAATGATGAAGAAATAATCCAAGACGAAGCTCTTCGTCTTACAGTATTGAATGTTAATCTTCTCATTTCTAGAATCGAGGCTTTTAATGAAAAGCCTACTTCATATTCTATCCCCTTTGAGGATAGTGAACTTTTGTTCAATGATTCTATTCCGGAATTGCAAACGTTCCATTTTGATCATATGGGAGAGAAGATTAGTGGTATTACCACTTCTCATTCTCATAATTCTCTCCCCGATTATGAATCATTCACTTTTGAGGAGTTCTCCAGTGAACTCACTCAAATCAATCCTGAATATGAATCATTCACCTTTGAGGAGTTCTCCTGTGAACTCACTCATATCATATCTCCACCGGAGTATGATAACTTCTACTTTGATCTAGACACACCCGGGATATGTCTAGACCAATTGAGCTTAAAAAATGAAATTCATGAAACCATGAATTCTCCTGTGAGTGATGATGAGTTAATCATGATCTTTATCATGACTTTCTTTCTCTTTTTCACTTATCCCGTGGCTTCTCCTGTTCTTCACTCCTTCGGGAATGAAGACATTATTTTTGATCCCGGCATTTTCATTAATCATTTTTGAGCCGGTTCTATGTATATCTCATCGGTGTGGAACTTTCACGTACTTCAATGTTTATATAAACATCTTGAATGAAAGTCCGATGGAGATTGTCTCTTCCACTTTACTTCCCCATGAACAATTTAATTCGGGGTCGAGTCAAGCTAGCGACTCGGTAATCAAAATCAGTAGCACACACCATATGGGTTTTCACCCATATTTCTGTCTTCTTACCCCTTTCTACCACCCTAGTGTGGGGGAGATGCCCCACATGTTGTATATAGACCTTAAAAAATGAATGAAAATTGTAAATATTAAAAAAGAGAATAATTGTTGTGTTTCTACACTTAGCTAGTAATGTTATCTTTTTATGTTCTAAGTTTCGGCATTACAGCCGGTACTTTGAATATTGAGGACAATATTCATTTCTAAGTGTGGGGGGGAAATTCTGGCGAATTTGATCATAAATGTACCCTTTTAGTCCCTTTTTCCCCCAAAATGGCCAAATTTTAAAATTTTTTATTTAGTGGAAGTACTATGTACTAAACACAACAAATGGTAATCAGTCCACCATGTCTAACCCACATAAGGATTGGCTAATCCAGGAGCAAACGGCTATTGGTAAAGATATCTCAAATCCGTTTATGGCTTGCAATTTGCCCAAAATTGTATGGTGTTCAGCTCACCATATCTTTAATTAGTGAAAAGTTGGCTAGCCCGCAAGTTTATGGCTTGTGGTAAAGGCAGTTGAAAATCCATAATTGGTAATCAGCTCACCAAAGATAATTCTGATAATTTATCTAAGAGTTGGCTAGTCCAGAAGGGTACGGCTTCTGGTAAAGACAAATCAAATCCGTTGAAAGCTTATGATTTGCTCAAAATCATTTGGTTATCATTGTACCAAGGTTCTTACTTGAATCAAAACAATTGGCTACTCCAGAAGTAATGGCTTTTGGTAAAGAGATAAAATCCATTAAATTTTCTCAAATCATTGCTAGGGACTAGCAATATCTTAGTGTGGGGGATTGATGAGTGTCTAAATACTCATCATTTTTATACTGTTAGAATGCCAAAAACATCTGAAAACACTCAGAAACACATCAAAATGATAAAAATATCACAAACAAGTGTTTTATATGTTTTAAATGCAAAAACATCAAAATCTGATGAAAAACGTATCAAGTTTGCATAATTGGCAGTTTTAGTCCCCCAAGTTACAAAAGTTGTCAAATCTAGTCCCTGGTAATTCAAAAACTTGTAAAATATCATTTTAGGTCCTTGAGATTCAAAAGTTGTCAAAACAAACCCTTCCAAGTTTAAAAATCACAAATTGACAACTTTAGTCCCTGAACTTTGGAAAAATGTCAAAAATAGTCCTTGGTTAATTTAAAAAATGAAAATTATCAACTTTTAACCTTGTATTATTTATAAATGACAAAATTGGTCCTTATGGTGAATTTTGGAAAAATTACATGTTAGGTCCTTTAAGTTTGAAAAATGTCATAATTAGTCCTTGAATTTGTAAAGAATGACATTTTATGCAAAATGGTCCTTGTTCTATTCACATATGGCAGGAATGGTTCTTTTGAGAGCTTTGGAAACTTGACAGGTTCAGTCCCTAATGTTTGGCCAAATTACAATTTTGGTCCTTGTGGTTAACTAAGCTAAACACCAAACGGACCCTTTTATTAAATACCCAAATCCAACCCAGCTGCTAACCTTGGCCCAATCCCACCTAAGCCCAAACCCAACCCCGTCCGTTAACAACTTGGTCAAACAGTCAATCCCGCGCCCAAAAACCACTAGCACTGTTCACCGTCTCCCACATGGTTGTTTAAGCTAAAACCAGAGTAGTTTTTCACCACTTTTCAACCCTCCACCTCATCTATTACACCTGTTACTAACTCCCCTCCACCTCCACATCAATCCAAACCCCATTTAATGCAAAAAACCTACCGTTTGAAATTTGGCGCCAAATTCGCCATTTGGCAATTTTGATTAGCTGGATGAAATCAATGGTCATGATGAAGTGGGATATGTTCAAATGTCGACAAGGAACCTAAAGGATTAATATAAATGAGAAAAGAAGCAGAAGAGAAGACCAAGTAGAGTAGTTTAGTTTTAGTCTATGTCATGTTTAATTAGTTTTCAAATTCTAGTGTACTTTTAAGCTTCCAAGTATGTTGTTATCAATTTCAGTATAATAAAAGCTTATTTCAGTTTCAATTTCAGTTTGTTTTCACAAACTCAGTTTATGCTTATTTCCTAAGTTCAAATTCTCAAATTCAGTAAATGTTGTTAATAGGTGTTGTTTTTGTTTCTTAAGCTTGTATAAGCTCTTGACAAGGCTTATAAGCTCTTAGAAACCTTAAATTTCCAGTTTTACTTAACAACTCAAAAATACCAAGAAATAGTGATAAATTCAAAAATCATGGATAATGAACAAGGAAGCTGAAGCAGGGTGGAAATTTGGATTGCTATATGGTTTAGAGCTTATTGGTAAGCTATAGGAGTAATTTCAGACCAAGGTTCTCAGTTTTTCCTTAGAAACCAAATTGTAAGCATTTTACTCAATCTTGGAATTTCACTGTCTTATGTTGATATTGTTGTTGTTTTATAATTATTCAGTCTTCTTTAATGTTATTATAAGCTTCTTAATAGATCTCATGGTCTTAATCAGTGGAACTCTTTGAAAAACCTTATACCAGTCTCCATAAGGACTGTTTGGAATTGCTTATTCATCTGAGATAGAGGCCTGTGGTGTTATTGTTTATTATTGTTCTGTGTTACTTTAGTATAATATAGCTCAGTTCTAGCATAAAAACCTGTCCTAATTGAGTAAAAAGTCAAAATAGTTTGTATACCTCCCAACAGTTCACTGTTGGGAATTTTGAGTTGCAAAATTCAGTTTACAAGCCTAAAAGTTGTTGATTTAGCCTTAGATAGTCTTATAATAGCTTATTATAACATAATAAGTCTTTAAAATCAATTAAAAGTTCAGTTAAGTCAAACTTTTAGTATTAATCAAAAAGTCAAAATTCCCATTTGGTCGTTTTTGGAGTAAATAGATTAGTCTATATAAGATTATATATTGAGTTTCATTATTTGAGCTTATAGGATGTTAAAATATAGCTGCTTAGCTTTACATTAGTGTTTTTTATATTTTCTATAAAGCTTGTTTAATAGCTTTTTCATTAGCTTATTTTAGACATCATTTCAAAAATGTGCCCTGTGCACAGATGTGATATCATTTTC
The DNA here is from genome assembly GCA_019973895.1 of Chrysanthemum seticuspe. Lineage (NCBI taxonomy): Eukaryota > Viridiplantae > Streptophyta > Magnoliopsida > Asterales > Asteraceae > Chrysanthemum > Chrysanthemum seticuspe. The sequence continues at coordinate 239,238,970 of BPTQ01000005.1, forward strand.
AAGAGCTTGTAAAAAGCTGATTAGAGGACCTCATCTTGTGAACTTGGGATTTTTAGCAAGCTAACCAAGCCATTTCAATGTTCCAAGTCTACTTTTTCAATTTCTAGCTTGTTTACTAGGGCTGCTAATGGCTTTTGATTCTGTCCATCTCTAAGCTAACACTGACTCAGCACCAGCTGAGCAGTAATTTGGCCCCACTTTCATAAGCTCACCATAAGCTCCCTAGTCATCCTTAGCTTAAGATCTTTGGCTTTTTGGAAAGCCCATCTAGTCAGCTTGTTGGCTTAGTCCTTGTTTAGAGCTTTTGAGCTTGTTTGCATAGATGAATTTGCTCTTAAAGTTATTCACAGGTCTGTTTGGTTAGTCAGTGTATGATAAGTGCTTTTTAGCTTATAAATAGCTTATCAGTGTTTAAATTTGTTCTTTTAAGTTTCAATTAAGTAGCTTTAGCTTATTGCTTCTTATTTCAGTCTTTGTTTTCAACTGTTGAGCTTATTTGAGCTTAAAATCCCAAATAAGCTCATTTTCTTTTATAAACTGTTGAAATTAATAAGCTGTTACAGAGCTTATTAGTGGTTTTCACAAAAAGTTGTAGTTTTAATAAATGCTTATTTTGATGTGCTTAACAGGTTTGTAAAAAGAAAATCGAAAAAAAAAATGTTTTACAAAAAGGGAGAGGCAGGGGTCGAACCTGAGACCTCTCCCTTATATGGGTGATAGTGGGTACCTGTATGCCATTGCGCCCTTGGGTCTTTTTCGTTAAAATCCTACACTACTTAATATATAACCCGTTTTGTCTCAATAAGCTTATACGTAGTTTTTTGCTTATTTGTAGCTTATTTATAATACCTTTTTCAACTTTTGCAATTTTCTTGTCTTTATAATAGTATAAAGTATTTTTACAAAAAGTTTTAAATTTTTCTAATTAGTTTTAGTATTTTTAAACATTTAATTAGTATTTTATAGTAATTAAATCATAATAAAAAATATAAAAGTCAAAAAAATATAAATCTTTTTTCTAAAATTTTCTTTTATCAAATAGAACGTAAGAAAATTAGTTTTACACTTGTAGGCCTTCTATTTCATAAATTTTACGTTTTTGCTTGCGCTCCAGCGTATTTTTCGTACATAACGCTCGTTTCCGTTTTAAATAAACGTTTTTAAGTAATTTAAGTTTACGTTTTGATTAAAATAGTCTATTTAAGTTATTTTGTTTTATAAAATCATAAACGTTCATCGACCTGTAAAAATAGTGATAGCGTTTATTTAATAGATTTTAACTTTTTAATTTTCTTAATTTGCATTTAAGTCGCTTTAATTTGTAAATCTTTTCTTTAGGTAATTATCCATCCAAAACCTTACTGATTGCTATCCTTAGTGATTATTCGACATCTAAAGTTGTTTAACACCAATTCATCCTCCGTGGGACTTAACGACCCAGGAATTCCCTATATTCCTCTGATCTAAATTGTATTTGGTGTGTGAGCTGTTTTGAGTTTCTTACGGTTGGTCATTCACAAGTGGCTAACTTGCGTGAGATAACTTGACGGTTTTGCACCGATCAGGAAGATTTAGCAAAAGTGACTTCAAAACCTTTTTCACGTTTTTCTTGAGTTTTAAAAACGTTGAGTTGCCTTTTTAAGCATTCATTATCCCTAGTCAACAGTGCATTGTTTTCTTTTAATTGCTTGCAGATTTCCAGTCGAGATTCTTGGTCTTTAATTAAGGTCATGAGCTCAACTTCTAGATTAGACGAAGGTTCATCTTGTTCAACGTGAGTCTCAACATGATCAGTAGTCAGATTCTCAAGTATAACCACAGAGTCAACCTGATTATCAAAGGTAACCATAAGGTCATCTTGATCGTCAAATATAACTACGGGGTCTATTTGATGATCATCGGAATGAGATGTAGACGGCTCATGTTGAACACTCTGACCCTTGTCAGATGTAGATTTGGGCTGAGATGTCAGATTATTAATGAGTATGGTTTGATCCGGTACCTGAGACAAGCTGTTAGTGTCATACACTGGGCCTGTGTCACTCATGTGGAGAGCTTGCATTTGTGCCATCAACATCACTGTTGCATTAGCTTGCAAGTCATCCATGTCATCATCAGAATCTGCATCTGCCATGAAGCTCTGTTCCTTGTTTGTGAGAGTTCCACCAGCTTCATCCTTAAGAGCCAAGAGTAAAGCCTCCTTGTGATAATCTCTGCCTCTAGTCCTCGGCTTAGGGCATGCATTAGCCAGGTGACCCTTCTCATTACAGTTATAGCAACGAAGACCATTAATCCCATTCTGAGCATTACCCTGTTCAACCACTTGAGCTCTCTATGGAGCACCCATGTTATTTCTTCCCATAGCATTAAACGTTTGACCACCACCCATCTAACGAACATTACCCCGATTCTGAACTTCAACACGTCCATTGTTAACAGCAGCATGATTCCTTGTGTTAGATGAGGTACGAATGCGATTGTTGGATTTGTTTGAGTATCGGCCGAAGGATTTAGCAATCATAACAAACCCTTGTTGCAATGCATTGAAAGCTTCTGTTTCCTCATTTGATTCACTATAAAGTGCTTGAGCATTGTTGTTGTTGTATGGGACCAATTGAGTTTCTTGAGATTGTTGCTGTGACAGATCATATGGTGTAATTGTTGCAGTAGGTTGAGCAGCGGGTTGTGGAGGATTTGTGAAGACAGTTGATAAGGTCGGGAATTGAGGATAATAAGCTTGAGCCCACAAAGCTAATTGTTGATTATCCGGAAGTGAAGGTGAAACCGGGAGTCCACGGATAACCCTTTCTTTGTCAACTTCTTTTTGATGGGGCTTCAAATAGTTGTACAACAATCCGTATGTAGCATGATGAAGATTCTTAGCTTGACGGATGAAAATGACATACTTCTCCCAATCAGGACCAAGACTACTTAGGAACTTAGTGTTGACGGCAATTCTTGGCATGATGATGTTGTGTTTTTCCAAATCATTGATGATGTCTGAGAATCTATGATGATATGACTCTAATGTCTCTCCTGGTTCAATCATAAAGTGTTCATAAGCCAAGTAAATTTTGGATTCCATATCCTCTTGATTGAGTTAAGTGCCTTCCATGAGAAGATGAATATGTTCCCATATTGCTTTAGCAGTCTTCTGAGCATCAACACTTCGAAGGATCGGATTGGGTAATCCCAAAAGGATGTATTGCATTGCTAGCTCATCGGCTTCAAAATGTAGAAGTTCATCAGCAGTGAGGTCAGTAAGACGTGCAATATTGGTGACATCATCTCTTGGTGGAGTAGCATTAGGATCTCTGGGTGTAACAACAGTAGGCATCTGAAACGGACCTTCCATGATGACCTTCTGTAAGAACTTTCCATGTGGCTTCTTTAGATCACAAAACCTAAAGAACCTAATCACCCATTGATCATAGTTTCTGGGAGTGAGCATTGGAGGTCTATCAAGTGATCCAGCCTCATGAATAGATTGTTGACTGCTTAAAGCTTCACACATCTTGCCAAACCAAGACGGTTCCTTCATAGTATTCATGGACGGATGTTGATTGTAAAAGTTTGTGTAAGGTTGTACTTGAAGACTAGGTGGTGGTTGAACCATTTGAGGTGGAATTGCTCCTTGTTGTGGATAATGTTGTTGATACACTTGTTGTTGTTGATGTTGTGGACTGAGTTGTTGTTGTTGTTGTTGATTATACGTGTAAGGAAAGTAGTTAGAGTATGGTGGTTGAGACATGTTGAGAACTTGTGTTGTAAAATAGATCTTTGTAGTTGAATGAATCCTTAGGCGTAGAAACCAAGTTTAGGCAAAGTAATGCTTAGGCGTAAAAACACCAAACTTACGCGTAAAAGTAATATTTACGCGTAGGATTAGCTTACGCGTAAGAATTGAGAAAGACTAAGATTAGGCGTAAACTGAAAGTTAGACGCAGAAAACTTATGCGTAAGATTAGCTTATGCGTAAGACAAGGCTTAGGCGTAAGAAAATGCTTAAGCGTAAAGAGTTCTACGCGTAAGTTTAAGCTTATGCGTAAAATTAGGGTTTTGCGCAAAAAATCCTTTACACTAATCTCAGTGTAAAAGATATCCAAAGTCGAAGTGTTTTCAGGCTTATCCAAGCAAGAAAACACTGAGTAAACCAATTTCACTGAAGATCAAACCAAGGAAAGCTTACGCGTAACACTAGGGTTTTGTTATGCATAAAACTTAACCAAAACAGATTTGTAGCCCAAAGTGTTTCTAAACCAGATTTTTGTGATGAAACAGCTTCAATATCACCAAAATAACACAAAAGTGTGAAACTTGATGATCCAAAAACTTGTAGACACGTTACGCGTAGAAATGAACACACGTTTAAAATCAAGCTTAAAACCAAAGAAATACACGTAAAGTTCGAAACTTTTTGACAAAAACTGAAATTTTAACACCTAAAAACCTTGAAAGTACAAGAATCTTGGATTGTAAAGTGTAAAAAATGAGTTTTTATGCGTGATAAAGTTTATGAACCGAGAGTTAAGCGTAACACTAAAAACTTCAAAAACAAACTTTTTTCACCCAACTATTTGGCGATTGATACCACTGTTAGGTTTCCATATTTGTAACACAAGCCTCAATATGTAAGAAAGAAAGATAAGATGATCGGTTGAACAAGATAACACAAATACACGATATAGTATGGAAGAGTTATGCGTAGGAAATGTGAAATAATGAACAGCCAACCCTCAAGTGAGGGTTTACAAGGATTATTTATAGGGCAAGGAGCTAGGGCAACACTACTAGCATCCTTCCCTTCTTATGGGCTTGGGCCAAGGCTCATGGGCTTTCTACATAAGCCTTGGCATGATAACTAACATAAAAGCCATAATTAAGCTAACTATTACATATTAATTACTAACACTTGAATTCTAGTTTAGGAGTGATTCCAACAAAAAGAGAACATCATTAATAAATACAAGAGGTAATCACAAGGTTAATACTGCTTTCAGAAAACCTGTAATTTTTGCTAGGCATAAAGTTAATACTGCTAAGCCTAAGGAAATTGTTAATGTTGTTATGGGTAAGGAGGTTAAAGTTGTTAAGGCCTCATCTTGTTGGGTTTGGAGACCAAAGATACCAGTTTTAGACCATGTCTCCAAATACAACAGTGCATCATATGTACTTAAGAGATTTGATTACAAGGATGCACAAGGCAGATCCAAGTTAATCATGGTTTGGGTCCCCAAGAGAAACTAATTCTCTTACTTTCTGTGTAGGGCAATCCACAGTTGGACTTACATGAAAGAGGAGTATTTGAAAGTGGATGCTCTAGGCACATGACAGGAAACATGTCCTTTCTTTCTGATTATGTGTCTATTGATGGAGGATATGTAGCCTTTGGAAGCAACCCAAAAGGTGGTAAGATCACTGGGAAAGGGAAAATTAAAACTAGTACTCTAGATTTTGAGGATGTGTATTTTGTCAAAGAACTTAAGTTTAATCTCTTTAGTGTGTCACAAGTGTGTGACAAAAAGAATAGTGTTCTTTTCACTGACACTAAGTGTGTCATCTTATCTCCAAACTTTAAGTTGATATGAAAGTCATATCCTGCTTAGAGTTCCTTGAACATATAATATATACAGTGTTGACCTAAAGAACATGATTCCTAAAGGAGGTTTGACTTGTCTATTTGCAAAGGCCACATCTGATGAGTCTAGACTTTGGCATAGAAGGCTTGGACATTTGAATTTTAAAACTATAAACATACTTGTGAAGGGAAATCTGGTGAGAGGATTAACTTCCAAGCTTTTTGATTTTAATGAAACCTGTGTTGCATGTTAGAAGGGAAAGCAACACAAAGCCTCTTGTAAGACCAAGACTGTGAGCTCAATCAGCCAGCCCTTACAAATATTTCACATGGACTTATTTGGACCTACTTTTGTAAAGAGCTTAATGAAAAAGTTGTATTGCCTAGTTGTCACAGATGACTTCAGTAGATTCGCTTGGGTTTTCTTTTTATCAGCTAAGGATTGAAACTAGTGGGATCCTTAAGGCTTTCATTACCATAGTAGAAAACCAAATTGATCTTAAGGTTAAAATAATAAGATGTGATAATGGAACTGAGTTTAAGAATAAAGAGATGAACCAGTTTTGTGAAGTGAAAGGGTCTTATGAGACAGTTTAGTATAGCTAGGACTCCTTAGCAAAATGGTTTAACTGAGAGGAGAAATAACACACTTATTGAGGCTGCTAGGACTATGCTTGCAGATTCAAAATTTCCAACTACTTTTTGGGCTGAGGCAGTTAATACTGCTTGTTATGTGCAGAATAGAGTTTTGGTAGTAAAGCCTCACAACAAGACCCCTTATGAGCTATTTCACGGTAGAACCCCTACCATATACTTTATGAAACCATTTGGGTGTCCTGTCACTATCCTTAATACCATAGATCACCTAGGCAAGTTTGATGGGAAGGATGATGAGGGATTCTTTGTTGGGTACTCACTAAATAGTAAAGCATTTAGGGTATATAACAGTAGAACAAGGAGGGTTGAGGAGAATCTAAATATTAGGTTTAGTGAAAATATACCTAATGTTGTAGGAAAGGGACCAAATTGGCTGTTTGATATCCAGGTACTAACAAAATTTATGAATTATGAGCGAATTGTTGCAAGGAACCAGGCTAACAAAAGTGCAGGTACAAAAGAAAATGCTGCTGCTGATCAACCAAGGGTGGAGAAAGAATCTGTTGCAGACTACATTCTGCTGCCTATTTTGGACTGGTGACACACATCTCTCCTCAATCTCAAAGGGTTCACATGATGCTACTGAGAAACCTTCTAGTGATAATGTGGTTAATAAAGATCCAGGGAACAAGAGCACTGTTGATGATGAAGAAGTTCCTAGTACAGATCTTGGAGGTGAAGATCCTAAGAAGGATGATTATGCATCAGTTGATGAAAATAACACTAGCAGCAGTAACTCTGTTTCTACTGCTAAGCCTAATGTTAATGCTGCTAGTGCTAATCGTGATGAAAATAACATGTTAGGAATTAGAAATTCCCAGTATTAAAGAGTCGGTCACCTCAAGTATATGTAATCGTTAGAAAGCTCGTAGCCGTAGTTCTTTTAAGTTAAGTAGTAATTTAGTTAAGTAACACCGTGGAGGACGGACGGGTCTTTACCCACTGTATGCCTGATCCACAGCCCAAAGTGTGGCGAGTTATGTAAGACTATAAATACTCTCTACCTTGCAAGGTAGAGAGTTGGAGCTCATAATAATATCTTTCACTTTCTCTCACTAAGTTCCCTAAACCTCTAACGGTTTACTACGTGTTTGGTGATTTGAAAAAGTTTGAGTTTTTGGTGGATTTTTGGTGATATTTAGGTTTCTACACGTTCTATACTAGATTGGTACCGAGAACTATGGTTAACATTCTATATTGAAAAGTGTATGTGTAGTTTGGTATTGTGTTCCACCGCTTATTCTACCTTAAGATCTCTCTCTTTCAATCTCCAAATCCCTTGAATCACTCTCTTTCACTTTCTATAATAATACTCGAGGTTGAGAGATGGAACGTTCCATCTCTCATAAATATCAGAATGTATTGAGCGGTGTGAAACCCGACACCTAGTCCGTATGTCACCCATTTCTGGGCAGGCAGGAGGTGCCACAATGAATTGATTTAATGATGAATTGAATTTTCTTGATG
>BPTQ01000005.1:239257217-239351896 GCA_019973895.1 Chrysanthemum seticuspe
ACCATGTGACAACTGAACAGAAACAATGGGGCGATTCAATTTCTTGAATCAATCCTGGTTCAGGTTAGGGATTGACGGATACCTTTGAAAAACCGGTCTTTGTGCTTATAAACTCTTTTCTTTTGCACATCGACCGTGTACTCATTTTTCAAACCAAAAGGTATTTTTATGATTGATAATTGATTTTCAATAAAACCTTCGTTGTATTGCAAAAACAACTTCTATTGAGCAATACACGATTGTTTTTTTCAAATCTCTTTTCATCAATCAGTGGACTTAAAATTCGCTGGTTCACTCACTCCGTGTTGTCTTCTTTGAGACGTTCCGGTTTGAGAACAGCTAGAACAGCTGCGAAACCCTGTCAAGGAGATTCTTAGGAATCCTACCTGATCACAGGCAGTACTTGTACTGATCAACGGGGAACCGTGGGCCGTGTACCTCAATTCATCGAAAGTGATCAAAGACACTTTCGTGCGATTTGTGGCTAACTGTTGTATGCAGGTACGCCCGACGTTTGCAGCTGATCAGAATGAAGCGGTCAATCCATAGCCGCATGCTCACTTAACACATTCATCTCTAAAGAAATCATGATTAGTGCATCAATGACTCTGATATTTTCACTCCATGCTTCTGCTACGCTGCTGCCAATATCATGACTCAACAAAAGCTTCCGCTACTCTGATGAGAAGAAATCATGATCCAAAATGTGAGCATGTCGGTCCCAAAGTCACAACACCACAATGGATGTCTCAGAGATTGTTGATAGCTGATGATCTCAAATGATGGCTCAAAATTATCATCACGTGGATCAGTAAAAGACCTCCACTTGGAACAACCAAACATGCAATGTGAAGAATCAATGACGACGAGCTTATGAGCAAAGGACTACATTAAGAATGCAAGATCAACTATTAATGTAAAATCTATTTGTATTCAATGTAATTTTTGATGTATAATTGAGGTGACCTCCTTTAGGGGGAGATTGTTAGGAATTAGAAATTCCCAGTATTAAAGAGTCGGTCACCTCAAGTATATGTAATCGTTAGAAAGCTCGTAGTCGTAGTTCTTTTAAGTTAAGTAGTAATTTAGTTAAGTAACACCGTGGAGGACGGACGGGTCTTTACCCACTGTATGCCTGATCCACAGCCCAAAGTGTGGCGAGTTATGTAAGACTATAAATACTCTCTACCTTGCAAGGTAGAGAGTTGGAGCTCATAATAATATCTTTCACTTTCTCTCACTAAGTTCCCTAAACCTCTAACTTTCTCTCTCTAGAATTCCATCTTATTCGCCACCTTGTGTTATGGTTTGATGTGTATGTGAAAAGTTATATCTTACATAACACTAGCAATAGTAATTCTATTTCTACTGCTAAGCCTAATGTTACTATTATTGGATCCAATCTGAATGAAGATGATACTGATGATAGGATGCCTCCTGTTAATACAAATAAGCAGTAAAAACGTTTATTTAAATTTTACGATCTTCTAATGTTTTGTCGATAACAAACGTAAAATCATTTTAACGAAACAAATAAAATACGTAAATGGTTTGAACTAATAGTTTCTAACATATTCACATTTTCACATAAAACACTAAAACAAGTATAAGTGATTTTATGATTTAATATTACATATGTACAACAACTAGTGTTTACATATTTGGGTAAAATATACACATAACTAGTATGTAGTATATTGGGTAATATAAATGGGTAGAAACTTAAGTATCATAACCCATTAGGAAAATACATTAAATGTATTTGGGTACAACCCAAAGCCCATGACCCATGGAGCTTGACCCATAACCCATTGCATGACATCATGCTTATATCATATATGGATAATATCCATGACCCATGGTTTTGACCCATACCCATGTGACTAGGTGCATTGCACTCAAGAGATACATTGTATCTAGCTAAAGACCCATGGATCAACCCATGACCCATAACCAAAATACCCATGGGTAAAGAGGAGCGTCCCACGGATCCCTAGCTTTACGCTAGACAGATCCCTTGTGGAAAGGATCCGTGGGATCCGGGGAACAGTAGAATTTTTCCTCTATAAATAGTGAGCCATTTCTTCATTGTTTCTCACCCCCTTTCTAACATACTTTCCCCTTGAGTTAAAAACTCTCTAACCTCAGATCCAAGAGATCTATGTTTGTAGTTTTGTTTTTGTGTGATCTTCTAGGTTCCTCTTAAAGGCAAGATCACCACCTTTGAAGTTGAGCAAGCTCAAGTCCATGAGTTGCCATGCTTCCTCATCATCAAGACTACTGAAGTCTTCTTGTTGATGATTGTTTTTCTTTTCCTAAGAAGTGTTGAAGACATTTGCGAAAGGTGTCTCAAGTGTCAAGACGAAGATATTAGTGAAGGGTATCTATCGTCTAATCATAAGCACTTGTGGTAGGTGCTTAGAAGTCAAGACTAGAAGCATTATTGAAGGGTGCTTGGAAGTCAAGACACAAGACATTAGTGAAGGGTGTCTTGAAGATCAAGTTAAAGGCATAAGTGAAAGGTTCCTTAGATGTACATTCGATATGGTGTGTTTCGATGTACAAGATAGATTAGTACTAGATCCAAGGATATTGATGTCCTTGATGATGTTGTAAAAAGGAGTTGATCTCCTTTGGGATTAGTCGTTGGTGTAGTGTGGGTAGTAGTTCCTCCATTTCAATGGAACTAGGTGCTTAGCCTAGTACCTAATAAAGGGTAGGCGACGTTGTGTAGGTGTGGTTCACCTTGGAGTGAAAGAACCCGGTGGTTAGCCTAGCACCGGAAAAAGGGTAGGCGACGTTGTGAAGGCTTCTCCGCCATAAGGAGATTGGTGTAGTGTTTACGAACTCTCGAGTAGGTGACTCGGGGAGTGGAGTAGGGCAAGGAAGGTGTCCTTATAGCCGAACCACTATAAATACTCGTTTTGTGGTTTTGTGCTTCTTACTCTTATCTTTTCATTACATACCTTTATATGCTTGTTTGTCAACATCCAACACACACATCCAAATAGATTAACATAAGTTGATCTAAATAGTTTAAAAGGAAGTTTTAATTGGCAAAACTATTCAACCCCCCCCCCCCTTCTAGTTTTCCACAATTGGCATCAGAGCTTTGTTACCAAGTTTCTTGAAGTATATTGTACTTTAAAAACTTGATACGATCCATGGTTAATTGAAAACTACAAAGAAGGTTTTTCATAAAAACAAACACCGTGTATTTTAAAACTATATGTTTGGATATTGATTTGATAACAACATTTTTTTATATATACCTTTTCATTTAATTGCACTAATCCTCTTTGTCATATTGGTTAGTCAAAGCTCACATCTATCAAGCCATAGGATTTGCTTGATAATAAAGATTACCTTCCCTAAGAAGGTATCTTAAGCATAAAGGAGCTGGAATTGTCTTCTGACATTAGTTGTGTCATTTGTAAAGACATTCCTAAGTGCATTCGAGGTATGACTTTCCACTTATCTCTCAATGATATTAGTTTAATAATTAAGTGCGTTTACTTAGGTATTTACTTAAGTAGCTATCGTGTATACACATGTTTTACATATAGCTTCATTAGGAAGTTTTTCTCGCATACGTGTCACTCTTTTGTCTAAAAGTCATGGTTCATAAAACTTGTGTTTTGTTTCACTCAATCTATAAATCATATCTTTCTAATAATAAAACAAAACACAAATCTCAAAAATTCCTCTTTTCCCATAAATACTCCCACCGTCGACCACTCTATCAAAACCCCACTTTTTCAAATCTTCCAATTTCAAAAACTTCCTCTCATTCAAAACTTCATCTTCCTCTCCATTTAATCCCAACCGAAACCAATTAAGAAGGATCTTCTTCAACATGGTTTACATCGCCTTCGTGCTCATCGTCTTAACACTCATCGCACTTGTGTTCCCTATGATGAAGTTCACATACGGAGACATTTACTTTGTGTTGTTAATCTACATTGGGTTTATATACCCAATTCTTTGTATCATTCTTAGTATTGAAATGAAATATTACTAATAGTCTAGTTATCTAGGTTATTATTATCATAATGTGTTTATCATTTCTCTTTGTGTTATTTCTTTCTCTCGTGATACATTAGAAGTCATGTATGCATGTTAAAAGAAAATGTAGGCTAAAACACATATCTTGGTATAAAACTATGAGATCTAAAAACCTATGCCTTTCATCATAAAATCTGTTTCTGTAACTACAGATCTACGGATCCCGGAAAACATACTAGCCGGATCCCTTTTGAAAAGGAACCGTGGGATCCGTCCTACTGGAAAACAGTTTTCATGCAAATTAAAAACCACTTTCTTTCTAAAATTAATATTCCACTAGAATGTCTAAACCATAAGTAAGTTAAGTGTCATTGGTATTAAAAACCATTGTTAATAAAAATCTAGTAAAAACATTAGATAATCATTGGTTGACCACAAACATCACTTCCTATTAACTCATCATTTCTATAGGTTCAACTATGACACATGAATATGAGTTTGATTTTTCACTCACTAGCGTCTACACTCCGAACATCTCCCTTGAGCCCAACACACCTGGCAATCATGTCTGTGGGTTCAATAATCTCGAAAACCGTCACTTCCACGAAGGACGTATTGTAGACACCTCTCTACAATTCGAAGAAGGTATCAATACCTCCTTCCGAGCCATAGGACTAGAATGTCTTCTTGAAATCAACGAGAAGATATGTCCAAGGTTCATTATGGAATTCTTCCATCAAGTTGAACTCGTTCGTAACGAGGATCGCTCTCCATCTCTTTGGTTTTATATCAAAAACCAAAAGTTTACTTTAACCCTTGGGCATTTTGCTCACATCCTCCGGATTCCAAATCATGGACAATGTGCCTTCACCGAAGATTAGTCTCCTGATTCTCTCTTCAACTTTCGTGAAGAAAATAGTCCATATTGTTCACACATACCCTCCCAGGAAGATTTAAATCGCATAATATGCAAACCTCGACCATATTACTTCGATCCAAACATTATCTTCACACGGGACATCCGAGAAGAGTACAAGCCCCTTGCACTCATCCTACATGAGAATGTTTGAAGTCTTAGGGGAAATCAAGAAATCCTTCCCGCTTGTTGTGCTCACATGTTGTACTATTTGCTAACACAACAACCATACAATCTCGCCTATTTCTTTGCAAGGCGAATTGTAAATCTTCAAAGCTCCAAGAATAAACTCATCCCTTATGGAATGTTCTTGACGCGCCTTTATCACAACGTTATGCACTTTCATCCTCAATTTCAAAGTCCGTTGTACGTACTTGTGAACAAGATGATGGAACCGCTAAACATATCTCTTATGAAGACTTTCTTCATTCTTGATTCCACCAACACTCATCAACCATTTGATGATCCTTCTAGCGAAAACACTCAAGGAACTTAGTAGTCTTTCAAATAGGATCAATCGTTTTGTACTCATGCTTTATCAATATAATCTAATTTCACTCATGAAATAAAACATCTTACATTTGATATCTTAGTGTTAGAATCCCTTTAAACTAACCTTGGAATATAATGCATTGTCAAGATCATTGCATACCTTTAGTAAAGGTTCTGCTTAGCAAATGGATGGATCCCAAAGTATGTGCTAGACGGATCCCTACAATTAGGGAACCGTGGGATCCGACAAACAGAAAATGCAATTGCAAGAATTGTATTTCAAACATGTCCTTAGAATACCTCACACTAAGCTTGACATAGTGTCTTAAGGAAAATTAAGTCCTTATCAAAATAAGTAGATCCTTCCTACTCACACATAACTCACCTAGATCGCACTTAAAGACGCTTGTAGATCTATCGTTTCACTTCAATCCATTACTCTTCCGCTCTCAAGCTCACACATCATGTTTCACATGAATCCTCATATCTAAACGTTGGAAATCTTTTATAGCAAAATTGATCATAATCATCCTTACGTCAAAATTGGTCGAAATTGATCAAACTCTAGTTTTCCCATCTTAAGCCTTTAGGATATTCTCCAAAGCATTAATCTAAAGTCACTATCTGATCTCTAGGATCATTTAGGTTCACTTGACACTCTCAAAACCTTTAGTGACATCTTTGTTCATTCATTGGTACTCATGAAAGTTCCAAATCCTTCCATAAAAGGCAATCATTAGCTACATCACTCATTACCTTCAAGTACTTAAGCACCCCTTCATTTAAAACACTTAGGCGGACTGAAACACTCAAGATAATATAGATCTTAGACCTTAGAAACATCATTTCTACTCCTTCATAGCTGCTGAGAGCCGGATCCCTAGGATTAGCCTAGACGGATCCCTCTGAGGAGGGAACCGTGGGATCCGGATGACAGATTATGTCAAACCTTGCTAAAACAATCATTTCAACTCATCTTTCTAACTCAAACACTCCATCTCATCTTAAATGAGTCCCTAGATTAGTACAAACTCTGAAGTTGACTCTTGTGCATGTTAATCATCACATTCCAATGAATTTTAGTGGCTTAAGGCTTAAATGCACTTACCAAATCTCTTGCTTTATAAACCACATTTTTAGGACTTCCATAGTCATCACCTTCATCCTAATTTTCAGCACTTAAGAAGCCCTTACAAACTTCTTGAAATCATCTCATCATGAGAAAAACTCCAAGTAGTAACTTATCCACCAAAGAACCACCCAAGAAAATTGCTCGTGTTGTACACGAAATTTCTTCAACCGAATCATCTTCGGTCAAGCCAACTAATGCAAGGATCTCTTCTCAACTAATCAAACCAATTCCTGAGAGGATAATACCCACAAAACTACCTATGCCAAACACCACCATACCTCCTAGGCCAAACAATATCATCTCCACTAAACCATCACCATTGGTTCCTAGAGTTATTTCTTTTACATCTCCACTATCATCACCACACCTCTACAATTTAGAGGATTTTCCTCCTAGGCCGTCTCATCCGCCTCCGCCGACAACATTCTCCTCATTAGGAGGAATAATGATAAAAAATCAAGGTGTTAAGTCAACATTTGCTCTGGCTTCCTTTTTCGCCGTTTCCATCATATAATCCCATTTGGATTATGAGAAATCATCAAAGTCAACCACCCGACCACATGGAAGTTGACACTTCTCTACCACCACCATCATTCTTGGTCGAGCCATTCTTAAATGCGCCTCCACCAATCCCTCCGTCGTTTGAAGCTCCACAAGCCGCTTCACTTGATCCTTCGCATCAAGCCATTTCATTTCTTCCACCACCACTACCTAGCCATGACAAAGATTGCTATCATTGTCAACATGTTGAAAGTTTGATACATGAAGTACGAGAATACCAACGTTTCATGTTCTATCATCTCCTCGAACGTTTCAACGAGATTAAACCTAGACAAAACTTGAGCTAGAAGATTTTAGTGGTGTCCTAGCATCAAGCGATAGTTGGTCTAGAAATTCCTAGTCATGTATTTTCTTAGTTTTTAGAGTCATGTATACCATAACTCTAGTTTTATTAAATGAAATTACATGCTACTTGCTATTTCTCTGAGTATATGATTACGTTGTATTCATATCTCACTTTTGTGATAACATTATTTGTTATACCACCATTTGCTGAATTTATTCATCAGCCAGACGGATCCCTCTTATTTGCCTAGACGGATCCCTACTAGGAGGGAACCGTGGGATCCGTGATACAGAAAACTAATTTTCTACTAACTTGGATCACCTATGCAGGAAATTGTGCATTATACTTGTTTTCTAATCTTTGTTTTGTAGTTATTCAATTTACACATGAAGACTTTGACATCCTAAAGCTAGGGGGAGCTTTGTGTCAAAGCAATACATTGCAAATTACTTGCAATATTAGGATTACATTTCTTGACATCCCTTTGCAAAATTGCAATCATCAAGGGGGAGCACATTCGTCACTTAGATGAAATCTTTTGCAAACTTATTTGCAAACAAACTAGATTAGTATTACTTTTTTGACTCCCTTACATAGGGATGGACTCGTCAAGGGGGAGTAAAGACGAGATCCTTTCCCGTTACTTGCTCTCTAGTTCTTTTATTTCTTTCACATTTTTTTTCCTAAAACAATGTGTTAGTTTCCTTTCGAAGCTCTTTTTGTTTCGACAAAAAGGGGGAGAAGAAAGTAAAAACTACAAATTCAAACTTTTACGAATTTTAGCTTTTCCTTAAAATAATTTTATGTTTTGTCACCAACAAAAAGGGGGAGATTGTTAATACAAATAAGCCGTAAAAACGTTTATTTATATTTTACGATCTTCTAATGTTTTGTCGATAACAAACGTAAAATCATTTTAACGAAACAAATAAAATACGTAAATGGTTTGAACTAATAGTTTCTAACATATTCACATTTTCACATAAAACACTAAAACAAGTATAAGTGATTTTATGATTTAATATTACATATGTACAACAACTAGTGTTTACATATTTGGGTAAAATATACACATAACTAGTATGTAGTATATTGGGTAATATAAATGGGTAGAAACTTAAGTATCATAACCCATTGGGCAAATACATTAAATGTAGTTGGGTACAACCCAAAGCCTATGACCCATGGAGCTTGACCCATAACCCATTGCATGACATCATGCTTATATCATATATGGATAATATCCATAACCCATGGTTTTGACCCATACCCATGTGACTAGGTGCATTGCACTCAAGAGATACATTGTATCTAACTAAAGACCCATGGATCAACCCATGACCCATGACCCATAACCAAAATACCCATGGGTAAAGAGGAGCGTCCCACGGATCCCTAGCTTTACACTAGACGGATCCCTTGTGGAAAGGATCCGTGGGATCCGGGGAACAGTAGAATTTTTCCTCTATAAATAGTGAGCCATTTCTTCATTGTTTCTCACCCCCTTTCTAACATACTTTCCCCTTGAGTTAAAAACTCTCTAACCTCAGATCCAAGAGATCTATGTTTGTAGTTTTGTTTTTGTGTGATCTTCTAGGTTCCTCTTAAAGGCAAGATCACC
Source organism: Chrysanthemum seticuspe (assembly GCA_019973895.1). Lineage (NCBI taxonomy): Eukaryota > Viridiplantae > Streptophyta > Magnoliopsida > Asterales > Asteraceae > Chrysanthemum > Chrysanthemum seticuspe. Next base: position 239,266,231 of record BPTQ01000005.1, read on the forward strand.
ACCTTTGAAGTTGAGCAAGCTCAAGTCCATGAGTTGCCATGCTTCCTCATCATCAAGACTACTGAAGTCTTCTTGTTGATGATTGTTTTTATTTTCCTAAGATGTGTTGAAGACATTTGCGAAAGGTGTCTCAAGTGTCAAGACGAAGATATTAGTGAAGGGTATCTATCGTCTATATCATAAGCACTTGTGGTAGGTGCTTAGAAGTCAAGACTAGAAGCATTATTGAAGGGTGCTTGGAAGTCAAGAAACAAGACATTAGTGAAGGGTGTCTTGAAGATCTAGTTAAAGGCATTAGTGAAAGGTTCCTTAGATGTACATTCGATATGGTGTGTTGCGATGTACAAGATAGATTAGTACTAGATCCAAGGATATTGATGTCCTTGATGATGTTGCAAAAAGGAGTTGATCTAGATTAGTACTAGATCTAAGGATATTGATGTCCTTGATGATGTTGCAAAAAGGAGTTGATCTCCTTTGGGATTAGTCGTTGGTGTAGTGTGGGTAGTAGTTCCTCCATTTCAATGGAACTAGGTGCTTAGCCTAGTACCTAATAAAGGGTAGGCGACGTTGTGTAGGTGTGGTTCACCTTGGTGTGAAAGAACTAGGTACTTAGCCTAGTACCTTATAAAGGGTAGGCGACGTTGTGTAGGTGTGGTTCACCTTGGAGTGAAAGAACCCGGTGGTTAGCCTAGCACCGGAAAAAGGGTTGGCGACGTTGTGAAGGCTTCTCCGCCATAAGAAGATTGGTGTAGTGTTTACGAACTCTCGAGTAGGTGACTCGGGGAGTGGAGTAGGGCCAGGAAGGTGTCCTTGTAGCCGAACCACTATAAATACTCGCGTTGTGGTTTTGTGCTTCTTACTCTTATCTTTTCATTACATACCTTTATATGCTTGTTTGTCAACATCCAACACACACATCCAAATAGATTAACATAAGTTGATCTAAATAGTTTAAAAGGAAGTTTTAATTGGCAAAACTATTCAACCCCCCTTCTAGTTTTCCACACCTCCATTGGAAGATATTTACATTGATATTGATGATGAAGTTTTTGGTGGATTTGGTGAAGAGGCTGACATGACCAACTTAGCAGATGAAATTCCTGTCAGTCCTATAACTACTATCAAAATTCACAAAGACCATCCAAAAGAGCAAATAATTACAGAGTTACAGTCTGTAGTTTAAACAAGAAGTAAGTCCAGGAGTTTGAAGAACTCAACAGACAAAAGTTTCTTTGCTAGATCCCTTCATCAAAGGAACAATCATAAAGATCTCCAAAACTGTATTTTTACCTGTTTCTTATCACAAATAGAGCCCAAGAAAGTACATTGAGCTTTAGCAGAATCAAGTTGGGTTGAAGTTATGTAGGAAGAGCTGTTGCAGTTTAAATTGCAAGAGGTTTGGATTTTAGTGGATCTATCCAATGGAAAAACATCTATTGGTACCAAATGGGTGTTCAGAAACAAGAAAGATGAAAGAGGAATTGTGGTCAGAAACAAGGCAAGATTAGTTGCTCAAGGATATACACAAGCAGAAGGACTTGATTATAATGAAGTGTTTGCTCCAGTTGCAAGGATTGAAGTTATTAGATTGTTCCTAGCATATGCTTCTTTCAAGGACTTTGTTGTATATCAGATGGATGTTAAGAGTGCCTTCTTGTATGGGAAAATAGAGGAGGAATTTTATATTTTCCAGCCTTCTGGTTTTCAAGATCCTGACTTCCCAGACAAAGTTTACCAGGTAGAGAAGGCAATGTATGGTCTACATCAAGCTCCACGAGCTTGGTATGAAACCTTGTCCACTGACTTATTGGACAATGGATTTTAAAGGGGTACTATTGACAAAACTTTGTTTACCTTAAGATCAAAAGGCGATATATTGCTGGTGCAAAAATATATTGATGACGTCATCTTTGGGTCTACTAAAAAGGATCCGTGTGTAGGGTTTGAGAAGCTTATGCATGATAAGTTTCAGTTTAGCTCAATGGGAGAGCTTACCTTCTTTTTGGGACTTCAAGTGAAGCAGAAGAAGGAGGGTATTTTTATCATCCAAGAGAAGTACATGGTTGAGATTTTGAAGAAGTTTGGGTTTAAATATGTCAAGAATGCAAGCACACCTATGGAACCTCTTAAGCCATTGCTCCCAGATGATGATAGTGAAGCTGTGGATGTTCATGTTTACAGATTTATGATTGGTTCACTTATGTATCTCACTTCATCTAGACTAGACATTATGTTTGCAGTCTGTGTGTGCAAGGTTTCAAGTTACACCTAAAGCTTCACATCTAAATGCTTTAAAGAGAATCTTTAGATATTTTAAGGGGCAACCTAAATTAGACCTTTGGTATCCTAAATATTCACCATTTGACTTGATAGCATATACAAACAATGATTATGCAGGAGCTAGCTTGGACAAAAAGTCTACAACAGGTGGATGTCAGTTTTTGGGTTGTAGATTAATCTCATGGCAGTGTAAGAAACAGACAGTGGTGGCCAATTCAACAACTGAAGTTGAGTATGTGGCTGCTGCAAGTTGCTGTGGTTAAGTGCTTTGGATTCAGAACCAGTTGCTGGATTATGGGTACAACTTCATGAATACTAAAATCTTTATTGATAATAACAATACAATCTACATTATTAAAAATCATGTTTGCATTCTAAAACAAAACATATTGAGATTAGACATCACTTTATTAGATAATGAAAAGAAATTGATTCAAATGGTTAAAATCCATACTGATAAGAATGTTGCATATCTACTTACAAAAGCTTTTGATGTAGGTAGGTTTCAATATTTGATTGCCAGTATTGGAATGTTCAATCTCTAAATTTTTGATCTCACTATGTTTTTGTAAAATTTTGTAAGTATTTGTACTATTATTGAAGTAATCAAAGTTTCTACTGCTAAGTGATTCTTAGTGCTACTTGTTATACTTAGTACTGCTGGTTTCTGCTGCTAGTTGTATTTCCAACTACTAAGTATCAATCAATGTTATGATTATTGTGAAATATTATCTTTTGTGTTTTTTTGGCTTTGGACTAACTTTTTGCAGATTAAGCATAAGGAGAATGATTGGTTTGATGGAAAATTAGAGTTTGTATTGATAACACAGACTTACTGCTGCTGGGAAAAAGTTAGTGTTGCTAAGCCAAAATTACTACTGCTGGGTAAATGCGGCTAGGTTCGAAAGTGCAGGGATGATTTTGTAACTTTTTGAGTATAAATCCCTAATTGATTCATTTAATCAGAATCGCTCACTCAAAATTGCTTCGATTACAAACCCTTATACTCTTCTTAACATAAAAGTTCAAAATTCCCAAATCACAAACCCTAATTCACAATGTCGTCATAGGTTTTCCTGACAGTCATAACATGGTTGCCATTCTTGATAAACCCTTACCTAAGTCAGAAGGATTCGCTCCAATCATTAATTTTTTAAATGCAAGCCTATCAGGTTTGCATTATCAGTGAATTATACTATATATATTTCCTACATTAAATAGTTTTGGGCTACTGCTAACTCCAGAACTATTAATGGGGAAGTATAGATACAGGCTATTGTAGATGCCCGAGATATTCTTGTCACTGAGTCATCTGTTAGAAGTTCTCTTGAACTAGCAGATGACAATGGTGTTGAGTGTCTCTAAAACTCTGCTATTTTTTATGGTCTTGCAAAAATGGGGTATGAGAAACCAAATAACTTTTTGAAATTTTACAAAAGACACTTTTCTCCTCAATGGAAATTCTTAATCCATACCTTCTTACATTGTTTAAGCCCTAAAACAGTTGGTTGGAATGAGTTTAGTACTGTTATAGCTTCTGCTATAATATGTCTGACTCAAGGACAACAGTTTAATTTTTCTAAAACGATTTTTGAGGGTATGGTTAAGAACTTGGATGAATCAAGTAACTATTTTCTTTATCCAAGATTTGTGCAAATTTTTGTGGATAAACAAGTTTTCAAAAAGAAAATTCATAAAGGAACTTTAGATATACCAATTCTCACAAAGAAAGTTCTTACATTCATGAGAAAGATGGGAAAAAAAATTTCTAGAAAGGAGACACCATTATTTCCAAACATGGTGGATCTTGCTCAAAATCAGGATGAAGGTGCAGAAATCCCATCTGTTACCCAACACACATCCACTATTTTACCATCCACGTCACAACCTAAAAAGACCTATACCCGTAGAATCACCAAAAAGGGTACTACGCTTCCTCAGGCTAGTACTGGTATGGAACCAGATGAGGCTACCCATAAGGAGTTGGGAGGTAGTTTAGAAAGGGCTGCCACTACTACTGCTAGCTTAGAAGCAGAGCAGGTCAGTGGCAACATCACTAAGACCCGATCTAAGGCAACTTCTAATGAATCCAGTTCCCAAGGAACTGATTCAGGTGAAGGAATCCTCAGGCGCCAAGAAACCATGGGGGCACAAATGCTGGTCCTAGGGATGAGGCTGTGTCTAATATTCCCATTGATCCACCTCTCAGGGTAGGTAACAAAACCCAAAGTGGTGAGGAAAGTATGGAAATTGTAAATGAATTAACGAAAACATGTACCATTCTGTCTCAATAGGTTCTTGATATGCAAAAACTAATTGCTTCTCAAGGTTCTGAAATTACATTATTGAAGAGAAGAGTTAGGTTTTTAGAAGGTGTCAACAGGTCACGAACTCACAAACTTAAAAGATTACAAAAAGTGGGCACATCTTAAAGGTTGAGTTCTCCTGAAGCAACAAGTTTGAGGGAGGATGCTCCCAAACAGGGGAGGAATGAAAGAAAAGGTTCAGGGGAGGCAGATGAGAATGAGGGTTCTGACTTTGATATTGATATGGGTAATGGTTCAAAAGTTGAGAAGAATGACTTTGTGGTGGTTGATCAGAAATGGAATGAAGTGGTTTTGGAACAGCAGCATCAAGCAATTGAAACCACCAAATTTGTTGAAGAAACTGCTGCTGCAGAAAATGTTACTGCTGCTGGTATAAATATTTATGCTGCTGCAGAAGATGTTACTATTGATGGTTCTACTGCTGCAATAAAAGTTTCTACTGTTGCACCAAATGTTACCACTGTTGTTTCTGCTGCTGCTGGTAAAGAAGAGGTAGATGATGAGACTAGTTTGCCTAAGGTTATGATTGATTTTGAAGAAGTCTAAGCCACCAGTCAAGGGTATTACAATAAGAGAACCATCTTCTACACCAGTTAAAGTTGTACAACCACCACCACAGGACAAAGGGAAAAGTAAAGTTGTTCTTGAACCTGAGGAAAAACCATTGTCTAGAGAAGAACAATTGCAACAGGATGTTGAGGTTGTAAGGTCTATATCTGCTGAATATGCTGAGGAAAATCAGAAGGTTTTGGAACATAGGAGAATAGCAGCTGAGAATGATGCTAAGACATTTGCATTACTTGCAAATTAGGATGCAAAAAGAGCTGAGTGTGATGCTAGTGTGGAGCTTGCTAGAAAGCTTCAACAAGAAGAGGCGGATAAGTATTCCAATGATGAAAAGGCCAGAATGCTAAGACATATGATTGATAAGAGGAAAAAGTTCTTTGTAGAACAAATATTAGCAGCAAAAAGAAATAAACCCCCTACCAAAGCTTAAAGAAGAAGTCATATGTGTAAATTCTTGAAGAATATGGACAACTGGAAACAAAATGATTTAACTCATTTTGATAATGGGAAGATTTAAGAGTTGTATAATATTGCAAGGAAAAAGCTAGACAAGATAATAACTGAAGAAGTGGGGAGGAGTTCTAAAAGGAAAAGAGAGAAGTTGGTCAAGTAGGGTAGTAAGAAGCAAAAACCAGATGAGACAAAAGAACAAATGAAGAAGGAGCAAGAGACAAAGGAGTATGTTGATGAGCATGATAAAGATAAGATGATAGAACATACTGAACTTGTTGTAATTACTGAAGAAGAAGTAGTTGATTATGTTCCTCTCAAGGTTAAAGATCCAATAATTGCTTTTGAATCAGGAATATCTGGGAAGACAACTTATTGGGATATCATCAGAGTTGGTGGAAGCAAAGTGAGATATATTAGCTTTCTACAGATGGTTATGCATTTTGACAGATATGATATGGTGACCCTTTGGGAGCTGTTCAAAAACAAGTTTGGTCTTAATAGGCCAACACAGATATATGATAGAGTTATCTAGGGATACTTAAAGGTGATGTTTGAACCACATCATGGGGATGAGGTATGGAGAAGTCTGACACATAACACAGTTTTGCAATGGAAGCTCTTTCAATCTAGTGGTGTTTATGTTTTGAAATGCCATGATCTGACTATCTACATGCTTGGGGAAAAAGACTATCCTTTATAGTATCAGAAGGAAATTGTGCATCAGATGTTGCATGGCAAGATAAAACTTCAAATTCAGTATCCTTTCATGTCTAATGATCATGCATATAATTTATTGAAGAAGATGGAAAGAATTCTCACACCCAAACCAAATAAACAGGATTAATATGTTTTGGAAGTATCCTCCTAGTGATTTTTCAAGCTATGATAGAAATTTGATGATTTTAAAAGAAAATATCAAGTTTAGGGGAGGATTGTTGGATTTTGAGATACTGCTGCTCATATAGTATCAACTGCAAGAATGTTCTAAGTTGTTTCTGCTACTGGTGTAAACGATTACTACTGCTAGTGTATTTAGCTATTGCTAGTGTTACTGAAGATGTTTAAGAAAATACACTAAGTAGTTACTGCAGCTAGACTAAGAGTTTCTGCTGCTAGTTCAATGTTGCTGCTGCTGAAGACTTAATGCTGTCAGAGTTATAGTTTCTACTACTGGAGTATTAGATTCGGTTTGTGTTTATAGAACGTCTTGTAACGAAAGTTTTGTATTAGATAAATATAGAAAAGATTCTATAAAAGTTTATCTTGTGTAGAAAGTAATTGTAAGTCGACTAGGACTCCTTAATCTATAAAAGGAGGTCCTAGGGCATTGTGTAGAGTAGGATTTGTTTTAGAGGCTTCAAGGTTGTAAACCCTAATACTATTAAGAGTATTCGTATTATATCAATAATATTGAAGCATTTGGTTTGTTAATCTATGTGTTCTTCTTAATCATTAAGTGTTAGATTCCGTATGATACTTAGTAAATCAAACAGTTTCTTAACCTAAGCTATATTATCGATCTATATTTACAAGTGTAAACTGGGATCAACAATTATCAAGTAAGCTGCCTTACAATTGCAGTTGTTATGAACAACAATTGTCATGAACAAATTGACTTTTTTAAGTGAAATCAAATGATGCAGTTGACTTCTGATACAGTAGGGTGGTGGTTGTGTGGTGGTAGAGGGTGGTGGTGTAATTGGGAACTCAAAATAGTAATATGAGTAAACTGCAAAAAATGTCCCTGTAGTAGGCGAGGGTAAAATAACCATTCCTTATGGCCTTTGACTTTGAATAATGGGATTTTGTAACGCTCGTTAGCTAAAATCGCGAATTCGCAAAAAGTCCAAAGGTTAGATACACAACTCGTATAATTTTTTCCAGGGACATTTCTTGCAAAAATAACAAACGTTGAGGACATAATTGCAATTTACTCTAAAAAATATATGAGTCTTCAAGCATACAACTATAATAAAGAAACAGGGGAAGTTAAAATAAGGTTAAAAGTATAGAAACGTATATACCATTATCACATAAACGCATACAATCATGCAGACACATAAGAGACATATACAAGCTGAAATGCCCTTTTCCAGACTCGATATTTTTTTAAAAAACAGACTTTAAAGGCCAACACTTTCTAAACCCTTACACAATCTTTCGTATAACACAAAACACATAATATGATAAACTCAATAGAACAACACATTATAACCGACTTACTTACCTCAAATGCATAGCTAATTTACCAAGAAACCTCATCAAAGGTTGTATCAATAATCATCACAAACATTTAACACATCTTAAATCATAACAAGAGAGGTTTCCTAACACTACCTATAACATACCTATCTCATCTATAAACATGCATATGATCATATGAGAAAACCAAAAAAAAAAAAAATCAGTAATTCTCATTACACCTTAAAGGGACTTAACCCAAAAATACCATAGCCTCATTACTTTAACTCAAAACCCTTTTTACTCAAAACTCCCAATTTGGTCTACACAAACCCTAACCTCATTTATAAAATTAACTCAAGGTTAGGCATTACTTACTTGTTGGAAATCATAGATAAGGACATAATCCTTGAATTAAGACCTTATTTCACTACAATTTGATCATCAAACCTTCATGTTTTTACCCTCTTTTCTCTTTCTCTCGTCATACCAACACACACTACAAGCTTCTACACAATAAAGGAAAGTCAATGGAAGCATTAACTTGATAAAAGCTTGCCCAAGTTTGCCTATTTTGCAATATTAATCCTTAAAGTCTCATTTTCTTATAGTAGAGCCACATAATTCTTTTCATAATATATAACTTAATACTTTGACTTTAAGTTTGACTATTAACTTGACTTTGAGCTTTAACTAGCCAACCACATAAGGTCTTTAAATACATAAAAGTCATAGTCATCAAAATATATAAAAACCGATTTTAGGGGGTAACACAAGCATATAAGACTAAAAGCCTAAAAGGTGTATATATAAACATAAAAAAACATATGAGCATACAAACCTATAAATGATATATATGTCTACGAGCGCATAAAGTTCTAATTACTAATGCGCCAAGCTTTATGAAATAAAGGCATACAAAATATATTAGCATTACGACATAAGAGCATAAAAGCGTAAACGCATAAAAGCATATAAGAGAAGTTGGTCTACTAGCATATATAATCTATGTACAAAGTATGCAGCGAAACTGCGAAACATGTGGATATAAATAGCAATACATATCTAAACCTAAGAGTATATTGATATGTACATCCAACTACTTGCGACTATCATCATCAGTGATGAAACCAACCCCGTTCACAAAACACCCATGGATATGTGCGCGTAATGCTAATTTTTGAAAGAAAACCTCGATTTTTTCTTAAATGCACCGCGTTTAAAAAAATTGTGTTCCAAGCCTTGCTTAGTTTTTTTTACAACGCGCATGATTAATTTTTGTCTTGGTTTCGTTCCTGATTCATCACTAAAATGTGACGGGTCATAAGTTCAATTACATATTTGTGCAAACAACGCAGGTGTTGTTGTCATACCAACCTTCTCAAAAAGGAAAAAGGTTACCTGATTTTTGTGTGTGACAACAAACTCGAGCTCCATCAGTTAGTCAGGCAAAAAGATCGAAAACAACGAATACACCCGCTTGCTAAACTGTTAAAAGGACTGCCTGTTAAAGGTTATCAAGTATTTTGCTTCATAAATCGGCTGTAAAGGGTATATTTTGCGAGTTTAACTATAATCAAGGACGTATTTAGAAACAAGCATTTTTAATTATTTATCCTATAACTTTTTGGCTTTTAGGTATGTTTGCAGAGGGAGGCAGTGGGGTTCCAACTCCTTGAGTACGTCTTGTAGCAAAAACATAAAGATTCCACCCATATTCAATTATAACCCCTGTCTAACCGAATTCACATAGTTTTCACATACGCCACTAGTTTCTGTTACGGTTTAAAATATTAAAAGGGTCATCACATGATTTTAAACCTATACAAGTTAAACTTAAGTGAGATAATTCTACTGTATATATATTCAATCTAAACATTAAAATGACATATACATTCAAAGTACAAATTCCTGTCCAAACAATTAAGTTGCTACTATCGTTCACATGACCAACACAATTTTAACAACAGATTGTTTTGGAAAAAAAAAAAAAAAAAAAGAAAAAAAGAAAAAACATCGTTCACATGACCTTTTCAACAATAGATACGGTAAATTCTTTGATTATGTAGAATGACTTATGAATAAAATTTAAGAAATCAAATTTGATTGATGCATGTTTTAGCTTTTAAACATAAGTTCTAGTGCAGTATTTATCTAAACCAAAAAATGAAAAATAAAAACATACAGACTGATTTAATTTATACACAAAGTTTACACGTTTGAATTATCAAAACCAAGTCTTTAGTTTTTCTTTCTTTTCAATGGTTTACTTAATCTTCTAAATTAAGACAAATCCTAGCCTGTAGATACAAAAAGCGCTCACACGTTTGAATAATAAACTAAAAGAATACGGTGGTTAAAATGATACAAACCCTTTGTCCTTAAAATATACACAAATAGCATCCCCCATAAAAGTGTAGTGCATGATTGAAGTATATAACTATTCTCTTAAATTCCACACATCTCTGCAACACTGAAACCACTCTCTCTGTCCTTCATTCCCCTGACCTTTTCGTTCACCAAAACAACAATGCCAACAGTTGTTAAACCTCTTTTTATCATCACCTAAATATACTCCTTTTATTCACACCTCATCTCATGTTCATCACCATCTCTTGTAAACCAATCATAAAAATGTTCTTTTTTCTCACATTTGTTATGTGTCTCATTTCATCATTATCTGCCTTAAACTCTGATGGAATACTTCTTTTATCTTTTAAGTACTCTATACTTTCTGACCCTTTAGCAGTTCTTGATAATTGGAACTATGATGATCTAACACCATGTTCATGGAAAGGTGTCACTTGTGAATCTTTATCTAGCTCGGGTGCACCCGAGTCTTTTAGTGTCACTAGTTTAGTACTAAAGGATTCGCAACTTCTTGGTTCTATTCCTCATGATTTAGGAAACATCCCACATCTTCGTACTCTTGATTTGTCGAATAACTCGTTAAATGGAAGCTTACCACCTTCTATTTTTAATTCTTCTGAGCTCGAAACACTTTCTTTGTCTTCTAATGTTATCTCGGGTGAGTTTCCTGAGTTGGTAACGGGTTTAAAGAGTCTTAAGTTGCTTAATCTTTCAGATAATGCATTCGCAGGGACGTTGCCTAAGAGTCTCTCGACTCTGAGGAACTTGAATTCGATTTCTTTGAAGAATAACTATTTTTCGGGTAGTGTCCCTGGTGGGTTTGATTTTGTTGAGGTTTTGGATCTGTCTTTTAACTTGTTAAATGAAACTTTACCACTTGATTTTGGTGGAGAGAAGTTACATTATTTGAATCTTTCTAATAACAAGCTTTCGGGTCCTGTTGCATCTGAGTTTGCTGCAAAAATACAAGCAAACGCGATTATTGATCTCTCGTTTAATAATCTCACGGGTGAAATCCCTCAAGTGTTACCATTGTCTCATCAAAAAACAGAGTTTTTCGCCGGAAACTTGGATTTATGTGGTAAGCCACTTAATAGAATGTGCACAATACCTTCATCTTTATCAACCCCACCAAATGCTACTTCAAATGGTTCAGCCACAGCCGCAATCGCAGCTATTCCAAAAAACATGGATCCACCTGCTTCTTCTTCGTCCTCAACCAGCGAAAATGCACCAGCTGCTACTCACGCCGGCTCAAAAATCAAGCCAGTTAAAATAGCAGCAATAGTAGCTGGCGATTTAGCTGGTATTGGGCTTTTAGCCATCCTTTTCCTTTATGTATACAATTTACGAAAAAAGAACCAAGGTCAAAACCACGACGAGAACCCGTACAGCCAAAACACAAACCCAAACAAAAATCACCCAACAAAACCCGAAACCAAAATCCAAGAAACAAAGATGATAACTCAAATCACTACTTCAAAATCCCAATCCACAACATGTTCATGTTTAAACGGTGTACCAGGAGACGAATCATCCGAAGCAGCCTCAGACAGTGATCATGACAACAACAAAAGTGTACCAATCGACATAAAAGGTGGCGAGAAACAAAGGTGTCTAGTAATGGTAGATGGTGAGACAGAGCTAGAAATAGAGACATTACTAAAGGCTTCAGCATACGTGTTGGGTTCAAGCGGGTCGAGTATAGTCTACAAGGCAGTTTTAGGTGGCGCCATTGGTGGTGGAGGTGTGGCTTTTGCTGTACGAAGGATTGGCGAAAGTGGGGTTGAGAGAATGAGGGAGTTTGAGAACATGGTGCGCGTAATTGCTAAAATGCGCCACCCGAATTTGTTAAGAGTTAGAGGGTTTTATTGGGGTGAAGATGAAAAGCTTGTGATATATGACTATGTCAACAATGGAAGCTTGGCTGGTGCTGGTTACAGTAAGCATTTCTTCATACTTTTTGCTTAATTTAGGCTTAGTTTAGCAATATTTCTCTAATTTCTGCTAACTTAAGCTTAACGTGTGTGTATCATGAAAAAATTTAACCAAATTTGTTTCATTTAACGTTTAACTTGACATATGATTTATAAAATTAAACTCTGATTCTTTAGATTCAGCAACGTCATTTGCACTCTAAAGTATAGTCTCAAAACAAGCGAGGTTGTGAGTTAAAGTCTTGTCAAAGACATATATATGAGATTGAAGTGTTTGCATGCGATTAGGTGTTTACAAAACAAAAGTTCCAAAATATTGTTTATACATATTATATCATTGCAACTTCAAATAAATATGTGTTAGGAAAGTTTTATATAAAGTGTACTTTCATTTTCTAATTTTATATATCAATATTCGAGATTATAACAAAATCCCAGAAGCACCACGACAAAGCAAGGGTTAGCCATTAGCATGTGACATATGTAGTTTACTTACGAGAAAACAGTCAAACAATGGAACTATTTATTTAAGCTGTGAAAACTTTTATTAATTCAAGTTGCTTTATGTATCGACCATTCGACCGTCCATATTTTGTATTTATATGTAAAACAAAACATATATTACCATTATCTTAGAATGAATCTTTGTGGGTCAATGTTTGTGGTTTTCGACATAATATGTCAAACACAGTGAATAAATCATATTGTTGGTCGAATATTTCATTGAACTTTGTGTTGTTGTTTCATCGTTTTATTTTTTAATGTTTATTTTCTATTAAATTTCAGAAAAGGTTGGTTCGTCCCCATGCTACATACCGTTTGATGTTCGGATTAAGATAGCAAAAGGGATTGCTATGGGATTAGCATTTATTCATGAGAAGAAACATGTACATGGTAATATAAAACCTAGTAACATCCTCTTGACATCAGAAATGGACCCAATTATTTGTGATTTTGGATTAGAATGGCTTGTATCGGGTAAAAATGGCTACAAAACAAAGGGATCAAACCGGCATTTTGGTAGCAAACGGTCAATATCATCACGCGAAGAAATGATGATTCATCATGATTATCATCACTCGGCTAGTAGTAGCCCTTACATGGCTCCGGCTACAGGGTTACTCGGATGCACATCGCCTTATCATGCACCAGAGTCGATGAAAAGCCTTAAACCTAATTCTAAATGGGACGTCTACTCTTTTGGGATTGTTTTACTTGAGCTCATATCGGGGAAGGTATTCTCGGAAAGGGAGTTAGGACAATGGAATGATGGTTCATCTATTGACGACGAGAACTCAATTTTAAGGCTAGCCGAGATGTCTGTCAGGACGGATATTGCCGGTAGACGCGATGTGACTCTCACGTGCTTCAAACTCGGGTTCAGTTGTGCATCATTAAACCCACAAAAGAGACCTTCTATGAAAGAAGCACTACAAGTACTTGAAAAGATACCATCCTCATCTTTTCAATGATGAATGTGCAACAAAAATGCCCAAAAAGCAAAAAATGGGATGAAAAAGAGATTAAAGGGCATAACTTTGGACCTTTTGACTTGGAAATTCTGTATCAAAATGAAGATCCAAGGGATGATTGATGAATGTTGATAGTTGATTCTAAAGTATTGTATGTTTTTCTTGACCTTTTGATTAATAAAAAAAAGTAGCATGCATTCCTTAAGTTATAAGTAAAATTTTATATTTGGTACTTTAGCTTTTTTACTTTAGTGCTCGTCTAACTTGGTGGTGTTTGCTTTGTAAGGATCTTATTGGATTTTATTTACTTGGACAATGTAAAGTATAATATACCATCTCTTTAAAAAACACATCTGAAAGAAAAAACAAGACTTGAGCGAGAAAGGGAAATGCTTGACTATTGTCTTCTTCTTGTCTTATTGTTTTTGTGATTCTATATATACATAAAACCTAATATAAGATTTATAAATTGACTTATATAAAGTTGTCAAATTGTTTGTCTATCAGATAGACTTAACACAGTTATATAGTAGGTTTAAACCATGTGTGTTTAGGGTGTAAACGAGCCGAGTCAAGCCGAATACTGTTAAGTTTGAACACGACTCGAATATTAAAACTCGAGCTCGAGCTCGAGCTCGACTGATCTTTAATTTAAAGCTCGAGCCCAACTCGTCATTATAAACTAGAGCTCGAAACTCAACTCGAGCTCCGTATATCCACATTTCTAGTTCAAACTCGATAAAGAATTTACATATCAAGCTGGACTCGACTCGAACTTATGAAAATAATGTAATCACATGAATACAAAAGGGTGAATATTATAATTTAATTGAAGCTAAATAAGTCGCCGAATGTTCTTTGTGCTCAAACTCGATTTGGAAGTGTACTCGAGTAGCTCGTGCTCAAGCTCGACTCTTTATATCAAGTTAATTTCGAGTCGTTTACGAGTCGATTTTGAATAGCTCACGAGTTGTCTCGTTTCGTTACGCCCGATCCGCGTATAACAACTTAAAAGGTTGTAGGGGTGTTCATCGGTTCTGTTCTCGGGTTTTTCAGGTTGAATTTTTTTTAGCCAAAACTAAAACCCGAGCTTGAATTCGATTCGGTTTTGAGGTTGACCCGAATTCAAAATTTATAAATTTGTTATGTAAGTTTTTTTTTAACACCAATTGTATATAACGAGTGTGATTGAAACAACGCGTTACTGCGAGATTAACAACACGACTTTTCAGGAAGTGAAGAGATGTTGAAAAAATGTTGCAAGTGATCTTTTGAACCATACGCAAATAACGAAACTATAGTAGTGAGAATAGGGGCGGAGCCACAAAGTTTTTGTCGAGGGGGCCGCAAAGTAGTGATAATTTTTAAAAACTACACTAAAAATTGGTTCGTGAGGGGGGGGGGGGGGCGCAAATTACAAAAATAGTCAAAAAAATTTAAAAATTTACATTACAATTTTTTTCGTCGGGGAGGTCACATGACCCCCGAACCCCCCTTTATCTCCGCCTCTGAGTGAGAAAGAGGATCATGTTCATGTAAATATAAAATGTGTCGGCAGTGTATGGCATGCAAAAGATTTAAGGAAGATGTGCATGAGAATGTAGTTCTGTTTGTGACATGCTTAGGTGATGTTTTAATTCGATTTAATTGATTTAATATTAAAAAAAAATTAAAGTCATAAAGTTATACAAAAATTGTTTGTTTATGATTTAATTAAAAAATGACTGAAAAAATAAAATGATAAAACTGAAGTGGTCTGCATTAAGCCATCTCTTAACTAAACATGACTTAATACAAAATATAAACAAACAAGCCCTTAGAGGGGTTTACAGGGGTTTATAAAAGTTTAATCTTTTTAAATAAGCTAGTTTTTAAAATAAGTTTTGTTTAACACGCAAGTTTTTATATTTTAATAAAAGAACCTTGAGGCTCTAATAGAAGCTCCATGGAAGTAAAAGGATACAAAGGATTTTTTTTTTTTTTTTTTTTTTTTTTTTTAAATACTCGAAAAATTTCATAAAACCGGGTATGTTGGTGCATAATAAAGCTGTGAAATAAGTTTTTTTAATATTAAGTTTTTATACGTTTTTTTAATGCACACAAAATGAAATTTTGATGCACAATATTTTCAACTTGTTATAGTGTGATGCGCAACAAAATTTTAATGCAAAAAGACAAAAGAAGTTGGGTACAAAAATGATTTTTTGATGCAAAAAAAAGGATTTAATTCACAAACATTTTTTTTCATAATTTTGTTTCGGCAAAACAATCCACTTTTTAAAAAAACTTTCTTCACAATTTTTTTATGCATCAACATGCTCGATCTTCGGGAGTTTTTTGAAATTTTTTGAGAACTTCTTTAAAAAAGATCATTTTTATACTTTGTACGGATATTTCTCTTTTTATTTGATATATATATATATATAGTGAGGATCATGTGCGATTTTTTTTTGTGCGAATGTGCGGACAGATTTGGTTCACCCATTCCAGATCTGATCTTGACTTTTGTATAAAAGTCAAGATCTAATGCTAACTTCATGGTACCGATTGACCTTTTAATTTTTTCCTTATAATCGATCTTTACTATTGTTCTCTTCTTTCTTTTTCTTGTTTTTCAGATTTTTTCGAGCACTTTATTTTTTTGATATTCTTGATATTAATATCACCGTACCTTAAAAGTTGTTTTTTAGTTGATTTTTTTTTTATTAATATACAATTTTCACAGTAGATTTTAGTGTTAACTTTTCAAAAGTTGCTTTTCAGAATGCGGTTTTAGTTTTCAGTTTTCGGTTTCCATTCGCTTAACGTTTTGTCAAAAACAAGTACGAACCGAAAACCAAATATTCAATTTCATGCGGTTCGGTTTTAACCCTAGAAACGATTTACAAATTTGGTTATGTTTTACTTTGGTTCGCTTCAGTTTCGGTTTGTGGTATCCCAAAATATGAACACCCATGGTTCTAAAAGGAGCGTTATGGCCACGCAAAAGCGCGAGGCGTGACCTCCACGTTACGCAATATACCAAGGCGTCATCTCAAAGCGTGGCGTGAGATGAGGCATGGAAAGGAGCAATAAGGTGCGTTAAGGCGTGAGGTGTGACGCTTTTTTTGAATTCAACTATGATGAAAAGGTTTTTTTTTTTTCAAGAAATGAAGAAAATTGAACGAAATGATAGTGTTAGTGCAAATATTACGATATTTAATCTATACAGTCTCGTTTGTTTTGATTGGTGACAAACATGTAACTTGTAATACATAACGTAAAATGTACAAGTTACTTGTAATCACACGTTGTCTCAACATACATTCAACACCTCTCGATGTCTCAAGTCCTTGTATGTTACAACACAGGTTCGTACATGTTTGTTATGTGGCATTATGATCAAACCCATTAACAAATCATTTAGAATGTTTAAAATACGTTTAGAGTCACTAAGTATTTTAATAGGTTAACCATTCTATTTCGAACCTCATTTTACATTTTGCATTCACAAGTATTTCATACAAATACTAAAGTTTACTTACACTTGACAAAATATATTTTATTTTGACAAGCACTCTTTTACAAAAGGTAACTAGACATTTTATTAACTAGTTACATAATACATTTTACAAGTTTACCTTGATAAACTTTTTAATCTAAAAATGGAAATACATGTTACATCATGTCATGCATCATATTTGAAATCCTTGGAAGATCACTTGAATATTTTGGTTAGATTGACACACAATATATCAAATGTGATCTTAGTAAGATTTGGTAATATCTTTGAAAGATTTGAAGAAAGATTTTTTAGCTTTTCTGTCAGGCACCCACGGAACCCTTTTCTATAAAGGGCGGAACCCTTTAAAGGGCTCCTTGGTCCGTGGACGCTCCTGTCCACTTTTGGCTATAAATAGAAGCCCATTGTTTTCCCATTTCTTCACCACTTCAAAGCACATCTTCTCCACCTTCTTGCATACATTTAGATCAATCATTAACAATGTAGTAACACACATTAAACACCCTAATGATCATGATCATAATGCTTCTAACATTCATCTTTGTTGTAAGCATACTCTTTGATCAACCAAGGAAATCTTGGAGATCTAGCCATCCCCACTCACCACAAGTTGAAGATCTATCACAAGAAGTTTAGGGAACTTGTGATCTTCATCATGAAGGCTTCCTATCAATGGAAGTTCATTTAGAAGTAGTTATTCATATCCATTAGACATTTGTGTCATGGATCATTAGTGTAAACATCATTGCATCATAACAACACTTTCACCAAACTAGATTAGATGGTTTATGTGTTTGTGCCATAAAACACAAGGTTTATTATGTTGGGCCATAAAACATATTGGGAGTGGTTGTACCCTTGTAAAAGAACTCGACATCTAGCTTAGTGTCGGAAATATTGTATAGGCGACGTTAGGTTGGTTCTACCTCGAACTAGAACCCGGTATTTAGCTTTGTACCGGAAAAAGTGTAAGCGACGATTGTAAGGTTTTCTCCGCCGAGAAGGGAGCTTGTTGATTTAGTGAAGTAACTCTCGAGTTGGGTACTCGGGGAGTGGAGTAGGGCGGAAACGAGATCCGTGACCGAACCACTATAAATCCTCGTGTTCGGTTTGCACTTTCCTTTCTTTATCTCTTTACTTTTATACTTGCACTATACTATTGTTTGTGATGTGGTTTGATGTTCATGATTGTGTGACAACTTGGTTTACCATGCTTTATATTAGTCACAAACAATAATTGGTACTTTCATATTATAACAAGCTTAATAAGCGATTTGATACTAAAGATCTAAAGTTTTTAAACGGTAACGTATTCACCCCCCCCCCCCCCCCCCCCTCTACGTTTCCACAGATAGTTTAATGACTTAGTTTCTTATGTATAACACTTTTGTAAACTCGATATATATAAAATATGATATATAATTATATAAATCTATAAATATTTTCATTTTTTTTTTGTCGCTTTAATTCACGCCTTAATAAACGCTAAGACTTTGCCATAACTTCTAAGACGTGAGGATTCACCATACCATAACGTCACGTTATCTAAAACCTTGTGAACACCTCTAATAGGTTGTTTATTATGAAGGGCCAAACCACTGGACTGATTTTGAACGTGATGGGCTATCGCTCATGAATTGTGATTGATGGGCTGATCATGGTGGTTTGTAGTGTTTTAGTTGCCTGTTGCTTTGAGTATGAAAGATTGAAAGCTGCTTTATATGCGTACACAATTATGTTTTCTTTGCTTTAAATAAGACGTTCATATCTTCTCTCACTTATTAGGTTCTATTTTGTTGTTCATTGGTCAAGTCTTCATATATTCAAAGATTGCAAAGCATGATGATCGATATTTCAGTCTTGCATTTCAATATAGTTAAAGATTTTTAAGAAGGTAATGTGGAGACCATCCAAGTTTACAAAAAGTTTAGATAGAGGCCACTCATTTATTATAATAAATGTTTGTGTTCGTTTACGCCAATTTATATACAAAAACTTCAAAGCATAAATATGCAGCCAACCTCTAACTTACCAGGGCAACATGAATGATAAGTCTAAATGGAGGTTAAAAATGAAATTTCGCGATTAGTTTTTTTATGTGCATAATTTCAATATGTTAGTGTTGGTTTAAGTTTGTCGTTCAAATAATGATTCGGATTATATTTAATCGATATTGGTGTAAACAAAAACAAATATATATTTAAGGACTTATAAGTTAGTTTTAATAAGCATATGACATATATGTGAAAAACTTAAAAATTAGATGATCTACTCGCATAGTCGCATATATCATTTTTAAAGCATGATGTTGGATACCTTAGTTATTAGACCACCCACAATTATGGTGATTGTGCCCATTGCCATCATTTCAGCATTTGCTTTCATCAACCACCAAACCAAGTACACAAATATAACTCACACAAAAATAAACATACCCGCATTACAAACATCAATGAAGATAATATAAAAGTTTTTGGAATATGAGGTTTTAGAGTAGCTCACTGAGATGAAACTTCTTAGAGAAAAATATTCTTAAATAATGTTTTTTTTTTGCACATGGGGAAAAATTTTCTAATAATAAAAACACCTTTTGTTTATTAAACTTCCTATTAATACTAAAACTTTAAGAAAAACTTTAAGAAAAAACAGTCACAAAACCACCACAGCTTCAAGATCTAAAAAATATTTCAGATCTAAAAACTTTAACAACGAAAAATATACCAGTCACAAAACCACCACAGCTTCAAGATCTAACAAGTTTTACACTTGTTAGATCATACTTTCAAGATCTGAAATCTTTTCAAATCATTAAAAAAAGTAAAGATTTTTTTTAACCAACCTCAAGATTATTTCCAAAACACCTTCAGCTTCAAGATCTAAAAATATTTCAGATCTAAAAACTTTAACAACGAAAAATATAACAGTCACAAAACCACCACAGCTTCAAGATCTAACAAGTTTTACACTTGTTAGATCAAACTTTCAAGATCTGAAATATTTCAGATCTAAAAACTTTAACAACGATAAAGATACCACTCACATAAGTAAGCGTTTTTTTTAACCAACCAAAGATTATTTCAAAAACACCTTCAGTTTCCACATCTAAAAAGATTTCAGATCAAAAAACTGTAACAACGAATAAGATACTAGTCACAAAACCACCACGTCTTAACAATATGCCCATTCAGATTCAAGATCTAACAAGTTTTACACTTGTTAGATCAAAGATTTTAGATCAAAAATCTTAAGATCTACAATTTTGTTAGAGAGAGAGAGTGGTAATACCACCAAGTGAGAGAGAGAGAGAGAGAGTTTTGCCAGAAGAGAGAGGCAAAGGACAACGAATATCACCAGCAAAAGACAGAGAAACCATGTGCGCACACACGGTTTCAAAATGAAACGCGTAAACACCTTAAGCACCACACACGTATACACACAAAAAAAACACACACACACGTCTTTGATTTAAAAAAAAGAGTTTATAAAAAGTTTTTAAAAGTATTTATAAGAAGAGTTTATAAAAAGTTTTTAAAAGTATTTGTTTTAAAAGTTTTTAAAATGTTATAAAAGTTTTTAAAAGGTTTTGTAAGAAAATGTATTTCTAAAAAGTTTGTAAAAAAAATTAATAAAAAGTATTTATAAATAAAAAGATTGTATTAATAAAAAGTTTTATAAAAGTTTGTAAAAAATTTGTATTAATAAAAAGCATTTATAAAAGTTTTTATCAAAGTTTTTAAAAAGTTTTTTATAAAGGTTGTTGTGTTTTTATATTGTATAGGTGTTCGGTACTGAAGTTGATTTAATTAATTGGGTGCGATCTACTGCTGAATCGATTGGTTTTGTTATTGTTATTGGAAAAAGTAAAACAGATAGGGGCTATAAGTACTCTATCGAATTTTTGTGTTCTAGACATGGGACGTCTTCACGTGAAGGTTTAGAAGATGAACTTCAACGGCAGACTAGTACCGACAAAATTAATTGCCCATTCAGATTACTAGCGAAATTTATAAAACGTCAAAATGGTTGGATATTGAGGGTTAAGTGTCCGGGGCATAATCATATTTTTCCAGACTCGTTCCATGGTTTTTCACAGGCCATGCGATTAAAAGAAAGTGAGTTAGTTTTTGTGAGGCAGATGACAAAACAACATGTAGCACCACGAATTATACTTTCTTCACTAAAAGAGATGGATCCTAATAACGTGTCTACCATTAAAACGGTGTATAATGCACAAGAAAAGATACGTCGCGACAGTCGTGGTGATTTGACTCCGATACAACTGCTTTTAGTACATTTGCAGCGTAAAGGTTATACATATTACCCTAGGATAAATGACCACACAAATGAGCTGGATGAAATATATTTTGTTCACCCGACGTCATATGCCCTGTGGACAACATATCCGAAAATCATGCTGATGGACTCCACATACAACACCAACATGTTTAAACTGCCATTCTTTACAGTTGTTGGGGTTACTCCAACAAACACAACATTCTCAATGGCGTTTAGCTTTTTGGACAAGGAAAAAAAGCCAAATTTCAAATGGGTGTTGGAATGTGTTAAGTTGGTGATACAAGAACAATATTACCCGCGGGTTATCGTCACCGATAGAGATTTAGCGTTGCTTGGGGCATGCGCAGAAGAATTCCCAAACGCTAACAGATTACTTTGCCGATGGCATATCAATCAAAATGTGCTAAAGCATTGCAGACACAGATTCGATACGTTAAAGGAGTATGAGTCCGTTAGATTGACATGGGATTCGATGATTACAGCTCCGACCGAAGAAGTGTTCACGCATTATTATCAGCACCTACATGGTTTATTGGTCCGAAAAAAGGGTACTCGAATTGTTATTTAATAATACATTTTTCCGGTATTATTTAATAAATAACTACTCGAATTGTTTTCTCACTTTAGTAATTCTTTGTTTTCTCAGATGTTTTCCGGTATTTTCGTAACTGGCTGCGAGATTACGATCGCATATTTGTGTCGTACATTACCGATCAATATCGCAGCTTCGGCCAGACAACAACATGTAGAGTTGAGGGTCAACACGCGCTGTTGAAGTTATACTTGGGCTCCACACAGTCCAGCTTAGACACGTTGTTGTGTTCGGTCGACAAGATTATAGCTGCGCAAGAAACTGCGATACGAGCCTCTTTGAATACAAGCAAAATCAAGAAACTGCATGCTTGTAAGAGCACTCTATTTAACAAATTGCGGTCAATACCGATAATTTTAACAAGTTCCTTTTTTCGAATACAGGATTGCCAATTCCGCTTGATTATGTTGATAATTTTTGGAGAACACTAAGCGTTCCCTGGCCTGTTGTCCGAAATACTCAAGAGCCTGATGAGCCTGAATATCCTCAAGAGCCTCAAGGGCCTGAAGAGCCTGAATATTTTTCTTGTCAAGATGACGTACAAAAATTCCAAAGTGTTTATACCAGAGCATCGTCGTTTGTGAAAAAAAAATATGTTAAACAGGCTCAGAGGTATATACGCTCTTGAATCTGTGTCAGCCCAACAACCTGCTGTTAAAGAAAGTAATCGTGGACGTCCGAGCGCAAAGGACAACAAATCCAAGTCTAAACCAAATATCCCGAATTTGAACGAAGAACCCCCCACAAGGCACCGCAGAAGCTACACAAAACCTAAAAAAGTCCCAGACGTAAATAAAGAATCTGCGAGACACAGTTCTTATGTGGAAGAGCCTTCTAACGTCCCAGACTTAAACGAAGGACCTAACGAAGGACCTAGCGAGGGCGACTTAAGACACCACTTGTACGTTCGAGATTACTTTAGCGAATATTGTATGGCTGAAATTCCAGCTCTTTTCCGACGCTGGATCCTAGGGATCTTTAACGTGGATGGTGATGGAAATTGTGGCTATCGAGCTCTTGCCGTAGGTCTTGGCCATCAGCAAGAAATGTGGCCCAGAATTCGAGCTCTTGCCAGGGAAGAGGTAGACAATAACGAGGAAGTTTACAGAGAAATGTGGGGTGATTATTTTACATATACACGTAACTCGATGAATTGGTTTAACAGTGCAGCACCCCGGCGTTATTGGATGATTATGCCAAAAACGGGATTCGTTATTGCTACAGCTCTTAACCGTCCTATTGTATGTATAACCAATTCACAATCTCTTTTGTGTCTTCCGCTGAGAGGTTCTCCCGATTCAGCAGAAATATTGTCTCCCGTTGTGATTCTTCGTGTGGGGGACGACCAATGTGCTCACTTCGTTCTTGCGGTTCTTGATGAAAACTCACCACTCCCGTATAATCACCCACAATGGAGATATTTTAGAAATGCCGTGGTCGCGCCATGGGAACATGTGTTTACTCAACGACAGAGGATGTTTAGATATACGTAGAAAACGATTATTGATTTATATTGTAAATGACAAAACATGTATAGACGATTACTGATTTATATCATAAATGACAAAACATGTATAGACGATTACTGATTTATAGCAAACGACTCGTCATCTTTTGTTACAGATTTCTGCTCCTGCTCCGGTTCTTCCTCATCTTTTGTTACAGGAATCGGATGACATTCAGTGGAGGGACATTCATTGTGTCAACCACACACCCGCTCGTGTTGAGAGTCCAGATTATGTGCTTTCTTCACAATCTTATGTGCCTCCCTCTCCAGCTATATCTCAAGCTGCAGATGAGGACAATTTTATACACCGTCCTCCGGTTCTTCCTCATCTTTTGTTACAGCCGTCTCGCGTTGACGAGTACGAGCGAGAGATTGACGGATTGAGGAGACGCATTTCACAGTTAGAGTCTCGTGTGGGACAGATGGCAGCATCATTGGAGCGACTACGCCTCGGGCGTGATTGATCTTAGTTTCTAGTTATATTGTAATTTTGTGAACCATGTATCAACTATTAATCTATAACAAGATTGGTTATTTATGTATTCGAAGCTTCTAATTTTGTGAACCATGATATTACTAATTTATGTTGTGAATAATTATACAAATTCTTTTGGCCAGATGCAACAAGAAAATCCTTTCTTATGTCGTTGTCAACGTGGATTAATAATTGAAAGAACATCTCACAAGCCCAAAACTTGTGGTCTGAAGTATTATGCATGTCCTTTGTCAAAGGTAAATAATTAAACGTTTGCTTATTTGCGTAAATATATCAATAACTTGTTTGTTTAAAATACATTTCTTATAATTGTTTCGTCATGTAACAGTCAGGGACTAAAGACTATGGGTGTCGATACTTCATGTGGAAGGAAATATTTCAACAAAAGTACTTTGGTGAAGCCTCTTCTTCAACGCAGTGCTCAAACTGCGAAACTAAAGATACAACGATCAACATGCTATTGGCTGAAAACAATTTGTTGCAGGCAAAAATAAAGGCGTTGGAGGCATCACTGGAATTGGCAAGAAATCTAGTTGATCACGCATGTCAGCCGAGTGGAATACTCTATGAGCTTATAGATGACATTAATAATCTTCATGTGGAGTAGATTTCGTTGTAATATTAGTAACATTTGTTGTTATACTTGTTTAATGTTTTAATGTCTAATGTTTTATTGTAATATTAGTAACATTTGTTGTTATACTTGTTTAATGTTTTAATGTCTAACATTTGTTGTTATACACAATTAAAAAACATAACGTAAACTAAATACCATATAAAAACACTACACAATTAAATACACTATACATAAAAAAATACTACACAAATTAAATACACTATACACACTATACACTACACAAATTAAATACACTATAAAAAACACAACACACACAATTATTAAAAAAAAAAAAAAAAAAAAAAAAAGCAAAAAAGGGCGCCGCCGTACGGAATGGGGTCCACCTTACTTGAGGTGCCTGCCAAGGATTTCATGGGGTGCCTGCGTAGGCCACGCCTTTACATAAACTAAAGATATATTGAGTAGCTCTCTTTATCGAGAATGACGTTATTAGTCACAATGTCATCATTCACACCTGACACCACTCGCCTTCCAAATTAGAAACCCAAATATAATCACAAGTCTTTATTTTATGATTCATTTCTTTCTCTTTCATAAAGTTTATATGAATATGTGATGTTTCATGTTTACGATCAATTAGTACATGACAACGACTTGAGATTTTGCTTAATTAATTTAAACCGGAAACTGTCTGTCGGAGGGGACAATCAAGCTCCGGAATTGGTAGATACTTGAGGTCTTGTGGGGTAAATATCCTGGGTTATGACTTACAGGGTACAGGGTGAAAGTTGAAAAAAATTAGGATGATCTTCTAGCTAAGGGTATATTGGTCCATTCGCATAAATATTATGTGCAAGAATCAATTTCTTCCGTGTAAATATCAACACCCTAATAACTATTAGACAACAAAATATATATTTAACGTTCATGTTTATCTTTATTATGTGGCTTTTGGGCAAATACGTGTAAAAACGTACCCTCTCGGTTTCAATATGCGAATATCTTCACCAAAAGTCTTCCAAAAACCTTATTTTCTGAGTTTTGTTTCAGTTTGAACGATCGAATTCCTCACGTTTCAACTGCAAGAGAATATTAGCCAAATAATATAAACACTATACATATGCTATTGTCTAATAATAACAGAAATGAGGAATAATATTACACACAAATAAGTAATATTTTCATAAGAATTTGTATAACAGGTGTAGGGCTGAGCAAAACCGACCGAAACCCGACAAGCCCGACTAACCGACCGACCCGATTAGAGCCCGAAACCGAACCGACTAAAAACAGGTCGGGAGTCGGTTTTGAAAATCATGGTATATCGGTATCGGGTCGGGTCGGTTAAAAAACCCGCCTTTATCCCGTTTTACCCGACAAGCCCGTTTGTAATTAGGTCTACGAGTTGACCAAAGTAAAAACTAAACGCCCCCTCCCAGTCCCCATTATTCTAATCAAACGAAATCAAGAAAAACCCAATCCAAAAAACCCAATTCGCTTGACCAAGAAAAAGATTGATTCAATCTCATCATCTCAAAACCCTAGTATGCTAGTATGCTACTGTGGATCTTTTGGACATAATGCAAATATTGCAAAGTTTGTAATGCTACTGATGTGGGATTGCAAATATTGGAGTAGGCGTGGAAAGTGGAATTGCAATATTGGAGTAGGCGACGTGGAAAGGGATTGCAAATATGCTAGGTTATGCTACAGATTTTAAGATGGTGTAATAATTGGACTGGGCCTGTATTGTTGTACTGGTCTTCATCTTCTTTAATTCGGGATGGGCAAAAAAAGCCCGAAACCGACCGACCAATCCCGAATAATACCGAACCGAACCGACTACCATTCAGGTCGGGAGTCGGGCAGAAGTTTTTGGTTATCTCGGTATCGGGACTAGGCGGGTCGGGTCGGGGCGGGTCGGGATCCGGCCCGATGCTCAGCCCTAAACAGGTGCATATATAACACTGGTTAAATGTATATAAAAAAACATTGAGTACACTAAACTAAAAACAACTTTAATCCAGATAACCTTTTTTTTTAAAATTAATGTGCATTAAAATAATTTATTTGAGTTTTGTTAATAACATTTAACCAAGTGATGTTAGACATACTCTTTTAGTATAACGAGGCTTTATTCAACCCGTGCGATGCACCGATTGTGTCTAATATTTCATAAAATTTATCAGAGAAAGGAAAGTCGTTGCGCGTCAGCGCATCCGTTTTCTTGCTCGTTAGCGCCCTTCCTTCAGCTGGTTTCGCCTTATCTATTCATCTCTTTTTTCAAATGGAGATTTAGGGATCTCTCTTGTTCATAGATTTTGAAACCAGACGATTTTTCTTTTCTCAACGCAACTCACAAAGTTGTTGTTACATAAGGGGCAGGTCGGGACTCTGGATGATGGGCAAATAAGTCAAAATATGTAATGTTTTGTATGTGTCACATTGAGTTGATCCGAAACACTTCTAGAACCAATTGGTCCATTCTTAAAGTGATAAGTTACATGAATAAAATTATTTAAGGAAGCTCTATGCTTTAAAAATTCACATTGTCAACTTTCATCTCATTTTATTCTTTTGATCTGCTACATATCATAACTACATAAAGGCCACTTAATGAGACTACAAACACCATATTAATATAGGGAAAATGATAAAAAAATGCATCGAACTTGACACTTGTTGTCATTGTGTGTAGTCAACTATTTTTTTTCATTGTAACACAAACCTTTTGAATTTTTGTCATTGTATGTAGCCAGTTAGGTGAATTTGTGTTATTGTATGTACCCAGTCAGGCTTAGCGTTACATCGTTAGTCCTTATTTACTAACGGTCGTTAGTAAATAACTTAAAATTTCGTTCTCTTACGTTTTTATTCGTTTTCATCCGTTATTATACGTTTTCGTCCGTTTTTACACTTTTTCGTCCGTTTTATACATTTTGGTCCAATGCTTTCATCCGTTTTTTACATTTTCGTTTGTTTACTTAAGTTTTCGTACGTTTTCTTACGTTTTAGTCCGTTATTATACGTTTTCGTCCGTTTTTATACTTTTTCGTCCGTTTTATACATTTTGGTCCAATGCTTTCATCCGTTTTTTACATTTTCGTTTGTTTACTTACGTTTTCTTACGTTTTAGTCCGTTATTATACGTTTTCGTCTGTTTTTATACGTTTTCATCTGTTTTCTTACGTTTTCATCCGTTTTTATGCGTTTTGTCCCTTTTTTTACGTTTTCATTCGTATTTATACGTTTTTCATCCGTTTTCTTACGTTTTCAACTGTTTTTATACATTTTCGTCTGTTTTTTTAAAGTTTTCGTCTGTTTTCTAACATTTTCATCTTTTTTTATACGCTTTCGTTGGTTTTCTTACTTTTTCGTTCATTTTATTACTTTTTCGGACGAAAATGTATAAAACTTAAGAATACGGACAAAAACGTATAAAAATGGATGAAGGTGTAAGAAAACAGATGAAAACTTAAAAAAAAGACGAAAACGTATAAAACAGATAAAAACAGACGAAAACATATAAAAACATACGAAAACGTTAGAAAATCGACGAAGACATTTAAAAACTGACGAAAACGTATTAAAACGAACGAAAAAATATAGAACGGATGAAAAACGATTGAAAACGTATAAAAACAGATGAAAACGGACGAAAACGGATGAAAACTTATAAAAACGGACTAAAACGTATAAAAGCGAATGAAAACGTATAAAAGCGGATGAAAAAGTAAGAAAATGGACGAGAATGTAAGAAAACAGACGAAAACGTAAAAAACGGGAAAAAGCAACGGACGAAAAAGTATAAAAAACGGACAAAAACGTATAATAACGTATGAAAACGAATAAAAACGTAAGAGAACGAAATTTTAAGTTATTTACTAATGACCGTTAATATAAAAGGACTAACGATGTAACGCCAAGCCTGACTGGGTACATACAATAACACAAATTCACCTAACTGGCTACATACAATGACAAAAATTCAAAAAGTTTATGTTACAATGAAAAAAAAATAGTTGGCTACACACAATGACAACAAGTGTCAAGTTCGATGCATTTTTTTGTCATTTAACAGATAAATAAACTTTATGAGTAAGCATAAGTTACAATTATTGTTAGAAGACGATGATGGCAAATGTGTAGCAACATTTAATGTTGTCGAATCAGTCATTGATAGTATCAACCTCATTGTTTTTTTCCCTTTCATTGACTTTATAGTTTAATTATTGTTGTTGTCTTTTTTTCTTTTTGTTATTCTTAATTTCTCAAAATTTAGGATTGCTTAAGATGGTCTCGTTATATTATTATAAATTTACATAATTAATTAATTTTTTAATAAACCAACAACCATAAAAAATTCAATCAATCTGCCCTCCCACAATCTCGGTCAAAAAGCAAAAACCCACACGTCACATAGCATTGCGATATTGTGTAAAATTATTTGCTACATAACGTTTAGCGTTAAGTTATGAAATGAAGATAAAAGTATCTATTTGAACAAAACGGGCATCGTAATAATGAGAACCTTTATAAAAGTGTGTAGTGTTATTAAAAACACAAATTGAATGTATTTAATTATTTGATAAATAGGATGGGAACCTTTATAAAAGAGTGTGCGCGTGTAGTGTTATATGTCACTATGTATTCCATTAAGTTATATATCACTTCCATTAATTGAAGCACAACAATGAACTTTATTGCATGGTTATGATTCATTATATTAGAAGTTTCTCTTAGTTGTTAAAATCACATTAAAAGCACCCTCCAAATCAGCATAAACACAAATGACATTGTCCTTTTATGATTCCAGAAACAAAAAACAAAACTAATTTTTTAGTTCGACTTTTTAATTTTCTGGACAAAGTGAATGAGTATAAAAAATTGTTGCCTAACAATGAACTTGTATTATATATTGTGTTTGAAGACAATATATTGAAGAAAATATATCATTGGCCATGTTATATGCAAGAAAACGAGTATTCACACAACTAGTTTCTCACAAATAATACCTAAATCAAATCAAATATTCGCTTATGCCAGTATGCGTTGTGTGCAGATTCCACGTTTCACGAGATAACTTTCTCGTTTTCACGCCAAATGAGCTCAGGAATATTCGTAAATGAAAAATAGGCATAATTCCCCGTAAAATACATATCTGGAAAAGTGCGGGTTGTCACAAAACCATTACACGACTCCTAAGCTTTTACATATACATCCACCAAATATGACTCTTAACAGAACCACTTATCCACCTCATGATAGTTTCGTTGCAAACATATGACAATCACTCTCCTTGCATGTATCTACCATGTTCAGTTAACTAGCAAAACGAAGCTAAATTAAGCAAAAAAATAGTCTCAAAATACAATAGTAACTCAACAAAACACCATGTTAGCCTGAAACAACAACCAAGTCGACCTCTAAGTAGGCGGTTTTCGAACACTACCGGCTCCCAACTTCACTACAATGATTCCAAATCTCACCTATACTTTATCGATACATTTTTTATCATTGGCGAATCCTGTCAAGTTTTAATGTTAACCACATTTTAACTTATGTCAGAAAAATTTGCTACACATGTTTTGCTTAAATATGCTTCTGATATGTCATGTATAACTCTCAACAATGTATTAAACCAAATCATTGGATCATGCTACCCATTGCACCAATCAACCCATTACATGGCTCCTAAGCTTTTTCAAATACACCCACAAAACATGCCTCTTATCAGAACCACCTATTCACCTCATGATATTTTGGATGCAAACACGACAATCACTCTCATTGCATGCATCTACCATGTTTAATCAACCACAAAAACAAACATAAATTAAGACAAAAAAAATATGGAATTAGAACAATAACTCAATAAAACACCATATTAGTCCAAAACACCAACCAAAATCAATTACATGATGATGATTTAGGTGTAAACCCACGACCTTCACTCTTATTGCAGATATGTAACATGCCAATATCGAAACAAAACATTAACCAAACAAATCACCATATCAGTAAGAAAGACCAACAATAATGATCAACCATTAATATTACCCAATGATGGTCCGATTATAAATTTACAACTCTCACTCCCATTGCACGTATCTAACTTGTGACGCAAACAACAGAAATCAAGAATCAAATTAAGCAAAAAAAATCAAATTAAATCACTCGATCGTCGCCGTTTATGAAGCTACCCCAAAACTCAAACAACTGCAAAATTTAAGCAAAACCTGGAACCGAAAATACATGAAAAAATTCCAGTTTATGCGTGTGTGTGTGTGTGTGTGTGTTTATTTATTTTTATTTGTTAGCATTAGAAGTGTTGATCATCAATGGAATCAACGAGAAATCTCAGTGATCACCCCTTAGGGGGAGATTGTTAGGAATAGAAGTGTTGTTCCCTATTCACTATCGTATAAAAACAGTCAAGTATTTAAAACAGACTGATAGTGAATCAATGACTGAAATGACATAAGTGAAACACACTGATAAATTTTCATCTTAATATTCCTTATTAGAAATCAATCAAAAAGAATACATTACCCAAGTACTTACGGAACGGTACTTGGGATTGAAATCACAAAGTGTTGGTAACTCCTCACGAAGCTCAGGCTAAGTCTAAGCACAACTACTATGGAACCACTGAGCTATCTCAGGGAATGAGTTGTATTTGGAGGAGTGAAAGATGGCTTGTGTGTGTGTGTGTGTTTTATAATTCACAAGCTTAAATCTTTCACTCCATCTCTTATGCTATTTATACAAGTATGAGTTTTAACTTTATCCTAAGTGACAAACTGACAATTTACAGAAGACAAAATACTGATGTATTTTGTCTCTGTTTACAAAGACTATATTAAGTAAGAGAAAAGGTTGCTTTCCATAAGTCAGTGATGACACTGAGCCTGATAGTTTGCCATTCAGGGAAAGTTGACTTTGGTTGATAAGGACTTCGTCTTATCTGATTCAAACTTATCCCGCCTTATCCCGCTCATTCTTCAGTCTTCATTGCCTTCAGTCTTCTACTTCAGTTTGTCTTCAGTGTAAGTAGCTGGTGAGGAGTTTAGGGATTCAGTGAGTTATTGTCTTCACTCACTGAATCCACCATCTTCTTCTTGACTCAGTCTTCACCCCTTAAGTTCTGCCTTACTGAGTGGAGAGACTTCTTCTTCGCCTCTTACTGAGTATCCTGAAGATGGCTCACTGAGAGACTATGCACTCAACGACCTGTTAGTGTTTAAGGTCCTAAACACTTAGGGTATTTTCTATTCAAATCCTTGACTTAAGGGGTTTGGGTATTTACTGAACCCAACAGTCTCCCCCTATTTGGATATACAAATAGCCTAAGTGTTTGATCAGTGTAAGTGAGCAAATGGCTTCTTCTTATACTGAATGTACTGATGAACATAATAAGGA
Source organism: Chrysanthemum seticuspe (assembly GCA_019973895.1). NCBI lineage: Eukaryota > Viridiplantae > Streptophyta > Magnoliopsida > Asterales > Asteraceae > Chrysanthemum > Chrysanthemum seticuspe. The sequence goes on from BPTQ01000005.1 coordinate 239,298,213, forward strand.
ACATTGAATATTTTAACAAAACATACATCATTTATTGATCAATTACATAGTTCCTATCACTAGTACAAAAGATAAAACAAAATGTCATTCAAGATGGATCCCCAGTGCTTCAAGCTTAACCTTCTTCTTGAGGAGTGCTTCTTTGTAAGGGTGCTATCTTATCTTAGCATTCAGGTCTTTGCAGAACCTTTTGTTTTCTGGAGTATTGATTTGAGAGGCCACTGGTAGATAGCTTGCCATTGTAGGCACTCCTGCAAGATCTATGTCACTCCACCTTTGGAATGTTGGGTTTCCATAGACATCAATGAAGAAAAGTCCTCTTTCAGGCTTTTCAATGCATAAACAGTTTACAAACTTTACACCTTTAGGTAGCTCCCTATTGCATTCCAGGCCAGGCACTTTGATCTCAAGCTCGAACTCAACCCTCTTTCGTTTGCCTTGTGATGATTGAGGTTGAGATCCTTGAGGAGCAGTTAAGGCTGGCTGAATCTCCAGTTGTGCTGGTGCTTCCCTCAATCTTTCATACATTTTGCTGAGGTTTTTCATCAGCTCCTTAACCACAGCATTCTGCTTCTTTTCAATGATTGGACCAAGTTCATCGATTTCAGTGATCCCAAAGTCAGTGAATTTCATGGGATCATGAACCTCGAAATGTCTTTTATCATCCCCCTGTAGATATTCATTGCCAGTGGTTTGGATTTCGGAATGATTTTGACATCTGTGATTTTCTCAGGCCGCCTTCTGCTTGTCATTGACCAGTTGTAGGGGTCAATGTGGAAAACTAGAAGGGGGGTTAAATAGTTTTGCCGATTTTAAGTTAGTTTCAAAAACTTTAGATTCGTTAATATGTGAGATCTTATGGATGTAAAGAAAGTATAGATCTAATGACAAAGCAAGTAAATAAAGTAAAGCTAAGGGATAGAAATGACACAACCGATTTATAGTGGTTCGACTACAAGGACACCTTCTTTTCCCTACTCCACTCCCCGAGTCACCTACTCGAGAGTTCAAGCACTATGTCAACAAACTCCTTCACTTGGCGGAGAAGCCTTCACAACGTTGCTTACACCTTTTTCTGGTACAAAGCTAAATACCGAGTCCGTAACACGATGGACCAAACCAACACGACTATTACACAACAAGTATGTGAAATATCAAATACAAGATCTTCGCTACAGAAATATTGCGGAGGAACAAATCAATCAAGGACCCCTTGCTTGGATGACTTGTAGAATGCTCGTGATCTCGCCTTAGAGAAGGACCTATATGAGAATCACAATAGAAAGAAAGAAGAACAACTCTCTAGATCAAGTGATCTATATGTTAGAAGAGAATGAGAGTGTTTGAGAGATTTAGTAAGAAGAGGGGTGAGTTAGAATGAATAAATGGCTCTCTATTTATAGGCAATTTCTGTCACTGTTCCCCGGATCCTACGGATCCCTCCCACTTGGGATCCGTCTAGTGTAATCCTAGGGATCCGTGGGACGCTCCTCTTTGCCCATGGGTTTTTTGGTTATGGGTCATGGGTTATGGGTTGGTCCATGGGTTTTCTTAGATTCAATGTATCTAAAGTATACATTGTATCTATCCAACTTGGGTATGGGTTATGGTCCATGGGTTGTGGTTTTTACCCATCCTAATAAACTATTACAACAAATAATTGATTACAACATTTTTGTATTTAAATGGCTATATGTAAATGCTTTACAAAAATAACATGTATCCTTGTAATTGTACTTAAGATAACATTATATTTGTTATCAACAAAACACAAAGAGATCGCAAAATATTAATAAACGTTTTTACGGATTATTTGTATTAACAATCTCCCCCTTTTTGTTGATGACAAAACATAATGTTATGATGAGTAAAACTTAAGAATAGATGTATGTTTTGAAAGCCCCTAAGTTTTACTTCTTCTCCCCCTTTTTGTCGAAACAAAAAGTTAACCCTTGGAAGAAATAAACGCTAACTCCCCCTTGACTGTAGCTCCCCCTTGTTTGGGGCTTCAAGAGAAGAAAAAATAAAAATCCTACAAAAAGAAAGGTTAGTAACATGCTTAAATAATCTTGTGATTGACGAGAATCAAGATTGGGAGCCAAGGTATGTAAACAAGACCTTGTAATAAAACAACAAATTGTAGTGGTATTTATGCCATCTACAAGCATGTAAAAATAAGAACAAGACTTGTTCTTGAAAATGACTCAAAAAGAAAAAGTACTAAAAATAGAAAATAGTAATAATGATTCCTTCCATGCCTGCATAAGGTTATGGATGGAGGTTTCGATGAGTAATGGTATTGATGCGATCAAGGATGAGGTTGAGTATGAATCGCATTTCTTCCCTAACTTTTATTGCAATTTCCCTAGTGGATTGGCAATGTTCACAATGTAAGTGATGTGGGTAATGAGTACGGAAATATTTCGGGTTGTTTTGATATATGTGTTGCGGAAGTTGTGGTGGAAAAATAGGAAAATATGGATCAAAGTCCGGAATGATTGGAAGTGGTGGTGGAAAAGAACCTAGATGTTCTTGTAGTTTAATGGGAGCTAAAGGTGGTGATGTTTCAAGATCATTGAATATTGTGTTTGGAGAAGTTGGAGTACTCGTTGGTGATGAAGGAGGTGCTATAATGGAAGCATCTTGTGGTGAGTTAGTTGATGGTGATAAGCCATATGATGATGGTTTTCCTAAGCAACAAGAGCGGATGTAAATCCGTGCGGATATCCTAGAGTTTGATTTTGGTATTTTGGAAGGTTGAAGTATAAAGGTTTGGGTTTCATGAAGATGATTGTTTGTACTAGGTGATTCATCTAAAGAGTTAGTGAATGACATGGTGTAGTTTGTTTGTGAAGATGAGATGGATTATGCAAGCATTTTGGGAGTTCTATATATAGAAAAATAAAGCATTGTAATAAATGCTTGACCCAAAATGTGGATTAAAATCTAATGATTAGACATGAATTTAAGGCATGTGATCATGAGAACACAAGCATTAAAGAACATACTCCAAAAAAATAAAACAAATGTGGATTTTTCATCCAAAGAGAGAAAAATAGAAGGTAAAAACAGCTTCTGTCTCACGGATCCCACAGATCCTTCCCTTGAGGGATCCGTCCATCATAAAGGCTGGGATCCGTGGGTCTGGTGATTCAGGCAGCACGAAATTTTCCTTTTGGAAACATTTTTGCCTAGTGTGTGCCTATATGCAAACTATTTGGAGTTGCGGTTATCTCGACTCCTAAGAAGAAAAGAAAAATAAACTAGAAATGAAAAAGCATACTATTATGTGAGATAACCCGAAAAACACATACTTAGTACTTTGAGTACGTAATTTAGTGTTATCAATGCTCCTAATTCATTGTGGCTTAAATGAATGTACCCGAAAACACATATTAGTTATGTGTCCCCTTTAGCATTCAAAAGACATGAGATGCAATGAAAACGGGTTTTTACGTTGTATTAATAATGAAAAAGCGATTTGTCCTAGACGTGAGAAATTGCTTTTGTGAAATTGATACGGGAAGGAGTATCATTTTAGAAAGCATTTTGAAATACAAACGTTTTATCCTTTTGGCAGAAGGATGTGTATGTAACTCGTACTTATTTTGAAAGAAAATAAGAAAGTTATAAGTGAAAAACTTATCTTGGGTTTTGAAAATTCCCGTATTGTTTGTGATTTGTGCGTGAAATAGAGATCCTAGACTCAGAAGAAGAAGGCTGGTGTTTACATACCTTGTATAGTCAAAAAGTAAGTTACGACGTTTGTTCCATGAGACCAAGACCAAGACGAAGTAGGTTGAATTGTTCCCGCTTCAACGGTTTGGTGAGGACGTCGGCTATGTTGTCTTCGGATGCTACCTTCTCAATAGAGATGTTCCCCTTTTGAACATTGTCTCTTAAGAATTGATGACGAATCTCTATATGCTTTGTGCGAGAATGTAATACCGGATTCTTGCTTAGATCTATGGCACATTTGTTGTCACATAGGATGGCTATGTCGCTTAGATGAATGTCGTAGTCAACTAACGCTTGTTTCATCCATAGTGCTTGTTGGCATGCTTTGCCGGCGGAGACGTATTCGGCTTCGGTTGTTGATATTGCTAGTGCCGTTTGTTTCTTAGAAAACCAAGATGTTAAACAACATCCCATGAAAGTACATACCCCACTTGTACTTTTTCTATCAACGTAATCACCTGCATGGTCAGAATCTGCATATACAATTGTTTCTACTCCCGTGCCCTTAGGATACCATAATCCTAATTGTGTTGTACCCTTAATGTATCTAAATATCCTTTTTACGGCTTCTAGGTGTGATGTTTTAGGGTCTTCTTGAAACCTAGCACATTAGCAAACACTAAACATGATATCAGGCCTACTTTCCGTGAGGTAGAGAAGACTACCTATCATGCCACAATATTTAGTATTATCGACGGATTCGCCGTCTTCATCTTTTGTGAGTTTGGTGTCGGATGACATTGGTGTCCTAATTGGTTTCGACTCTTCTAGACCGAATTTCTTTAACATTTGCTTTATGTATTTAGATTGATTAAAGAATATACCATCTTCTACTTGTTTGATTTGTAGACCAAGAAAGAAACTAAGTTCTCCCATCATACTCATTTCGAACTCGTCATGCATGATTTTAGAGAAATCATCACACATGTCTTGACAAGTGGATCTGAATATAATATCATCTACATATATTTGCACTATGATTATATGTGACTCTCTTTTCTTAGTAAAAAGTGTGTTATCAACTAACCCTATGGTATAGTTGTGTTTAATTAGAAATGACTTGAGTCTATCATACCAAGCTTTTGGAGCTTGTTTAAGACGATAAAGGGCTTTCTTTAATTTATACACATGTTTAGGTTTTTCAAAATCGATGAAGCCCGGAGGTTGAGCTACATATACTTCTTCATTAATGAAACCATTTAGAAAAGCACTTTTGACATCCATTTGATAAAGCTTTAAATCATTAGCACAAGCATACGCAAGAAGTATTCTTATAGACTCTAATCTAGCCACGGGGGCATAGGTCTCATCAAAGTCTATTCCTTCTTGTTGGTTATACCCTTGGGAAATGAGTCTAGCCTTGTTCCTAGACACTACTCCGTTTGCATCTAATTTGTTTTTATAAACCCATTTGGTTCCTATTATGGTTTGATTACTAGGTGGAGGGACAAGTGTCCAAACATCATTAGAAACAAATTGATTTAATTCTTCTTGCATAGCCATTACCCAACTCTCATCTTTTATGGCTTCTTGTGTATTCTTAGGTTCTATGGTTGAAACGAAACAAAACAAGCTACTTTGGTTTTGAACTTGAGACCTTAATGTTCTTTCGTTTAGCTTTCCTATGACCTTATCTACGGGGTGATCTTTGGACTCTTTAATGTTTATGACTTCATCATTTAAAGGTTCTTCTTCTTCATTTATCTTTTTCTTTATTACTATAGCTTCCTTTCTACAATCTCATCATCGACAAGAGTTGGAGAGGGTTTGGGTGGACTTTCATCAAATTTTATATATAATGACTCTTCTACCTTTATTGTTTCTTTGTTTAATATGACGTAAGCTTTGCTATTTGGAGAGTAACCTAGAAAGATACATTCGGTTGATTTATGATCAAATTTTGTAAGGTAATCTTTAGTGTTAAGAATAAAACATTTACTACCAAAGACTCTAAAGTGATCTAAAGTAGGTTTTTTGCCTCGGAGTAACTCATATGGAGTTTTACCTAAGATTGGTCTAATTAAGACTCGATTGAGTATGTATGTTGAAGTATCAATGGCATTGCACCAAAACTTTTGAGGTATAGAATGCTCATTAAGCATGGTTCGACTCATTTCTTGTAGGGTTCTATTCTTTCTTTCTACTACCCCATTCGATTGTGGAGTGCGTGGAGCTGAGAAGTTGTGAGTAATATCATTAGCGTCACAAAAAGCTCCGAATTGCACTTCATTATCGAATTCCCTACCATGATCCGTCCTAATAGACACTATAGGACTTTCTAGTTGTCTTTGGATTTTCTTGCTTAATATTTCAAAATAATTAAACGTTTCCGTTTTGTTCTTTAAAATTTTTGTCCATGTATACCTAGAGTAATCATCCACTATGACCAAAGTGTAGTAGTTGCCTCCATAACTTTGGATAGCGGATGGACCAAATAAATCCATATGTAGTAATTCTAGACACTTAGTTGTAGACACCATGTTTTTAGCTTTATGACTAAAATGGACTTGTTTTCCTACATTACAAGCATCACAAAAGTGATGTTCATATTTTAACTTAGGTAGATCTCTTACTAGATCTTTAGATGATAGCGATTGAAGAAGTCGCATGGTTGGCGTGACCCAATCTTCGATGCCATAAGGTCGAAGTATCATCCATAGAGGTAAGACATAACTTGTCTTTAGGTTCATTACCGATTTTAATGACATAGACTCCATGTTTCCTAATACCTCTTCCTATGGTTATGCCATTTTTTAATATCTTACTACCGGTTTCGGTAAAAAGTACATTGCACTTTTTATCACATATTTGTCCTATACATAAGAGGTTAAAGTTTAGGTTTTCTACGTGACACACATCGTTAATGGTTAGAGATTTGTTAGAAATCGTACCTTTACCGATGATTTTACTTTTGCTATTTCCAAACACCACATTACTTCCATTGAAGGATTCATATGTGGAGAATAGATCCTTATTGCCGGTCATGTGCCTTATGCACCCGCTATCCTTGACCCATTCATCCGGGTCTAGGTCGACCTTTAAGCACACCTAAGAAAACAATTAACTCAAAAGTTTGGTCCCTATTTGTTCATGGGTCCATTAGTGTTAAACATTCCATTCATGTTAGACATGTATGGATAAGATGAGTATGCATTCCATGGAGCAAAGTTTTGAAAGGGAAAACCATTTTGCATATTTGGGTTCCATCCCATTTGATGGTTACTTCTTGGGTAAACATTATTAGGTCTCCTAGATGGATTAGGTTTTGAGAAAGATGGAGTTTTGTTTCTTGTAAAAGTAGGATTATATTTTGGAGGTGGTTGTCTAGTGGTGACATGAGTTGGTTTCTTCCTATTAACGATAACAAACTCAGTTCTAGATGAAGAAGCTAAGTTATTACCACTGTTTGCTACAGCAGACCCACGGATCCCTGGCTTAACACTAGCCGGTTCCCTTTTGATGGGATCCGTGGGATCCGCCACAACAGTGGCTGGTTTTTCTAGTGCCTTAACAAATTGTGTTTCTTTGTTTTCACTAGTTGATGGATCAAGTTGTTGAATACCTAAACCTTTTTGGTTGTTGCCAGTTTTAACACTATCTAATATCATATCTAAAGTGTTCGTACTCATTCTAGCAATTTTAGAATCTAGTTGATCAACTAGTGTTTAAAGTTGAACGCAAAGTTCACGTTCACCACTTTCTATTTTACCCTTTTCTAAACATTTTAGTTTTACTTTTAATTCTATGACTTCTTTATCTAAACGTTGGTTTTGATTTTTTCAAAGCTTGTTTTTGTTAATTAGTTTTAAGCTAATATTGCATAATTTGTCATATTCATTATGCAATGAGTCGTCATCAAGTGATGAGCTACTATAGTATTCGTGACATGCCTCGTCATTTGCCATGAGACAAATTTCTTCGTCCTCCTCGTCGCTCATTCCCCACGTGCCGCTCACGAACGCCTTTTGATCATCCCGTTTGGGACACTTACTAATCAAGTGGTTTGGGTCCCCACATTTAAAGCAAGTACGATCATCTTTTGGCTTCTCGTCCTCTTTGCTTTTCCGAAATCCTTTCTTATCGTCATACGGTTGTTTGACGTATCTTCCCTTCCTTCTAAAGAACTTTTTAAAGTCCCTTACCGCCATAGCGTACTCCTCATCATCACTAATCGAAGAGGAGTTCTCTTCATCGCTTGAAGCCTTTTTGGCTTTAAGGGCAAGAGATTTGTGTTTCTCTTTCACCTTTGAGGCTTCGGAGTCTTTAGCAAGGACAAGCTCGTAGACTTTTAGCTTGCCTATGAGTTCATCAAGGGTGAGGATTGTCAAATCTTTTGACTCTTCGATTGCCGTCACCTTGGATCTCCACTTTGATGGAAGTGCCCTTAGATATCTCCTAACATGGTTACGGCTAGAAAAAGATTCATCAAGTTCTTGTAAAGATGTAATAATAGTATTGAAGTTAGCAAATGAATGATCTATAGTTTCCTCATCCGATATTGAAAATTGTTCATATTGTTGAACAAATAAATCAATTTTATTATTTTTAACTTGTTGATTACCTTGATGAGTTACAACTAAAGAATTCCAGATTTCTTTAGAGGTTTTAAGCATAGAAATTCTTTCGAATTCCTTTTTGGGTAAAGCATTATACAAAACCATTTTAGCTTCACTATTTTTAGAAAGCTTTTTCTTCATTTCATCATTTAGTTTATCATGAGGTATGTTAACTAAATTTCCTTTATCATCATTTGAGGTAGCCACAAAATCGCCTTCAACAATAATGTACCAAAGATCAATATCTTTAGACTTCACATATGTTTCGAATCTATTTTTCCAATATATAAAACCATTAGTTTCAAGTAGTGGTGGTTGTTGCATAGATTACCCTTCCTTGTAATTTTCAGAACCCATAGTGATCGAAAAGTTTTTAAAATACAAATTTACTTTAAAACTTTTATAAACTTAGCTCTTGATGCCAATTGTGGAAAATTAGAAGGGGGGGTTGAATAGTTTTGCCGATTTTAAGTTAGTTTCAAAAACTTTAGATTCGTTAATATGTGAGATCTTATGGATGTAGAGAAAGTATAGATCTAATGATAAAGCAAGTAAATAAAGTAAAGCTAAGGGATAGATATGACACAACCGATTTATAGTGGTTCGGCTACAAGGACACCTTCCTTGCCCTACTCCACTCCCCGAGTCACCTACTCGAGAGTTCAAGCACTATGTCAACAAACTCCTTCACTTGGCGGAGAAGCCTTCACAACGTTGCTTACACCTTTTTCTGGTACAAAGCTAAATACCGAGTCCGTAACACGGTGGACCAAACCAACATGACTATTACACAACAAGTATGTGAAATATCAAATACAAGATCTTCGCTACAAAAATCTTGCGGAGGAACAAATCAATCAAGGACCCCTTGCTTGGATGACTTGTAGAATGCTCGTGATCTCGCCTTAGAGAAGGACCTATATGAGAATCACAATAGAAAGAAAGAAGAACAACTCTCTAGATCAAGTGATCTATATGTTAGAAGAGAATGAGAGTGTTTGAGAGATTTAGTAAGAAGAGGGGTGAGTTAGAATGAAGAAATGGCTCTCTATTTATAGGCAATTTCTGTCACTGTTCCCCAGATCCCACGAATCCCTCCCACTTGGGATCCGTCTAGTGTAATCTTAGGGATCCGTGGGACGCTCCTCTTTGCCCATGGGTTTTTTAGTTATGGGTCATGGGTTATGGGTTGGTCCATGGGTTTTCCTTAGATTCAATGTATCTAAAGTATACATTGTATCTAACCAACTTGGGTATGGGTTATGATCCATGGGTTATGGTCCATGGGTTGTGGTTTTTACCCATCCTAATAAACTATTACAACAAATAATTGATTACAACATTTTTGTATTTAAATGGCTATATGTAAATGCTTTACAAAATAACATGTATCCTTATAATTGTACTTAAGATAACATTATATTTGTTATCAACAAAACACAAAGAGATCGCAAAATATTAATAAACATTTTTACGGTTTATTTGTATTAACGGTCAATTCTTTCTTGCCTGATGGCTGCAGCTCTCCTGTTCTTTTCATCCAATTTCTTTCTCATTTAAGCCATTTTAGCAGCCTGAGCATCCTTGAACTTCTATCCAGCCTGACCCTTTTGAAGCTTCTTAGGATCAATTCCAATATTCTCAGCTTCCTCGGCAACAACTTGTACCAGTGCTTCTTTGCTCTTTCTTTCTTCCTCAGCTAGTTTCTTTCTCCTTTCTTCCTTTGCAAGATAGGCACTTAGCTGTTGTGGAGTGAGCAGGTACTGAGTGTTGCCGATCATATGGGGAATCTTATCAGGCTCAGGTATTTGCATTATGGCCTTTCCTTTATCCTGGCCTGAAGAAGATGATGCTACCAAGGGTGTTGTTGTTGTTGTCATGATTGTTGTTGTTGTTGGTGGGACTGATGATATGGGTGTTGCTGAAACTGATGGGATTGATGATATTGGTGTTGCAGAGACTGGTTGAGCTGGCTCCCCCTCAGTGTGAGAGGGAGTCTCTTCAGTGGTCTTCTCCCCCTCAACTGTTGTTGCAACATCACTGAGAGCAAGAGTTGCCTTGGACACTGAGGGAGTTGGAGTGGTTTGACCTTTGAAGGCTTGGTAGATCTTCGTGACCATAGCCTTGATGTTAGTTGTATCCTTTTGAAGACCAGTGACTTTTTCTGCCAGATTAGCCTGAGATAGTTCCAAGGCAGTCATTCTAGGCCCAAGATTCCAAGCCATTGAAGATGATGCCTTAGCCAAAGTAGTCACCTGAGCATCCAAAGAACCCAGTGTAGCCTGAAGAGACTGAACTGAAGACTGAAGACCCTGAACATTGGCAGATTTGAGCATGTTGATTAGTTCAGTGAGGCCTGAGGAATTTTTCAAGTAGGCCTCAGTAGCCTCCAGTACTTTAGAGTTGAGTGTTGGGTCTTCTTTGACAGAATCCCAGATTTCATCTATCTTTGTGCCACAACCCTGAAGGTGCTTGAGAAATTTAACCAGGTTTTCATCCAGTCTGTGAAGATGTTGGTACATGAGAACTCTGTGTTCGTCAGTGTTTACATCAAAAGCATGCACCCCATCCTTCAGATCTGCATAGCTGGCAGCTGCTTTAGTGTGTTGATCCCATAAAGTTTCAGTAACCCCAGAATATAGCTTCCTTGAAGCTTTAGTGATCCACATAACCAGTTGCCTCTCTGTCAGTTGAAGAGTGCTGTCAAATTTTCTGAATTCTTCAGGACATGATCAAGAAAAAGAGTCAGAGTCATTATCTTCAGACTGGAAAGGTGACTCTATAGGCTCTTGTGGATCAGGCTGATGCTCTTATTCATTTTGAACATCAGCGTCCATTTCTTCTCCTGCTGATAGTATTTCATCTTCACTGTCAGCTTGTTCTTCATTAGAGAAAAGAATTTCATTGACCTCAGCAACTGTTAGTAAACCAGTGGTGGTGATGGGTTCCATATCAGCGGGTGGTATTAATCCCTCTGAGTCTTTGTCCCCCGTTGCTCCTTCAAGCACAGGTGGGTGTTTCCCAGTGCTATCCCTAGAAGCAGTGGCAGTGAGATCCCTATCAGTGGGTTGTTCATTTCCCTCTGAGTCTTTGGGATCATTCAGTTGGCCCTCAGACAAAAGCTGTGATTTGCGAATGTCATCCTTGGGCAGTGTGGAAGGCGCTCCCCTACCATCGGGTTGTATGTTTCCCTCTGGATCTTAGGTAGTAGTAGTTGGGACTAAGGGCATTGACTCTGATGTATTAGTGTCCTTCGTTGTCACCGAGGTGGATGTTGTTTGGTCTCCCTTAGGTGGCTGATCAGTTTGGGGCTTTCTTTGCCTTTTAGGCTGTGCTTCAGAAGCCTCAGGGCCCTGAGACTTGGGTTTGGTCTTAGTCCCAGTCTGAGACTTCCCCTTTCTCTTTTTAGGAGCAGGGTTTGGAGACACTGAGTCCCTTTGGTTGTTTACAGCAACCATATGGGCCATCAATTCAATTTCAGTGACTTGGGATGGGTCTTTTTGAAAATTTGATTGACTCAAGATACCAGGTAATGCAGTGTATTTGTATTCCTGAGGGTAATTGCAACATTTTTGAGATCTCCTACCCACTGTGGTGCAAAATGAAGAGACTGTGTTCTTGCCATTTCCATTGAAAGGTTTTTAGGGTTTTGAAAAATATTCTTGACAAGAACAATCAAGGTGTTTTGAGTCTCTTAAGTATTGTGATAAAAAACCTTTTGTAAATTTGTTACAGAGAAGATTTTCTTGTTAAAACAGGTTGATGATTTGAAGAACACAGAAATTTTCTGGGTTTGAGAAAGGATTTTGACAGCGTTTAGTTTCAGAAAATTATTTGTGTGTGTTTATGAGGTTTTGAAGGGGGTATTTATAGAGTGGTGAGAGGGGTAATTCTTGCATAAAATAGGATTTGTAAAGTCAGTTTTTGAAAACGTTTTATTTACCTCATTTAATGCGACCAACTCCACTACCCGCAGTAATTTCCCGGTTTTCAAGGGAACATTTGCAGTGCACAGTAAAAGTGCATTCTGCAGTAATAAAATATCCTTAGGATATTTCATGTGAGAGGAGGCATTTAATGCCAAGTGGGATGAGGAAGGTGTTGAGAGACCCTTGACTTTGATGACAATAAGATAAAGAGACATATATTCCCATATTAAATTGGTATTCTGACCAACCTAGGACATTTAAGTAACTGATACTTGGTGCATTTAGTTACTCATTCAATGCTCAATATCTAAAGTCAGGGTCCCTGAATGAGTCTTACTCATTCAGTGAGAAGGTTGTTTTGGGGTTTTGTTCATGGAGAATGGACCTTTTCAGAGAAAACTTACTGAGATTAGGATTGATTTTCAGTGTGATAACTTTCAATGTCAAGCATTCCTAATTCAGCTTTCAGTCTCCTGAAGGTAGGTTCATCTAAAGGTTTGGTGAAGATATCAGCAAGAGGATATTCAGTAGGGATGAAATTAAGTTCAATGTCTCCTTTCATTATATGATCACTGATGAAATGATATCTGATATCAATGTGTTTGGTTCTTTGGTGAAGGACAAGGTTGTTGGAGATTGCAATAGCACTAGTGTTATCACAGAAGATGGGCACCATTTTGTAATGGATGTCATAGGCACTAAGTTGACTTTTCATCCATAAAACATTGGCACAACATCTTGCAGCAACCACATACTCAGCTTCAGCTGAAGACATAGCCACTGATTGTTGCTTTTTAGCACTCCAATAAACCAGTTTTCCTCCAAGAAATTGACAGGACCCTGAGGTACTTTTTCTGTCCATGTTGCAGCCAGCATAATCAGAGTCAGAATATCCTTTGAGATCAAACCCTGAGCACTTTGGATAGTAGAGTCCAAGGCTAGGAGTTCCCTTCAGGTATCTGAGTATTCTTTTGGCTGCAGTGAGATGGGATTCTTTGGGATTGGACTGATATCTTGCTATTAGACATACTGAGAATTTTATGTCTGGTCTGGAAGCAGTTAGATACATCAGTGAGCCAACAATCCCCCCGAAATGGGTTTGATTGACTGATTTGCCAGTGAGATCAGGTCCAAGGTTGCTAGGAGGGACCATTGGTGTCTTCACTGAGGCACAGTCAGATATCTCATATTTCTTCAAGAGATTTCTGGTGTACTTCTCTTGACTGATGGAGATTCCTTTATCAGTTTGCCTGATTTGTAGTCCAAGGAAGTATGTGAGTTCACCCATTATGCTCATTTCAAACTTCTTTGTCATCAGTTTTTCAAACTGTTTGCAAATAGTGTAGTTTGTTGAGCCAAAGATGATGTCATCAACATATACTTGGACCAGTATCACATCTTGCTTTGTCCTGTAGATAAACAATGTGTTGTCTATCTTTCCTCTGACAAACTTGTTTTGAATCAGGAAGGCTGAGAGAGTTTCATACCATGCCCTGGGAGCTTGTTTAAGTCCATAAAGGGCTTTGTTAAGCTTACAGACATAGTCATGGAATTCACTGCTCTCAAAGCCAGGAGGTTGCTGAACATACACATCTTCCTTGAGTTCACCATTCAAAAATGCACTTTTTACATCCATTTGGTAAACTTTAAAGTTCATGTAGGTAGCGAATGCAAGGAAGATCCTGATGGCTTCCATTCTTGCAACAGGAGCAAATGTCTCATCATAGTCAATGCCTTCTTCTTGACTGTAACCTTTGGCTACAAGTCTGGCCTTGTTTTTAATGACAGTGCCGTTTTCATCAGTTTTGTTTCTGAAAACCCACTTCATTCCTATGACAACGACATCCTAAAGACATTTGATCAAGGTCATGACCTTGTTTTTATCAAACTGTTGAAGTTCTTCTTGCTTAGCCTGAACCCAGCTTGGATGTTTTAGGGCCTCATTGACACTTTTTGGTTCTATTTCTGATAGAAAATCAACATATAGACATTCATTGGCTGAAGCTGCAGTTAACTTGGCAGCCATGCTTCTAGTGAGCATGCCCTCAGTGGGTTCACCAATGATATTTACAAGCTCAATGTCCTGAGATTTTTTCCACTTACTTTGTGGTCTAGGATCTGAGCTAGAGGAGGTCACTGGAAACTCAAGAGTAAGTTCAGGTTGAGGAGTCACAAGATCATTAAGATCATCTGTTGAGAAGCTTTGTTCAGGTTGGGGGTTCTTGAATCACAGGTTCCTGAACATTTGGTTCAGTATTACCTATCCAAGTAGGGGCTGATTGATTATCAATGATTTCACTGATGGTTGGTTGAGGAAGGTTGTGGGGCAAGACATAGTATGAGATGCCAGCATCAGCTTGATAGGATGAATTGATTTCAGTGTTGAACTCATCAGGAGGATATCTTGTTGAGTCATCAATTCCTATTTCCTCCACTGAGGTATTGGTGAATCTGATGCTTTCAGAACTTTCATCAAAGGTGACATGAAAGGTTTCCTCAACTTGTTGTCTACTAGTGTTAAACACCCTGAAGGCTTTAGAGATCAGTGAGTAACCTAGGAAATATCCATCATCAGCTTTTGCATCAAATTTGCCTAGGTGATCCTTGTGGTTGTGAATGAACACAGGACACCCAAACACATGAAAGTAGTTGATATCAGGAAGTCTACCTTTGAATATCTCATAAGGGGTTTGATGAGTGTGTAAATACTCATCATTTTTTGGTCAATCTGAACTGCAAAACGTTTAAAAATGCTCAGAAATGCATCAAAATACTGAAAATATTCCAAAATTGCATTTTATATGTTTCAGATGCAAAATGTTTAAAATCAGATGAAAATGAGCTAAGTTTGCAAAATTGGCAGTTTCAGTCCCCCAAGTTTCAAAAATTGTCAGAAATAGTCCCTGAGCACATAATTTCAAAAGAAAAATCACCAAAAGTCCTTTTAAAATCATAACTTGTCACAATTAGTCCTTTGGTGAAAAGTCCAAAAGTTTTGAGAAATTACAGTTTTGATCCTTGGATTTTAAAAATGTTCATGTTTAGTCCTTGGAATTTCACAATTGGCAAAATTGGTCCTTGGATTATTGGAGATGGCAAGATAGGCCCTTGGACTACAACTTCATAATTTACAGCTTTGGTCCCTGGATTTTCAGAATTACACAAATGGTCCCTAGTGTTGAAAATGGATTCAAAATAAATCCTAAGTCCAAACCCAATATAAGCCCAACACCCCTTATATCCAACCCGGTCCAATATCCAAACCCAACCCGTTTACCCGAAACCACCCACGGTTTAAATAAACCGCCAAACCACCCTCCCTTTTCCTGTCTTCCCCGACCACCATGTCCCCTCCCCCTCACCTCCAGCCACCCTACTCCATCCTTGTTCCCCCCACCTCAACAACCTCCAAATTGCATTTAATGCTCCTCCCCTAAACACTCAAGCACCCCACTGTTAAAAAACAATTTTGGCGCCAAATTCAATCCAGTGGCCAACATCTCTCCAAAGCATCCAATGGTTCAGATTAATGCTGGGATTTGAAGAGAGAGGTGAGAGAAGATGTTTGGAGTATAAAAAGAAGCAAAGAGAAGGAAGAAGGAGATAGCACTTAGTTTTATTTTCAAAATGTATTTCGTTTTTAAATTTCTTAAGTCTTAATGAATTCTTAGTTGTATTTTCAAGTTACATTGTACCAAGTTAACTTATTTAAGTGTATTGCAACTCTTTACAAGTATCAATTTAAGTTTGTATTAAGCTTTCTTATTCCATGGTCACTGTTACAAATTTGAGTTTCAAATTCTCATGCTCAAACCTCTAGCAGCTTATTTACAAGCTCAAATAAGCTTATGCAAGCTTATCATAGCTTTTTGTAAGCCTGTATTAAAAGTTTTAAGCTACTTTGGATATTGGTCAACAAAAGTCAAAATGGGGCAAAAATGATGCAGAAATGGATATGGGTTGGTTCAGAAATGGATTTGGGTTGAATCAGAGCTAGGTTAGGGGTTGGAATAGGTTAGTTGTTCATTGGTTCAGTTTCAAGCCATAGTGGCTAGGACCCATTGTAAGTGCATTTTCAAGGTTTCTTGCATAATCTGTGTTTGTAGATTTAAATAGTTGAAATCTGTTTATTAAGTGTTAATTAAGTTAGCTTAACTCATTTTGATCAATAGCATATGCTGGTTCAGTAGTTAACTCATTTAAATCACAAATCAGTTGGTTTAAGGTGTGTTTGGTTTTATAGCTTAATCTGTTTTAAAGGTGTATTCAGTAGTTAGAACCTGTTGGTTCATGCTTGTTTAACTCTATTATACTCATATCAGTCAATATTTTGTGCCTGCAAGCTCTCAAAGTCAAAATCAAACTTAATCTGCCTCAAATGCTTAACTGTTGTGATTTTGGATAAGCAATCTCTTGTTTTGTGTTTAAAAATCATAGAGGCATCTTGCAGTAGTCTCATTTCATCCTATAACATCAAAATCAGTCCTTCAAGTGAGCTTAAATCTCACCAAAGTCAACATTTCATCTTTGCTTTCAAAAGTCAAAATTGAAAAAAGTGATTTTCATCCAACTGAGAGGATTTTTCTTGAACTCATTTCTGGAACAAATTCAGTGAAACTTGGTATTTCCTAAACCTCAACTGGTCTATTTTGTTATCACCATTTTATTAGATTTTTGTAATTTTTTTTATAAGCTCAAAATGGCTTGTCAATGTGGGCTTAAGTGCCCTGTACACACTCAGTATTAACTGAGTGTGCACAGGTTTCTTGCAGCCCTTGCACAGAGCTCTCAAGAGCTTGTAAAAGTCTGGTTTTTGGTTTAAACATAGTCAGCCAGGTCTAGTTCAAGTTCCAGCACTTGGTTTTCAGTTTCAGCTTATAGAATAGCTTGTACTTAAGCTCAAAGTTGGCCTCAAAACTGTTTTTAGCTTATAATCTCAAAACATCAAATCTGTTCAATCAGCTATTCAAAGGTTAAAAACAGTTAAGATTAGTTGCATTTAAGTACTTATAGTATATTAGAGCTTCTGTAAACAGTTGGTGCTTATTGGTTTTCATTTGGCTTATTTCAAGTGCTTATTTATAAGCACTTGCCTAGCAGTTTCATTTTCTTGTACACAACCTACTGTTTTTCCATTTTTCCTAGTTTCATAATATTATTTTAGGCTTATCTTTAATTTTTCACATTTTTCTAAGTCAGTTTAGTATTTTTCTTGATTTAATTCAGTTTTTAGGCCTTTTTAATTAGCTTTTAATCCAATTAATTCAGAAAAGTCTCAAAAAAATAATTTTTCATTTTTCTTAAGTTAAGATAAATATAAAAAGTCAAAAAAATATTTTTTCAGATTTTTCTTAGTTAAATTTGTATTTTTTAGTAATTTAAGTAGTTTTAAATAATTTTTAATTCATAGAAAATAGAAAAATAATCAGAAAAATACAAAAATAGTTTTGAAAATTCTCTTTTGATATTTTAGATTTTTCTAAGTCATAATTTTATTTTTTTAGCTTTATTTCCTATTTTCTTGTATTTTAGGCTTTAATTAAATAGTTAAAATTAGTTTTTAATTAATAATAATTAATTAAATAGTTGTAAAAATAATTTTCTTTTTCTAAAAATTTTCTTTTATCATTAGGTTTGTAAAAATATCATTTCCATATTTTTAGGATTAATATTGTGTAAGTTTCACATTTTTATTTGTACGTTACGTAGTTTTTAATTCAGTTTTATAAAAACATAAAATCAAAAACATCATTTTGCAAATAGTGATAGCGTTTATTTAATATTTTTTATCTTTTTAAATTTCCTTTAATTTGCATTTAAGCCCCTGTAATTTATTTACTTTTTCTGTAGTTATAATAATCACAATCCCTTTTCCTGTTCAAATCTCTCGATCACTATTCGTTTGGTGATTCTTCGCATAGCTCGCTGGGACATAACGACCCGGGGAAACACTATACTCCCCAGATCTTCATTGCATTTGTGCTTAAACTGTTTTAAGTTTCTTACGGTCGGCCATTCACAAGTGGCCGGCTTGTGTGAGAAAACTTGACGGTTTGGCACGGATCAAATTTTTGGCGCCGCTGCCGGGGAGCTGTGCTGATTATCTTCCGTTTAGCAGATTAGTGATTTGAATATTCACTCATTGTTCATACCATCTGTATGTATTTATATTTCTTATAAAAATAAAAAACCCAAAAGATTTTTCATTCTTTGTTTTTACATCATGTTTTTCAAAAAGATCAAAAATATTCCTCTTTACCCTCTTACCCTTTTTGATTCTTTATCTCTTTACCCTCTATCCATTTGATTCTAACTTCTTCTATTCTCATGGAATCTCTCGAGGACGAATTCTGGGACGAAGTTGAAAAACTTCAGACTTTATCACAAATGTCAAGAATTCGTGTTGTTCGTGATGATCCATTAATTCTGCGTAGGGAAATGGAACGAGAAACCGGGGTGACAAAGGACCAGGTACTTCCCTCTGATAATGGAAGTGCTAAATACGTCCAACCTACAGTTATCCAAAGATCTAAACCCTCAATTGCTCCTAAGCCGTCTAAAATTGATCCTAAACTTTCACGATTTACGGTTAAAAGCAAACATGCAGAATTTAGACCGGTGACTAGCAAGAATGACTTGCCTAATCTTCACGTTTCTCAAGAACCAGAACCGGAGACCATAACGGAAGTGGTGGAAATTGCTAGCTCTCAGAGCACACCACTTGTCCCACCTCCTGATTTTTCAAAATGTTCTTCGAGACTTGATAGTCATTCGGATCACCATGTTGGTTTTGTTGATTCTTTGAATAAACTGATTCCTTTTCATAACTATCAAATGCAATCGTTTATTCCTTGTGTCGGTTGTGGTGAGCCTCTTTTTGGTTCACCCTGTCGTTGGTGTACGTGTGTACAATGTGGTAATGATATTCATAACGGGAGTTGTTTGTTTTGTGGTTCGAGGAATTCATTTGATTATGATCCTAATCCGAACTCATTTAACGACCCCTCAAACTTTTCCGATTACCCACCACAGCCCGACTTATCTTCATATAATCAACATACCTGCTGTGAATTTTGTGGAGGTCCTCACCTAGAATTTGATTGTCAATCGGGAAACACGTTGTCCATGAACAGTTTTCCAGTGATGCTCAGAACTTTGGTTATAACCAAAATCCATATGATTCACCAGTCCAGACTCAACAGTTCTACTGTTGTGAGTACTGTGGAGGTCCCCATTTCAGCTCTGATTGTCAAATAGGGAATCCATTTCCTTGTAACAATCATGACTCTTACAGGTTTGAAAATTTCCAACCTCCACAGCACCATACGGTTCAAACTCCACCTGAGCCGTTGTCTTAAGAAATCTCCCAAGATTTTGAAACCGCAATGAAAACGCTTGATGATATGGTTTGTAACTTTAAGAATCAAGTGAATGATGAAAAGACCATGGGAGAATTGCTGGCCGAAGAACGAGAAGAACGAGAGGCTCGCAAATCTAGGGAAGAATTATTAGTCCTAGAGCATGCAGCTCTAAGGCGTTCCTAATTTCTCAAGGCAGCTCTATATGACGATGACGAGGAGAGTTTTTATCCTTTTAAAGATAATATTTCTCAACTCCCTCAGTCAGTTGATATCCCAGCAGTTGAGATCCCATCTCAAACAACTGCTATCACACCCGAAGCTCCCACTCACTCTCTGAACATGGGGGACGAGCATCTCGACACTGTTCCTGAAAAGGAATCGGACGAATTCATAAAGTCTAGTGTTGAGAACCTTGTCCCAATCCCAAGAGAGTCACAGGGAATTCTTGATCATGTGTGTGATATCCCTCCTCCTCTTGTCTTCCCAAAAGATCATGTTGAGATGTTCTCCGATTCTGATGATGACGATTCGTTATCTTGTGGAGACATCGTTTATGTGGAAGATTTACCTTCTGAGCTTGTTAGCTTAGAAGAAGAGAATGATGAAGTTACTGACGCTGAAATCAAAGATGAAGCTCTTCGTCTTACATTATTGAATGTCAGTCTTCTCATTTCTAAAATCGAGGCTTTCAAAGAGAAACCAATTTCATCTCCTACCCCCATTAAGGGTAGTGACATTCTTTCCGAATATTCTAATCCGGAAATGAAAGCCTCCTGTTTTGATAATATGGGAGAGAAGATTAGTGGCAGTACCACTTTTCATTCTCATAATTCTCTCCCCGATTATGAATCATTTACATTGGAGGAGTTCACCAGTGAACCCACTCATATCAATTCTGAATATGATTCATTCACCTTCATGGAGTTCTCAGATGAACTCACTCATATCATATCTCCGCCGGAGTATGATAATTTCTACTTTGATCTAGACACTCCCATAATATGTCTTGATCAAGCAAGCTTAACTGATGAGATTCATGAAACTATGAATTCTCCTATTGAGGACGAAGAGTTAGTCATGATTTCTATCATGATTTTCTTTCTTTTCTTCATATATTCTGTCACTTCTCCTGTTCTTCACTCCTTCGGGAATGAAGACATTATCTTTGATCCCGGCATTTCCATGTACCATTATATTGAGCCGGTTCTATGTATATCTCATCGGTGTAGAACTTTCACGTGCTTCAAATGTTTGTCCAAACATTTTGAATGAAAGTCCGATGGAGATTGTCTCTTCCACTTACTTCCCCATGAACCAATGAATTTGGGGTCGAGTCAAGCTAGCGACTCGGTAATCAAAAACAGTAGCTAAACATGGGTTTTCACCCGTGTGTCCCACCCTAGTGTGTGGGGGGGGGGGGGTTGCCCCACATGTTGTGTATATATATAAGTTTCAAAAAAAAAATCTTTCTAAATAATGGCCGTAGTATTTCCCTTTTACGTTCTTTGTTTCGGCATAACAGCCGGTACTTTGAATATTGAGGGAAATATTCATTTCTAAGTGTGGGGGGGAATTCTCACGAATTTTATCATGTAATTATACCGCCTAATTCCCCCGTTTTTGGCCAAAATTTTTTTTTTTGGAGTAAGTGTTTTACACTTACTCAATTGGTTATCAGTCCGCCTTGTCTAATAAACAAAAGGATTGGCTAATCCAGGAGCAAACGGCTCTTGGTAAAGATATCTCAAATCCGTTGACGGCTTGCAATTTGCCCAAAATTGTATGGTATTCAGCTCACCATATCCTAAAAAGTGAAGAGTTGGCTAGCCCGCAAGTTTATGGCTTGTGGTAAAGGCAGTGGAAAAACCATAATTGGTAATCAGCTCACCAAAGATAATACTGATAATTTATCTAAGAGTTGGCTAGTCCAGAGCAAACGGCTTCTGGTAAAGACAAATCAAATCCGTTGGAAGCTGGTGGTTTGCTCAAAATCACATGGTTATCAGTGTACCATGGTTCTTACTTGAACTGAAACATTTGGCTACTCCAGAAGTAATGGCTTTTGGTAAAGAGATTCAAATCCATTAAGTTTTTCTCAAAAGATTGCTAGGGACTAGCAATAGTTTAGTGTGGGGGATTGATGAGTGTGTAAATACTCATCATTTTTGGGTCAATCTGAACTGCAAAACGTTTAAAAATGCTCAGAAATGCATCAAAATACTGAAAATATTCCAAAATTGCATTTTATATGTTTCAGATGCAAAATGTTTAAAATTAGATGAAAAATGAGCTAAGTTTGCAAAATTGGCAGTTTCAGTCCCCCAAGTTTCAAAAATTGTCAGAAATAGTCCCTGAGCACATAATTTCAAAAGAAAAATCACCAAAGGTCCTTTTAAAATCATAACTTGTCACAATTAGTCCTTTGGTGAAAAGTCCAAAAGTTTTGAGAAATTACAGTTTTGATCCTTGGATTTTAAAAATGTTCATGTTTAGTCCTTGGAATTTCACAATTGGCAAAATTGGTCCTTGGATTATTGGAGATGGCAAGATAGGCCCTTGGACTACAACTTCATAATTTACAGCTTTGGTCCCTGGATTTTCAGAATTACACAAATGGTCCCTAGTGTTGAAAATGGATTCAAAATAAATCCTAAGTCCAAACCCAATATAAGCCCAACACCCCTTATATCCAACCCGGTCCAATATCCAAACCCAACCCGTTTACCCGAAACCACCCACGGTTTAAATAAACCGCCAAACCACCCTCCCTTTTCCTGTCTTCCCCGACCACCATGTCCCCTCCCCCTCACCTCCAGCCACCCTACTCCATCCTTGTTCCCCCCACCTCAACAACCTCCAAATTGCATTTAATGCTCCTCCCCTAAACACTCAAGCACCCCACTGTTAAAAAACAATTTTGGCGCCAAATTCAATCCAGTGGCCAACATCTCTCCAAAGCATCCAATGGTTCAGATTAATGCTGGGATTTGAAGAGAGAGGTGAGAGAAGATGTTTGGAGTATAAAAAGAAGCAAAGAGAAGGAAGAAGGAGATAGCACTTAGTTTTATTTTCAAAATGTATTTCGTTTTTAAATTTCTTAAGTCTTAATGAATTCTTAGTTGTATTTTCAAGTTACATTGTACCAAGTTAACTTATTTAAGTGTATTGCAACTCTTTACAAGTATCAATTTAAGTTTGTATTAAGCTTTCTTATTCCATGGTCACTGTTACAAATTTGAGTTTCAAATTCTCATGCTCAAACCTCTAGCAGCTTATTTACAAGCTCAAATAAGCTTATGCAAGCTTATCATAGCTTTTTGTAAGCCTGTATTAAAAGTTTTAAGCTACTTTGGATATTGGTCAACAAAAGTCAAAATGGGGCAAAAATGATGCAGAAATGGATATGGGTTGGTTCAGAAATGGATTTGGGTTGAATCAAAGCTAGGTTAGGGGTTGGAATAGGTTAGTTGTTCATTGGTTCAGTTTCAAGCCATAGTGGCTAGGACCCATTGTAAGTGCATTTTCAAGGTTTCTTGCATAATCTGTGTTTGTAGATTTAAATAGTTGAAATCTGTTTATTAAGTGTTAATTAAGTTAGCTTAACTCATTTTGATCAATAGCATATGCTGGTTCAGTAGTTAAATCATTTAAATCACAAATCAGTTGGTTTAAGGTGTGTTTGGTTTTATAGCTTAATCTGTTTTAAAGGTGTATTCAGTAGTTAGAACCTGTTGGTTCATGCTTGTTTAACTCTATTATACTCATATCAGTCAATATTTTGTGCCTGCAAGCTCTCAAAGTCAAAATCAAACTTAATCTGCCTCAAATGCTTAACTGTTGTGATTTTGGATAAGCAATCTCTTGTTTTGTGTTTAAAAATCATAGAGGTATCTTGCAGTAGTCTCATTTCATCCTATAACATCAAAATCAGTCCTTAAAGTGAGCTTAAATCTCACCAAAGTCAACATTTCATCTTTGCTTTCAAAAGTCAAAATTGAAAAAAGTGATTTTCATCCAACTGAGAGGATTTTTCTTGAACTCATTTCTGGAACAAATTCAGTGAAACTTGGTATTTCCTAAACCTCAACTGGTCTATTTTGTTATCACCATTTTAGTAGATTTTTGTAATTTTTTTTATAAGCTCAAAATGGCTTGTCAATGTGGGCTTAAGTGCCCTGTACACACTCAGTATTAACTGAGTGTGCACAGGTTTCTTGCAGCCCTTGCACAGAGCTCTCAAGAGCTTGTAAAAGTATGGTTTTTGGTTTAAACATAGTTAGCCAGGTCTAGTTCAAGTTCCAGCACTTGGTTTTCAGTTTCAGCTTATAGAATAGCTTGTACTTAAGCTCAAAGTTGGCCTCAAAACTGTTTTTAGCTTATAATCTCAAAACATCAAATCTGTTCAATCAGCTATTCAGAGGTTAAAAACAGTTAAGATTAGTTGCATTTAAGTACTTATAGTATATTAGAGCTTCTGTAAACAGTTGGTGCTTATTGGTTTTCATTTGGCTTATTTCAAGTGCTTATATATAAGCACTTGCCTAGCAGTTTCATTTTCTTGTACACAACCTACTGTTTTTCCATTTTTCCTAGTTTCATAATATTATTTTAGGCTTATCTTGAATTTTTCACATTTTTCTAAGTCAGTTTAGTATTTTTCTTGATTTAATTCAGTTTTTAGGCCTTTTTAATTAGCTTTTAATCCAATTAATTCAGAAAAGTCTCAAAAAAATAATTTTTCATTTTTCTTAAGTTAAGATAAATATAAAAAGTCAAAAAAATATTTTTCCAGATTTTTCTTAGTTAAATTTGTATTTTTTAGTAATTTAAGTATTTTTAAATAATTTTTAATTCATAGAAAATAGAAAAATAATCAGAAAAATACAAAAATAGTTTTGAAAATTCTATTTTGATATTTTAGATTTTTCTAAGTCATAATTTTATTTTTTTAGCTTTATTTCCTATTTTATTGTATTTTAGGCTTTAATTAAATAGTTAAAATTAGTTTTTAATTAATAATAATTAATTAAATAGTTGTAAAAATAATTTTCTTTTTCTAAAAATTTTCTTTTATCATTAGGTTTGTAAAAATATCATTTCCATATTTTTAGGATTAATATTGTGTAAGTTTCACATTTTTATTTGTACGTTACGTAGTTTTTAATTCAGTTTTATAAAAACATAAAATCAAAAATATCATTTTGCAAATAGTGATAGCGTTTATTTAATATTTTTTATCTTTTTAAATTTCCTTTAATTTGCATTTAAGCCCCTGTAATTTATTTACTTTTTCTGTAGTTATAATAATCACAATCCCTTTTCCTGTTCAAATCTCTCGATCACTATTCGTTTGGTGATTCTTCGCATAGCTCGCTGGGACATAACGACCCGGGGAAACACTATACTCCCCAGATCTTCATTGCATTTGTGCTTAAACTGTTTTAAGTTTCTTACGGTCGGCCATTCACAAGTGGCCGGCTTGTGTGAGAAAACTTGACGGTTTGGCACGGATCAGGGTTTTATTATGTCTTTTGACAATGATGGACCTGTTTTGTGTGTAACATGCTGTTTTGACAACTTCAGTCCAGAAATGCTTTGAGAGTGCTGAGCCATTTAACATAGTTCTGGCAGCCTCAATGAGAGTTCTGTTTTTCCTTTTAGCTACCCCATTTTGTTCAGGGGTGTAAGGGGATGAAATTTTTTGGGTGATTCCCTTTTCATCACAGAAATTCTCAAGCTCTTCATTTCTGAACTCAGTGCCATTGTCAATTCTGATTTGTTTAACAGTAATGTCATTCTCGTTTTCAATGTTCCTGATGAATGACATTATTATATCAGTTGCCTGACTCTTTTTGGAAAGAGAGTATACCCAAGTGTATCTTGAGATCTCATCAACTATGACAAGTGTATACTTCTCATGTTGGATTGATCTAGGACTGACTGGTCCAAAGAGATCCATGTGCAGGAGGTGAAGGCAGCTTTTGATGGAGAAATTTTGTTTTGTTTTGAAAGATGTTCTTTGGTGTTTGCCTTTTTCACAGGCTGATCATGGTTTATCTTTTGCAAAAACCATTTATGGTAAGCCAAGGACCTTTTTTGTTTTGCAAAGTTGTTGATGTTTTTGAAATTTAAGTGAGAGAGTCTCTTGTGCCACAACCAGTTGACAGTTTCAGTGGCTTTGGCAAAGAGACAAGTTCCATCTTGAGAGAGTGTGGACATGTCTAAGACATAAACATCATCTCTTCTAGGAGCTATCAAAACAACTTCTTTGTTGGCATTGAAAATGATGTCTTGTTTGTCATTGAATTGCACAATGTACTTAGCATCACAGAGTTGACTGACACTGATGAGATTGTATTTGAGACCATTGACATAAGCTATTCTAGAGAAAACTATTCCATTGCAGTATATTGAACCATAACCTTCAGTGGGACATGATGAGTTATCACCAAATACTACTTTGGGTCCTGGTTCCTTTACATACTTGTGTAGATACTCCTTAACACCAGTCATGCTTCTTGAGCATCCACTATATAGATGCCAAATAGGCTCCCTCGCGTGTCTCTGCACAAATAGTAAACTGGATTAGTTTCTCTTTCTGACCCACATACTAGTAGGTTTGGGTCTAAAGGTCTGCTTGAATTTAGCAATTGACTCATGGTTAGTGGTTGAGTGCATTGTGCTACCACAGGTTTTGCATTTGGTGACTGAGGATGTCTCAATGATTCGGGGTTGTTTGGAACTTCTCCTTGCTTGAATGACACTGTCATGCTAAGATGTCTCATGAGCTGGATTTCCGCAAATATCACAACATGTGTTCATGAGATAATCATCCTGATGATGATCATTGAAGCCACAGTGTGGGCAAGGAGGAAAGGGTTTTGCTCTATACTTGTGAGCAGATTTGGAGGTTGAAGCATACTGATGACCAACATTTGTATAGTTTGCTTTACTGAGTGAACTTACATATTGTAAGTGATCAGAAGTTTTGTGATCATCCTTTTTGCAGATCATACAAAAAAGGATTCTATAGCAGTTGTTAGTGGTATGACTGGTATAGTGGCACAGATCACACTTCTGTTTGGGCTTGTTGGTGGATTTTGTAAGATATTAGTTTTCACATACACATCAAACCATAACAAAAAGGTGGCGTATAAGTAGAATTCTAGAGAGAGAAAGTTAGAGGTTTAGGGAACTTTAGTGAGAGAAAGAAAAATCTTATTATGAGCTCCAACCCTCTACCTTGGGAGGTAGAGGGTATTTATAGTCTTACAATAAAACGCCACACAACGGGCTGTGGATCAGGCATACAATGGGTAAAGACCCGTCCGTCCTCCACGGTGTTACTTAACTAAATACTACTTGATCTAAAAGAACTACGACTACGAGCTTTCTAACGATTACATATACTTGAGGTGACCGACTCTTTAATACCTGGAATTTCTAATTCCTAACAATCTCCCCCTAAGGGAGGTCACCTCAATCTTGTACTAAAATTACATTGAATACAGGCAGATATTACAATAAAAATTTTCTTGCATTCTTGATGTAGTACTTTGCTCCGAAGCTCGTAGTCATTGATTCTTCTCATTGCATGTTTGGTTAATCCAAGTGGAGGTCTTTTACTGATCCACGTGATAATAATATTGAGCCAGCTTTTGAGATCATCAGCTATCAAAAAATCTCTGAGACATCCTTTGTGGTGTTGGTATTATATGATGTTGTGACTTTAGGACCGACATGCTCACATTCAGGATCATGATATCTTCTCATCAGAGTAGCGGAAGCTTTAGTTGATTCATGATATTGGCAGCAGCGTAGCAGAAGCATGAAGTGAAAATATCAGAGTTATTGATGCACTAATCATGATTTCTTTTTTAGATGAATGTGTTAAGTGAGCATGCGGCTATGGATTGACCGCTTCATTCTGATCAGCTGCAAACGTTGGGTGTACCTGCATACAACAGTTAGCAATAAATCGCACGAAAGTGTCTTTGATCACTTTCGTTGAATTGAGGTACACGGCCCACGGTTCCCCGTTGATCAGTACATGTACTGCCTGTGATGAGGTATAATTCCGAAGAATTTCCTTGACAGGGTTTCGCAGCTGCTCTAGCTGTTCTCAAACCGGAACATCTCAAAGAAGACAACACGGAGTGAGTGAACCAGCGAATTTCAAGTCCACTGATTGATGAAAAGATATTTGAAAAACAATCGTGTATTGCTCAATAGAAATTGTTTTTGCAATACAACGAAGGTTTTATTGAAAATCAATTATCAATCATAAAAACACCTTTTGGTTTGAAAAATGAGTACACGGTCAATGTGCTAAAGAAAAGAGTTGTTAAGCACAAAGACCGGTTTTTCAAAGGTATCCGTCAATCCATAACCTGAACCAGGATTGATTCAAGAGATTGAATCGCCTCATTGTTTATGTTCAGTTGTCACATGGTTGATCTATATAATAGATCTCACATGCCACCTACCAGGAGCTTGTTTGATGTTGGCTCCAGAAGGCTTTCCATCTTCATTGTGAATATGTAAACACATCACTCAGATGTTCTGGCAATACCACAAGGATAATGCGTAGGACTCAAGATATAGTCTCTCTTTCCACATTGTGTGAAACAGAGAGTCTTCATTGAAAGTGTCCTAATGAGATTTATTGATGATCTCGTGGCTCTAGACTCAATTTGTGCATATTTGGATCCTGTGCCGGAGACTAGGGAGAGGGTCTCCTTCTTCAATATCAACAATCTCTAAGAGAAAGTCGATAGATATGTCGGTTCCCCGTGAGAATGAAACAAGTCCTTTTAAGAGGAACTTGAGTGGTTTGGAAAGTTGAAGTGCAGTGCGTCACTGGGTCCATGACGTCTTGTCTTCAATACCGATGTTACCATCAGTAGCATATGAATTGAACCCGGTTTCTGCCCTAAGGTTGAATAAATGGAGGGCTATATGTTTTCACCCTTTTCTCATTCAATTCTTTTTAATTCTTCAACCCCTTCAGTGCTTACCGAGACTTCATAGCAAGAACCTTGTTGGGTTTGTTCTAGTTCTTGCTCTGTCTCAATCCGCACTCTTCCCATATCTCATTTTTCTCCTTTTATCATCATACCTAAGAACTCTACACTAACTAGTGGATAGTCCCTGGGTAGATCCCTCCGGTTCTGGCGGATCATGGGAAAAAAAAAAAAAAAAACCTAACCTTATCATCCTTATATCACCATACATAAAGTAAAGTTGGTCGGTCTTTTTGGTATTGTTCATCTTCCATTGGAACCAATTGAAAACCATTTGAAAATCAATCCAGTTACTTAAGATGTATTATCAAAGCATTTTGTACCTGAATTGTTTTTGATATTTTTAGAATGAGAACTCCCCCTCAACATGTGCATCAAATGTTTGAAATCGTTTTGCACACGGAGGCAAGAGGATGAATTAACTTCTTTGATTACCATTTTCTAAAAGATATCAACATCACTTCCTTAATCGAATCAAGTAGATAAAGCATTTTGGGGAAGGATGAGGTTTTCATGATTTTGCTCCCCCTCAATATGTGCCTCGAGGTTTGAAAAGAGTTTTGCACATACTAGAGGGAACCTGCACATTGAGATAAATGATCACGTTTCAAATCATAGGTTTAAGATAGGTTTGTTAATTTGAAAAACTGCATCAAACTCTGGAGCATCTGAGGATGTCTTGATATTTGAAGTTTTGACATTTTCTTTAAGATGTTGATATTTTAGTTGTAAATTAAAATGCTCAACTTCTAGTTTAGAAAAATGTTTAACCAAATTGTCGTGATCATCCAGTTCAATTTTCTCGTTTAGTTCAGAATTAGTTTTTTCAAGCTCAATGACAAGATCATGGGAGACTTTCAGGGCAACCGATAATTCATGAAATTTGGAAGCATTAATGGAACAGTTTGTAGCAGTGAAAAACACATCTTGAGCAATACATTCAGAAATCAGGTTCTCATTTAGTGTATGCAAGTTCTTCCTCTCAATCTCATTATATTTTAGTGCTCGCTCATAGTCACTAACTTCAACTATCATTGCATCAAATTCCTTTTCCATTCCCTTAATATCAGTTTCTATCCCCTTTTTAAGACTTTCAAAGTGATCTTTTAGAAGTTTAAAGAAAGGCATGACCTCAGTTAAATAACATT
Source organism: Chrysanthemum seticuspe (assembly GCA_019973895.1). NCBI lineage: Eukaryota > Viridiplantae > Streptophyta > Magnoliopsida > Asterales > Asteraceae > Chrysanthemum > Chrysanthemum seticuspe. The sequence continues at coordinate 239,327,968 of BPTQ01000005.1, forward strand.
CTTTCATTTGCTCAAAACCCCTTTCTCCTTCCGTTATACCAGTGGGTGTGATCCTTTTCTTGCAAGTTTTCTCAAAATCAACAAATAGTTGAAATATAACATATTGGCTAATTAAGGTCTTGCTTTTAGTGGCAATTGTTCTAGGAACAAGATGCATTGGTGTATTAGGAGGATACACAGTCGCTCTAGGCATTTTCCAAAGGGGAGGGTTTGTTTCAACAATACTTTCAGCTTTCTGCTTATCTAAATCCAGTTTCCAGAAAACTTGTTCGGGAGTCAACAATGTCTGAGGCTTAAACATGTTCAAGGAAATCCAGTTTTCCTTCTTGTAATCATGGGGTGTGATCTTTATTTTCTTCTCTCTACATTTAGGATCATCTAATTTCTTGTTCATCTTTTCCCTAGTGACTTCATCTGATTTCTTATCTTCCTCAGTGCACTCAACGCAACTAGGTTTCTGTCTAGGTTTAAGGATTTCATTGCCATCATACAGAACCTTATGAGCATTTCTAGCCCTTTTAATGACCTCTGGATTTGGTTCCTTAACAAGGGGAATGCTATGCTTATCGCTTAAGACCCTATGCTTAGTGATCATGTGAGCAGTCTGAATGGTGTTCCCTTGTATGTACAACTTGTTTTCAAGTTTGTTTTTCAAAGTTTTCAGATTAGAAAAATCTTTCAAGAGTTTTGATTCCTTTGCATTAAATTCTTGCTTAAGCATTTTCACATTTTCTTGAAGTTCTTGTTTTTGCTTAGCAGTTTTAGAAAGCTTTTCTTGCAAGGAATTTAAATCTTGTTTTAATACTTCTTCTCGAAAATTACTTTTTCTAATGATTGTACGCACTTGGTCATCCATTTCCTGCTCACGAGTGGTCAACTCAAATTTTGCACGTTGTTCATAAATAGCAACACGTTTTTTATAGGCATTTAGTTCAGAAATTACAGACTCATCAGGGGCACAGGCAGTGTATTCATCAAAAATATAGTCATTGTTGACTGCAGGAGATGCATCACTTGGTACAACTTCACTTTCACTTTGTTTCACATATTGATCGTATGGGACAACATTGATATTACCCATATTTTCAATATTTGATTCAATAGTTTCAGTTGATAGTACTTTGTCATGCATCTTTTGCACATCAGCATCATCGTATAGTTTTAGTACCTCTGAGATGAGTTTGTCTTTGGATGGGCCAGCTTGTGGTGAAGAGGAGACCTTGGGAGAAACCATTGGAGAAATGCTAGCCATAAAGATTGTGTGTGCAGTAGGTCCATCATCCACATCAGAGTCGTATGCATCACAATCAGCGACTTGAAAGGCATTCTGATGATTGTGACCTATCTCCTGAATAGGCTGCTCATCCACATCTGCATCATAGGTCTTGGCATTGCCCTCAGCTAGAAACAACAATTCCTCTTCATCCAAAGCAGCACCATTATCCTGAGCTTGTACAAGCAGCATCTTATCTCTGAAGTAATCAGCATTCTGTGGACGCTTTGGAGATGTGCAGTTCCTTGCAATGTGTCCCTCACCACCACAGTTATAACATTTGATCGGTTTAGCTTGACCTTGATTACCATTCCTTCCTCGATTCTGATTACCAACATAACCTCTACCAGCTCCTCCTCTTCCCTGATCATACTGTCTTTCCTGAACTGGTTGCACCACGATCCTCCCATCTTTAACAGTAGCTTGATTGTGTGGGTTAGATGCTGTTCTGAGGTTGTTATTGGTTTGTGGGAGAGAATTCATGTTTTGACTAATCAGAAGAGCTAGTGGATTAATGAAGCTACCCACGTGTGCATCAGCATCAGCTTGTTTGAACATAGGATCAGGAATTAGTTTGTGATTACCATTTCCTATGGGTATGACTTGTGAGGCTTTGGTAGTGATTCCTATGTTTGAGTAGAAGGCAGTTGAGTCATTAGACGAGCTTGTCTCTCCCTGGTTGGTTTTGAACTGATTAAGAACCAATTTTTCAAACATGGCATGTCTCTCATTCTGAAGGAGGAAGGCATAGAGTTGCTCATAGTTTGTATTCTTCAATCCTTTAGTGAGCTTCACAGAGGTGACAAACTTGTGCCATTCGGGATTCATGTTGTTCACAAATTTTGAGTTCAGCTGAATGTTAGGCATAGTCATTCTGATGTTCCTCATGTCATTCACCAACTTATGAAATCTCACATAGTACTCATAGACACTCTCATCTGGTTTCATCTTGAAGTGTTCAAATTCGTCATAGAGTTGTGATTCTCTGTCTTCCATAGTTAATTCTGAACCTGAGAGAAGCATCTTGACATTATCCCATACTGCCTTTGCTTCGGTGTTGTGATTGATCAGCTTGTAGATGTCTTTAGGAAGACCTTGAAGAACAATGTTAGAAGCCCTGATATCAGCATCGAATCTCTTTTTCTCCTTATCGTCAAGCTCATCATACATCTTTGGTCTGTCCATTCCGTAAATCAGAGTTCCATCTTCAGCAGTATCAAGTACATCTCTAGTCGTCTCAACTTGATACGGTCCTTCATCAATGGATTTGAGAATGTTGACACAATTTTCCTTTCCAAGGCAGTACAATCTGATTCGTTGAGCCCAAGAATCGTAGTCAGTTCTGTCAAGCATTGGTGGACGAGTATCTGACCCAGCTGCTTGAACATCCTCGGCAACAGTGGAGATGATAGTAGGAACATTGGTAGACATGTTAACAGATAATACGGGATTTTATAACTCTATGATTAAACCGAGAAATAGATTCTTTCACGGGATTTTACTAAATCAATAGAAAACCGTAAACAATCACCCAAGTCGCTAGAAGATAATGCACCAAGTCGCTAACACCTAATTCGCTACACCCCCAAGTCGCTAAAGTTCCAAGTCGCTAGACAAGTGCAAGTCGCTAAGTAGTAACTCGCTAAGCCTCAAGTCGCTAGCAAAATTTTGGCAGCAATTCGCTACTCAAGTCGCTAAAGATTCAAGTCGCTAAAGAGCAACTCGCTACAGACCAAGTCGCTACCACCAAGTCGCTACCCGTAGTGGAGAGTCCACTACTTGTACTGTTAATCGCTAGGTCTAAGTCGCTAGCTCCAAAACTGTAACTCGCTACAAAATTGTGAAGCAAGTCGCTACGAAGAAAGAAGTCCGAATGTCAAGTCGCTAGCAAGAAAAACCACATAAACATCACTTTTCAATCCAAAAACAACCCTACCAAGATGATTCAAGCTTACCAAATGAAAACCTAAACACTTGTGATGATTCTAAACATAAAAGTACTAACAAAATCCAAACTTTAACACAATAAATCAACCAAATGATGCACAAACCACTAAACTTTTTCAAACTCAAAAACCACCTAAAAACCACTAGAAATCCAAAGATGTGCAAGATATGATCTAACCATGGCTCTTGATTCCAATTGTAAGATATTAGTTTTCACATACACATCAAACCATAACAACAAGGTGGCGTATAAGTAGAATTCTAGAGAGAGAAAGTTAGAGGTTTAGGGAACTTTAGTGAGAGAAAGAAAAATCTTATTATGAGCTCCAACCCTCTACCTTGGGAGGTAGAGGGTATTTATAGTCTTACAATAAAACGCCACACAACGGGCTGTGGATCAGGCATACAATGGGTAAAGACCCGTCCGTCCTCCACGGTGTTACTTAACTAAATACTACTTGATCTAAAAGAACTACGACTACGAGCTTTCTAACGATTACATATACTTGAGGTGACCGACTCTTTAATACCTGGAATTTCTAATTCCTAACAGATTTTGACCTTGATGAACTAGAGGAGGCTGACTTAGTTTCCTTGATTGTTGAATCAAGAGCTTTTTCGATGGATTCCATCTTATCAGTCAGCTTCCTCACAAGTTCAGTCAGTTGCTGAATTTGGTCTGCTTCAGTAGGAACTGAAGATGTGGAAGTCTTAGTGGGAGTATATTCTTGTTGGATTGGTTTTTTTGGTCTTTTCAGGATGGTTCTACCAAGTCCAGACCTTTCTTTTGGTGAGTGAGGATTGAATTGTAGTGGAGTAAGCTCAGAGCTTGGTGCAGCACCCTGAAGAGGTTTCAGGGGTGGAAGCGTTGCATTAGATTCTGATTCAGACTCAGAGATGTGTTCAGTACTACTGGGCACATTAGGGAGTCCAAGCATGCTCTTAAGAGCTTGACTCTCAGGCTCTAGTATTCTTCCATAATCGAAATTTGGAAGCTTACCTCAGGGTTTACCCGTTCAATCCAATCACTGGGCTTGAGAATTGTCAACATATTGGTAATCATGCCACCAGACACAAATGGCTTTGGACTCTGGTCTTTGTTGTGAGAGTCAGGGAGATGGTCTTCACCTATGACTCTCTTTTTGCTACTGGGGGCACCCACAACATCAAAGACCCTTGGATTCTTAGCAGTCCAACTTTCAATGATATCTTTTTCCCTTTTAAGTTCATCTTGAAGAGCCTGATTTCTTTTAACTAGTTTAGTGTTTTGAATTTGCAAAGTGATAGCCTCAAGCTTGTTTTGTTTTAAAAGAAGCAGTTCATCCCTACACTTGTTCAGTTCAAAACTTAGCTTGTTATATTTTAAAAAAAGATTTAATCGTTGCTCTTCTACAAACTTAAGGTCAACATTGATATAGTTCATATAAGACTGCCAATCAGAGTCATCATCCATAGAAAGCAAAATATTTACCTTCTTCATTGTGATGTTGACCCATTCTCCATTCCTGGCATGATTTTTCCCAATAGCTAGCTTGTCCTCTTCTGAGAGAGCCATCAGTGCACTGACTTGCACCATTTCATCGTCTGAGGAGACTGGCTCTTCATCCCAGTCGAAGACTTCAGCAACTAGGCCCTTGTTTTTACCCTGCACACATTTAACAATGTTTGTTGTTTCTGAGGGAGTGGCCTCAAGCAGTGCTAGCTTGGCTTTGACTTTCCTGTACTTAGCTTCAAAATCAACAGTTTTACTTTGGTCAAACTTGTTTTGAAAATTTTGATGAGACTGATAGATTTTTGGTTGAAATTTGCTAAAGCCTGAGGACTGATTTGACCCTGATGGTTTATAAGAGGGTTCAGAAATTATTTTTGAAAAACAGTCTTTGGCAAAATGGCCTCTTTTATGACATTTAAAGCATTCAGTGTCCTCATTTGCTTTAGCATTTGAAAAACCTTTGTTTTTTTTATAAACCTCCGAGAGTTAGCAAGGAGTGCCCTTTCCTAAAATTCGATATTCAGATCATTTAGGTACTCCTCACTTGATCTCTCATCAGGCTCATCATCTGAATTTTCCTGAAAATCTTGAACCACACTGTTAGAATAAAAAGCAGTAGATATAGGTGTTGAAGTGGTGGTCAGGGACTTCTTGACTTCCTGAGACTTCTTCAAGCCCTTTTTGTTATCTAAAGGCGAAGACTCTGAAGTGGACGAACACTCATTAGAAATCAATCAAAAAGAATACATTACCCAAGTACTTGCGGAACGGTACTTGGGATTGAAAGTGAAATTTGCTAAAGCCTGAGGACTGATTTGACCCTGATTGTTTATAAGAGGGTTCAGAAATTGTTTTTGAAAAACAGTCTTTGGCAAAATGGCCTGTTTTATGACATTTAAAGCATTCAGTATCCTCATTTGCTTTAGCATTTGAAAAACCTTTGTTTTTTTTATAAACCTCCGAGAGTTAGCAAGGAGTGCCCTTTCCTAAAATTCGATATTCAGATCATTTAGGTACTCCTCACTTGATCTCTCATCAGGATCATCATCTGAATTTTCCTGAAAATCTTGAACCACACTGTTAGAATAAAAAGCAGTAGATATAGGTGTTGAAGTGGTGGTCAGGGACTTCTTGACTTCCTGAGACTTCTTCAAGTCAGGGTATCATCTGTTGATGAGGTTTTCCTCATAGACAAATTTCCCATATATTTCAGGAAGTTCAAGATTCTGGATATGATTAGCATTCCTGAGTCCCTGAGAGAAATTCAGCCACTTCTCAGGAAGACTATTGACAAAACCAACATTGATTTCATGTTTGGACAACTTGACACCATCATTTGATAGTTCGTTTAGCAAAGTTTTGTATCGGGTGTAAGTTTGAGACAGAGTTTCTGAGTCCTTAGCCCTGAAGGTGTTATACTCAAGTTTCAGGTCCATTATCATGTTTTCCTTGGTATCAGATGGGCCTTCATGACTGTGGACCAGGTCATCCCAGGTTTGTTTAGCTGTACTACATCTTATAACTGACTCCATAATATCATCAGGAAGACATGATATGATGATACTTTTGAGTCTTTGGTCCTGGTTGACCACTCTTCTCTCATCCTGAGTCCACTGAGCTTCAGGTTTAGGCAAACCTTCAGTAGTCTTTGGGATAAATGGACTTTCATTAATACACTTGATATAATAAGGTTTCATCCCAATCAAATAGCAAAGCATACGCTTTTTCCATTTGTTAAATTTACCAACTTCAAGTCTAGGGGCAACAGCTGAATAAGCTCCACCCTTTTTGTCGACTAGTTGGGGTACATCAATTTCAGCCATTAGGATCCTGATTTAAAAACATTTTAGAGCGGCTTTAAAAGGTTTTATAATCAGCCTTGCTCTGATACCACTTGTTGTTCCCTATTCACTATCGTATAAAAACAGTTAAGTATTTAAAACAGACTGATAGTGAATCAATGACTAAAATGACATAAGTAAAACACACTGATAAATTTTTAACTTAATATTCTTTATTAGAAATCAATCAAAAAGAATACATTACCCAAGTACTTGCGGAACGGTACTTGGGATTGAAATGACAAAATGTTGGTAACTCCTCACGAAGCTCAAGCTAAGTCTGAGCACAACTACTACGGAACCACTAAGCTATCTCAGGGACTGAGTTGTATTTGGAGGAGTGAAGAAAGCTTGTGTGTGTGTGTGTTTTACAATTCACAAGCTTAAATCTTTCACTCCATCTCTTATGCTATTTATACAAGTATGAGTTTTAACTTTATCCTAAGTGACAAAGTGACAATTTACAGAAGACAAAATACTGATGTATTTTGTCTCTGTTTACAAAGACTATATTAAGTAAGAGACAATGCTGCTTTCCATAAGTCAGTGATGACACCGAGCCTGATAGTTTGCCATTCAGGGAAAGTTGACTTTGGTTGATAAGGACTTTGTCTTATCTGATTCAAACTTATCCCGCCTTATCCCGCTCATTCTTCAGTCTTCATTGCCTTCAGTCTTCTACTTCAGTTTGTCTTCAGTGTAAGTAGCTGGTGAGGAGTTTAGGGATTCAGTGAGTTATTGTCATCACTCACTGAATCCACCATCTTCTTCTTGACTCAGTCTTCACCCCTTAAGTTCCACCTTACTGAATGGAGAGACTTCTTCTTCGCCTCTTACTGAGTATCCTGAAGATGGCTCACTGAGAGACTATGCACTCAGCGACCTGCTAGTGAATGTCCTAAACACTTAGGGTATTTTCTATTCAAATCCTTGACTTAAGGGGTTTGGGTATTTACTGAACCCAACAAGAAGTGACGATCATTATCGAGTTATTGAGTCTTGTAATAATATAACTTGTAATAGTTAGTACGTTAAGCTAGTCCATTTGTATTCCAATGTATTTTAGTAAACTATCCCACATCGCCCCATGAGGTAAACCATGTAATGGCTCTTACTTATAAAAGAAGCCTTATACCTCATGAGGGTGGTGGTGCTTCTATTATTTTAGGTTCTTCTCATTGTATTCTCATCTTTCTTAATCTAATATCTTCTTTCTCTCTCTAGAAGTTACAATATCTCTCTCTATATATATTTATATATATATATATATATATATATATGTGTGTGTGTGTGTGTGTGTGTGTGTGAAATGATATAGTATTTGGGATCCTACACTATTTTTTTTGGTTAACGTAATGCGGCGGCGGGTACCCGGTGCATAATTATGGCGAGCAAATGTTTTTTATTTATACGTCTTTTCCAACGGTAACTTTACAAATGAATGACAACTTTTAATTAAAATAACTATAACCAATAGCAATGCAAACTATTTTATATCCAAATAAAAGTTGTCATTCTATTGCTATAATCCGAGAAGCAAAGCTAATTTATTTCTATCGTAGGTAACCGAACACCAAGATGATAGTAGATTTATCTAATTTGTGTGTGTTTTTTAATCGGTACTCGGAAAAAGAAGAGAGTGTGTTTCGTATTGGTGTTTGAGTTTTTAGGTTGGCTTATATAACATTGAGGTTGGCTGTTACAAGTCGACACTAATGGACTACATGAATATTTGACTGTATTAATGGACTCTATAAATTTTTGAAGGCTGTTACAAAATGTATGAAAGGATGCTACTTTTTATTTATGAAAATTGTAATGGAAGCTATATGATGAATAACATTAACTAATGGCTTATTAATTTTCTATTAAAGAAATGTTTTTGGTCTTAAAAATTTTAAGACTTCTTTATTTAGAAAGTACTAAACACTTTATAAAGTAGTATATATATATATATCATTTTCAGTTAATTTATCGTATGTTATAACAATTTTTAATTACATTTTGAATATTTTACGTTGTATGCATAAACGTTACACGAAACACTTAACCAAAATATCTCAGCTATAACTATCTGCCGCTATAAAGTATCATCGCTATGCACAAGTACTCGTCTAGTCTTTTATATAATAAGAGAAAGTACATAAAGTGAAAACTAACTTTTATATTGACCAATAAGAGAGCTTAATTTTTGAAAAGGAGCCTTTTGATTGGCCAATAAAAGTTAAAATTGGCTTCAAAACAAATATGTATAAAAATAATGTGCCGATTTTATTTTATTAACTTTTTTGCATCAAAATAAATATGTATAAGAATACATGCGTCAATTTTGTATAAAAATAAAGAATTATAAATAAAACTTTAGTTGTTAAATTTTGAATAAACGATAACTTTATAAATTTAAAAATTACATCCTATTCTTTATATAATAATTTAAATTATATGCATAAATTATAAATACTGAAATGAAAACACAATTTACTGTGATATGTAAATAAATAGGCGAGATGAATATATATATATATATAAGGAATGGTTATTTTAGAACCAAGAAAATGCGAGAACTGCGAGAACCAACATCAACCAATCAGATTTTTTATTATATTAATTTTTATTATTTAATTTAAAAGGGTATAATGGTAAAATTACTATTTTTTTCTTTTTTAATTAAAAAAAAACGTTCTTTAGTTACTAAAATTTAGGATTTTTTTTAATGACAATTGCACTTTTCGTTTATGCATATGTGTTTTGTATATGCGCATGTATTTTTTAGAGATATTACATAAATATAAATATAAACAAGAAAACTTTAACAATAGAGTTATGCAATTTCCAAATTTCCAAATTGTATTCAATTTTATTACAAATATATAAAGCCTGCACATATACATAATCCAAAGTCTTCAACAGTTGGTTCATCTTTTAATCGTGCACATGTATTCGTCGCCTAGCGCAAAAACACATGAAAGCTGCACTTGTGTTTTTTACACTTGTGCACATGTGTTTTTATCATCTCGTTAATCTTAATTGATACAAGTCTGTGCACATGTATTCGTCCCTGGTACAAGAACCCATGAAGTCTGCACATGTGTTTTTGATCCTTGTGCACATATGTTTTTATCATCTTGCTCATCTCAATAGATACAAGTATGTACCAGCATCAACGACGTCAATTAACCTGCCACCATGACCTTCCACATTAATACACTTATCACCGTCAATAAATTTATGCAATAACAATACATTTATGCAATTTCAATACATGTGAACTTCGAAACTATAAAAACACATATGCACTTTCAATACATTTAAACTTCGAAACTGTAAAAACACATATGCCCAAAAGGCATCAATTCAACAAAAATCGTAAAAACACATGTGCACTCTCATATAAACCACTCACTATTTGGCCTAGACGAACTTAAAAACCAAGGACACCAAGAAATTATGATCTTTTCAAAAGGTAGTCTATTTCCAAACACTAAACTGATTACACATATTGGAAGCTGCTCATTTTAATGTTAAAATCTCATTAGTGTGTGCTACTATGTTATAATACACATTTGATACACTTTGGGCCATTATTACCTAGAGTTCATTGTTATTATTTTAGATCTGTTAACACTAAACTGATTACACATATTGGAAATTGGTCATTTTAATGTTAAAATCTCATTAGTGTGTGCTCACTATGTTATAATACACATTTGATACACTTTGGGCCATTATTACCTAGAGTCTATTGTTATTATTAGTTGATCAAAAGTATATATACGTCACACCATTTCCAGAAAGAACCGATTGCTAGAAAGGTTAATCTGTACTCACCTTGAAATATTGTGAGCATACTGGGCACTCATGTGGTTGACCCTTCTTTAGCCAAAACCAAACAACATCATGCTCGTCGTCTGTTTAGAAAATAAACAAAAGTCATTAATAAACTATTAGATACACAAGCAGAACACTAGAGCAATCAAGAGACAAAAGAGCACATTCTTCAAAGTCAAGTCATTCATTCAACAAAAATGTATACAAAATATTACTAGTAATAGATATTAATATATAATGAAAATTTTATGTAAAAATTCATGCGTGCATGCGTATTATAGCTATAAGTATAAAATATTTTACATAAAAATTAGTGTGTTTTACATATTTATTTTGTTAGACGAAATTTAAATGAGTTTGAGCAAACTGAAGATTATTTTAAATTTTATTGGCCAATTAGGTGATTTGATTTTAAAATTAAATTTTATCTAAGGTTGCAAAAATCACGAATCGTCAGTCGGGCGGTCGACCCCTCTGTAGCTTGTTATCGGTTTAGGCGGGATTAATCCGTGATTAATTAGATTGACATTACTGACAACTTTTCGGTATTTTTGTCAAGTTTTTAGATACTTCAGGCAAGTTTTATGTATTTTCGGCAAGATTTTTGTTAAAAAAAAATTTGTAATGGATATAAACAACGATTATAAATTATTAAAAACAATTTTACGATGAGTTTGGGTATTTTCAGCAATATTTGAAGGTTTTCGGCAAGTTTGACTATGGTTAACCGTCATTGACCGCCGTTAACCATAGTTGACCAATTTGTTTGACCGATTTACAAAAATTGAAAAAGTTGGTGGCCTTATAGTGCCTAAGCGGTGATTAATCGGCCTTGTAGGCTTTGTTTTGCAACGCTGGTTCTATCTTTAATCAATAGAAGAATTAATTTCTTCATTTTATATTTTCTTTTATTATATACTTCCTAAGTCTTAAAACTATTGTCGCTCAGACAAAAAATACACGGTTTAATAAAAGTAAAATCAGTGCACCTTTCAACTAATGAAATATCATCTACACTCACTAAAAGCATCTTCAGTGTGTGCACTACATTTTTTCATCATCTTAGTGCAAAATAAAGATAATTTTAGAATATGCTTACAATAAAAAAAACATCACTCCAATATGTTAACCTATACTATCCATTGCATTAACATAGTGCTCATGTTTATTACTAACATTAAAATGAATTTGTTGTACTTTTAGCATTATCTTAATGCAAAAGATATATTTAGTGTGTATATTGGAGATGTTCTAAACTTAATTTTGATTGATTTAGACAAAAAAAAAATAAGTATTATTTTGACAAATCCTAAAATGAAAATGAAAATGTTAAAAAATAAGGGAGTAATACGTTAGTTTAACACCATGTCCCGTCAGCGTCACATTAACTTTAACATTTCACCTTAACTCAACAAAAAAACACCCATTATCATAACTTACTCAAGTTAAACCATAACTCATTAATAATTTACAAAAACAATCTTTCATTTAGAAAAAAAAAAAAAAAAAAAAACGGTGTTAGGGGCTTAACACGCTCATGTTAACATCCCCTAAACTTAAGAAGCGGTATAATTAGCATGCCTTAACACGAATATGTTAAACCTTAACATGCATTTGCAAGTTACCGATCACTCTAAGATATTTTAGTTTGTTTTTAAAAAGATACTCGTAGTTTGCTTCCTTATCAATTCTCATTATTTTATTTCAAATTAAAAGTAAACAAACAATAGTTAACAAGTCGACCGACACATATATTACTCGAGTCGGATCATTAAAGAAAAGAAAATGAAAGGGAAGTAAAGTGAAGATATTTACTTTCACATTGTGTTCTTGAGTTTTACTTAAGGGGGAAAAGAAAAGGAAATGGAAGTAAAGTTAGTGTAATTTGGGTAATTTTGTTTCCTCCCAAAAGTGGGCGGAAAAGGAAGTAAAGTGTTTTACTTCCATTTTCTTTAATGACAAAACTCAAGAACCGAGCGTGAGAGTCTGAGTTAGATTCATCCCAAAAACACATCCTGTTTTTACCCAAACATGGCAAAAACCACACTTTCATAATTCCCAATCCCAAAAACCCTTTAATCCAACCCAAAAATCTGTAAACTCCAAAATGGGTATCTTCAACTCAACCCAAAAATCCGACCAGCCAACACCAACCTCAACCACAACCAAAAAACAAATCTTCATATTATCCGGCCAAAGCAACATGGCAGGTCGAGGTGGGGTCCACAACAAAAAATGGGACAAAGCAGTCCCAAATGACTGCAAACCAGACCCATCAACCATCCATCGTTTAAACGCCAACTTAATATGGGAAACTGCCCAAGAACCCCTACATTCCGACATTGATACTAAGAAAACATGTGGTGTGGGCCCAGGGATGTCGTTTGCTAATGCAGTTAAGGATTATATTAACGGTGTTATAGATCTTGTCCCTTGTGCTGTTGGAGGGACTGCTATTAAGGAGTGGGCTAAAGGGGAGAGATTGTATGAGGATATGGTTAGGAGGGTGAAATCTGCTGTGGGTAGTGGTGGGGAGGTTAAGGCAATGTTGTGGTATCAAGGGGAGAGTGATTGTGTGGAAGGTGCTGCCGAGAGTTATAAGGCGAATATGGAGAGATTTATTTTTGATGTGCGTGAGGATCTTGGTTTGCCCTCGTTGCCGATTATTCAGGTTGATTACTGCTTTAATAAATATGGAGTATAATATGTTCTAACTTGAATATTTATAGGACGCCACTGGTTTAATTAGTGAGTTAGAGAGAAGTACGTTTGATGGTTGCATAGCTATTTCTAAAGGTTTGTACTTTCTAGGTTACATCTTAGGCAAAGTCTCGCCGTGTATATATAGGTTATGTTTGGCAATTATGCAGGTTGATTTCTAATCTTGTTGATCTAATATGATGAATCGTGAACATTTTTGTTAGGGAATTAGGATCCTGTACTCCTGTACCAATGCTTTTTAAAGTGAGGAGAATGAGAATGTAACATTGATTCATAGTAATACATTTTGAGTGGACTCACAAAATCGCGAATCGAATTTCGAGTTTTTTTCTTTGATTCATAAGTCTGAACATATTTGGGATCAATGTCAAATATTATCCTTCTAATTTTAAAATCGCTTCTTCTTTGATCCATATTCTTTGTTAGTAGGCTAACTTAAACATGTAATTAGGGCCAGAATCTTTACTTACTACTAATTCAGTTGGTAAGTTAGAGGCTGTTGCAGATAGCTTATTATTGCACATTTATCTTAAATTAGTTTCTTAAGTAGATAGAAGATGTCCCAATGCTGAATATCTAATTCTTTACATTTTAGGTTCGATATAATGCTAAAAATATAGTAAAGTTACATCCTGCATAGGCACTTTGAAATATGCAGGTCGTAGCCGAAACTAAAGCAGATATGAAAAAACGGTTTAATTTCCAAACACTCCAAACTGTTGCAGTTAAAAAAAATAAGCAATCCAAACTTTGAAATATGCTAGGACTTGCCAAATGTCCATATTGTTGTAGCTAATTTTCTTAAATGTTTGTATGACACTGTCTCCTATTCCCCTGCATTCATGCTGCCTGGTAGAGTTAGTGGATTGATCAGGGTTCTTTTTGTTTATGTTCGGGACTTTAGGTTGCGATTGCATCTGGTGAAGCGAAATATATTGAGGTAGTAAGAGAAGCGCAAAAGGCCATTGATCTACCAAATGTAGTGTGTGTAGATGCAATGGGACTAGAACTAAAAGAAGATAATTTGCATTTAACGACGTCTGCTCAGGTTCAGCTTGGACATATGTTGGCTGATGCGTATCTCGCTCATTTTGGATAGGCAATTCCTGCTTAACTGGTGGGAGGTTGTGAGTTGACTTTGTGTTGGAGGTAAAACGCTAAATGGGTTTGAGATCATATAATGCGTGTAATTGAAATGTTAAAGTTTGATCGAGGTGCAATATTGTTAACTTTTCATCTTGAATCAAGCGGTTTATTTTTTATTTTATGTTGTGGTAATTAGGGTTGTAAACGAACTGTACGTTCAGTGAACATTTCATGAACCGTTCGGTAAAAATTTTGTTTATGTTTGTTTATTTATTAAATGAACGAACATGAACAATATTTTACGTTCGTTTATTAAATGAACGTACATGAACAAAATTTGCGTCCGTTCATTTATGAACATGAACGTCCGATTATGCGTTCGTTTATGTTAATGTATTTATTTATGTTCGTATATCATATATTTTAATTGTATAATTTTAAAATTTGTTTGTTTAAACAAAACAACACTTATAAACAATATATTGTGCATAATTTAATAAAGTTTATGTTTGTTTTTCTGTGTTCATTAATATTCGATCGTTTAGCATTCACTTAGTGTCTTAATGAACGAAGATAAATAAACATGAACAACTCATTTTCTTAATAAACAAACATGAACAAAAAAAAATGCGTACGTTTAAGCGTTCATGTCCGTGTATTTGTTCGGTTAAAATTAAATGAATGAATAATAAATGGTTTTCTAAACATAGCTTTTAAGTTATGTTTAAGAGGTCAAAGCATGCATAGTTTATAGAACATCAACAATAAAAAGTTAAAGGGGTTTATAACAGCACCTCAAGATTGTTAATGTACAGTAAACTATGCCTGTTATGATGGGCTATTTGACACTCATTTAAAAGAAATAAAGAATTAGTTGCAATAACACGACATTTGATCCCACTATGTCGAGCATTTCGAGGCAAAGAGTTTATCTTTCACACAATCGTTTGTGTACGTTTTTTAAATTTCATTGTGTAATATCAGTCAGTCAAGTTTCATGCTCTAGTTGATAGTATTAACAAATATACGCAACAAAGACAATTAAATAACACATATTCACACACACAAAAAAGGAGGGGAGGACTCGGCCAAGTATGCGACCAAGTTGGGGTTGTCTTCCATGGGAGACGCGTTCTATGGGGGTGCCGTAATGGGGAGGGACGCGTTCAGGGGCCGACCGACCGAGTATATGACCATCCATTACGGATGGTCTGAAACCTTCAACAAAGCATCTTTTTTGAAACAGTATTGTTTTTTTCTTTGTATCAAACTCAATTATGCCATGTATTTCTAAAGATGCATCATTAATAGTTATGTTGGATGGTTATCAGAAGTCATGCTAGTTGATTTAACCAGACAAAACTGATACCATCAATACGATGCAATTCATAACACATTCATACAAAAAAGAAGGGAAAAAAAAGGTTAAAACACACTTCCGCACTAGGAAAATGAAATCTTTGATGTTTAATTGGATGTGGTGTACGCTCATAAAATTTTAATCTTTGATGTCGAATTATGTGAATAAGCTAGTCAGTTTGTGAACGACCAAGGTTCGTAATGAAGCCAATGCGAAATATTTTCCATGGATACTGAACTAATCACCCTCGTATGTGTCTACATTGTTTATTGCGATATGCTATACCTAACACTTCAATATTGTTATGATATCACATGAATCCTCAAATTGTGTTTTGGTTGATCTTCGCCACTCTAATCACTTGTTACGGTAGTCAGCCCGTTAGCAACTCTCTTTGAAACCCGGTAGAATAGTCTCCTACGATCACGTCAATACTCACTAAAGAGAAACTAAGAGTACGTTTTTAAAGAAAAAATTGTTAATTTCTTCAGTTTTGTAAAAAATAAAATTAAATTTTCTACAAAACGTAAAACACGCATTTATGTGACATTGTTTTCTATTTTGAGGAAAAGAAAAGGAGTTACAAGGGAACCAATGGCGACTTCGGTTCCTGATTAAACGGGTTGAACCCTTTGGTCCGGTCTGACTTTTAGAACCATAAGCACAATCAATTTGTTTGCATGCAAATTGGATGAAGTTTTGTGTGTTTTATCTGTTAGTACAATATGTATAATAATATGTATTTTTCATTTTAAGTGTATTTTTAAAATAATATTAATTAAGAGAGTTGAAAAGTTAATAAATAAATGTGTTGATAGATTGTGTTTAATTGGTTTATACTTTATGCTTTATTTGTTGTAATGATTAATTTTCAATGTATGAAATGTCTTAGTAAATAAAAGAAAGATAAATTGTCACATTATATTTAGTGTAGATTATATACGAGTAAGGAAGGCTTCGTTTGTTTTTTTCAAAGAAGCTCTTCTTTTCTCTTTTGTCTGCAGGCGCGCAGACATTAGGCTTGAAGACCATTTGTTTTTTTTCAGACATAAGATGTTAGAATCACTTCTTTCCTCTTCACAGATGTAGACATAATTTAGGTCTTTTTTCCACTTCTTTCCTCTACACCAATGCAGACATAAGAGGAAAAATGAAAGAAGTACTTCAATAGCAAAAAAAACAAACGGTCTTCTTCTTGCAGATGAAGAGCTTAAATGTACCTCTTCTTCTGCAGACATGGTTTGCAGATGAAGAGGTAAAAGCTCTGAAAAAACAAACGACACCGAAGTTTTAAAGTTCTTGGTATATTAGATCAATTTTATATGTAGTATGTGTAAATCTTAAAGAAACTATAATTCACAATGATTAAAAGTTGCAAGATGGTATTCTAATACTTCAATATATAAATCAGTAAATTATAAAAAGTAAAAAAAAACCTCTCACTAAAACACAATACTCTCCTACCTCTCACTAAAACAAACCCACCATATCCGATCTTTTCTTCGGCGGTCGGTTTCGACCGGCCGTCCGGATCCTTTTCTTGTATTTTATTTTCTCGCAATAAAAGCCTTACTCACAGATATGTCATCTCTCGCCGCTGCCGTTGCTGCCGCTGCCGCCACCTGCTCAGTCTGCTCAGATCTGTTGTGGTCCGCCATCGATAGCTTGCTGTAGCCTTGGGTTTTGATTCTAGATCTGTTGGGTTTTGTTCTGGCTCCTTTTAGGATGCTTAGTTTTATCTTCTTTGTATGTTTTTCTGTACTTTGTGTACTTTTGTGCTACACCTTTGTATGGTTGTGTCTTTCTAAAGCTCACTTTGGTGATTCCCCCCACCCTTATATGGTGCTGCTGTGGTATGTCACAACTATTAAGGTGTATGCTTTCTTTTGGCTTAACTTGTTGCCTCGTGTATTTTTGGCAAGTCGGCTTGATTTTGCCCTTTATGTTCGATGTAACTTGTTGTGTTCAAATTACCTCCTTTTGTGAGGTGTGATATGAAATGTTATCTTTGTTTAAAAAAAAATCAGTAAATTATGAATTAATTTTCATTTAGAATCAAAATAAAAATTAAATAATTAAAGTCATAGGGAAAGGTTGTTTTGAAGTAGGCAACCATTGATAAAAGCGATACAAAGTTACAAGGAGAAGTCAAAATCTAGCAAAAATGAAGAGGGCCACCACCAACCAACAAATTTGAAGGGTCAAGCAACTTCCGCCCACCCCATCAAGAAACAAAAATTATACAATAAGTCCTCTATGCTTAAAATATTTTCCATATCTATACACAAGTACCCTTTTTTGGTGCAATATACACGAGTTCTTATTCTTAATATTATTACATCATTACTTCATTAGTGTATTAGAAGTGTAAGTTTCACCAACAATCTAAAAGTGTTGTGTATTTTTATTTCCATGGAATGATTGTTGAGTTATGGTTTTAATTTTTAAAAGCTATAATTGGCATGTGGATTGTGGTATGGCGTGATTGTGTTTAGTACATGATGTCACATCTCAAACTTGTGAGAATACACAAAGCTACATATTAGTTAGTGTACATTATTTCAGATAGATCTAACCACTAGGCCCTCTTCGAATTTTACAAGACATCTGCGGAAAATTGATATCGAGGCTTAAAATTAAAGGCTAAATGAAATGTGTATTCCGTTTTTTTAAACAATGAGAATTTTATTGACACCTCGCTCATCTTTAGAGATGGCCTGCTAACTACCTATATTTATATGGACTTTGAGGAACAACAATTTTACATTTATACCAGTCTTAGCCCAACTCCCACCACATTTTTCTCCACATCCACTACCCTTTGTTTGTAGTTGCGCGCGGCTGATTTATCTATTCCGATTGGCTTTTATCATGGTAAAAGAAAAGTATATATGTTCAATTTTTTATTGGTGTATGACTATATAAGAATGTAAATTAATACAAACAAACTTAAGTAGAGTGGTAAGAACGAGATCATAAAGGGCTTTCTTGGTTCTGGAGCAATTGAAGAAGATAATGACGTGACGTACGTACGAAGATTTCGTTTAAAAGTTGTTTTGGATACTGTAGCAACCAAAACAAACAATAAACATGAAATGATACTAACCATTTCATGTGAAAGTTTTTGACAAAGGTTTTCAAAAAATAAAAAATAAATAAATAAATAATACATATGTGAGTTTAATTAATTAATTAATTAGTATTATTTTTTATTTTATTTAGAACAGCAAACTTTCTCACAATATACAATCACAAACTATCTCACATGTCTTAAGTAAAACTTGAACCCACAAGCATTTTGTTTGAGAGTTTCTCACACAACAAGTGGTACCATTGAGACACAAGCCCTTTAATTGTGAGTTTAATTAATATAATCAATCCTTTCAAAGCCATTGTGATTTAATTAGTATGATCGAAAAGATTTTCGGTTAAGCTCAAACATAGATAAAAAGACACTAAGTATGAATTTTTTAAGCTAATACAATCTCGGTCACCGTGAATGACGAGGTTAAGGGACAACACTTCTTGTGAGGTCTAAAGGCAAGGTGTCAACGGTCATGAACCTAAGAAATTTTCATGATTAGTTTGTTGTCATCATTTTAAGCCAAAACCAATTGATTACCTTTTAATCAATTGATAATTTTTCGTAAACTGAATTTAAAAGTGTTTGATGTTATGACCAAATAATGTCTCAAAGCAAAATATAATAGCTAGCAATTGTTAAAATGTATAATCTTAGCTAGAAATATATTACAGGGATAGCTTGTCATTGTTGTATTGTTTTATAGTGTGTTGAAGTTAAAAGAGTTAATGCGGTAGGAAAGGAGTGTTAAAGGTTGAGAAGCTTCTAAATCTAGAAAGTTGAATAAATTGGAGTATTTAAGCACATTTTGTGCTTAGGGCCGATACACTTTTTCTCTCTAGAAAACACACGGTTGTCTTTCTCTTATTTTTTCTCTCAATTTGTTAAGAGTTCTCATTTGTTTCATGTAATAAGATTTGTTTTGTAATAGAACTATTATCACTTTAGATAATAGACTCGTAACAGATTAGTTGTGGTAGGTTGTGGTTGTGATTGTTTTGAGATTCAACATGTTATAGTGAAGTTGATTGTGATTTTTTACATGGTATCAGAGTTACTGTGAATTTAATTATGGTTTGTGGTTTTTTCAGCTTTACTACTAAACTTATCATGACTGGTAAACACAATAGCAAAACAAAGACACCCAAAAGTTCTAAGATGAGAAAGAGAAGGTTTATATTGAAGACAAAATGATAAGGAGATCTTTCATTCAGCATTAATGAAGGCAATTTGTTAATCAAACAAGTAGCACTAAGAACACATTCAAACCATAAACTTAAAGGTAATCCCCCTAAAACATAAGGGATTTATCAACATTAAGAAGATGTTTATGTTTTCTTCTTACAATCTCATTTTGTCGTGGGGGTGTATGCACAAACATTTATCCTCACAAAACTTTAAAAATTGACTATCAACAATTTCAGTTCCATTGTCACTTCTAAAGGTTGTGACACTTTTTCCAAATTGATTTTTATCAAACTAAATAAAACACTAATACAATCAAACACCTCATTTATGGCCTTAATCAAATACTCCGCACAAACCTAGTTTAGTCATTAACTATAGTATAATAATAATAATAATAATAATAATAATAATAATAATAATAATAATAATAATAATAATAATAATAATAATCTAAAACCCTCCTTACTAGTAACCTTGTAAGGCCCTCAAGGGTGAAGATGAATCAATTCAACAAGCACAATAGATATGTGCTCACTCAAAAGAAATTGTTCTATAGTTTGTTTAGCTCTTTAACAAGTTTCACAAGGTTCAGAACCAATATTTTCAAACTTAATTTCATTTTTCAAACTAGTTAATACTTGATTTGAAGGATGGCCAAGTCTGCAATGCTAAATTTGTTAGACATATTACAATAAGACTTATCATTCTTAAATTCTAAGTTATTACCTTAACTTTCATCAAATTAATATAACCCACTATTTTGTCTACCAATCCCAAACAGTTTCATTTCCCTCAATACCTGAGGTAAAACATAACATTTTGACTCATCAAAAGCAACAACAGACTTTCTGTCTCTAGCCATCTTATGAACAAACATAAGAATAACACAATACTCAGGTACAACTAACACATCATACAAAGTCAAATATTTTGTCAAAATCAGATTAACAGTCTTTTAATAAAAGCCTTTGTCCCATTGGGATAAGAAAATTTTATTTTGAGACAGGATATATCAATGACATTAACTAAATTATTATAAGTGTAAGTCATATGCTAATTAACACCTATGTTAATAATTAATCCGCATTCTCAAGATTAGAATGCAGCTGGCTGTTAGAACAAAAGAATTCATCAAAATTTTGATTAAAATTTTTGCTATTGTTGAAACAATACTTTCCATACTGGCATAAACTCTCTTACCAACAATATTAGTTTAGAAATATATTCATTAGAGAAAGAAGAGGTGGAACTAGAACCAAAAGAATTGTTATTATTAGCAAACCTTTAACAATTATTCATGTTGTCACAAGATCGCATACATAAACACATTAACATATCATGTTAATCATATGGTTTCTAATCAAATTAAATTACCACAACCAAACCCTAAAAAATAAATAAGGTCAATCGGCCCTAATAAAAAATTAGGGTTTGATTGGATTAAACCCTAAATCGACCAAACATGTATATAATATTCGTTTTTATGCGTTTTGGTAATTAAGTACACATTATCCAAGGCTCTTATACCACTATTGGAATTATATAACATGACAACTCATAAATATAAACAATAAACATCAAAGTTAACATGCGGAAGCGTATAGATCATATAATGTAACACCCCCAAATCTCGGTACAGCGGAAGACTTAATCAAGTTTTCGGGGCGTTACTATTGGATTGGTATCGCACACAAGTATAGCAAAAGATAGTCATTTAACATTCAAAACCAATCCCAAATTTAAGTATTCAAAACATTTTATCCAAAAGTATATATATTAGGCCAAAAATATGATTTTATAAAATAGGTCCCCAAAATTTATCAGAGTCAGAAATGATCCTTGAACCCTGGCTTCTTGCCAAGCTTCCCCAAACCACGTATTCCAAACATCTTTCAAATACCTGAGAAATCATGCTAAAAGGTCAGCTTACGCTGGTGAGTTCATAGGTTTAAGTTCAACAAAATCATAGTGGACCAGTAGGAGTTGATTTACTATGCAAGACCTAAGATAGATAAATACCGATCCTACCCGTATCACCAACCATAAACATATCCCGCATCCAGGGATTACTCAGGCCCAGCGACTCTAGTCCAGCACTGTCGTGGCAAAATCTAGAACAATTGCCAACCCCGGACTAGGTCGAGGTAGAAGTCTATTCTTAGCTAGGCAACAGTTATAGCAATTAGGATTGCTACCCTAGTCTAAGGCAACAACTACCGCACATCTATCTAAACACTCAAGCATATAAGCAAATCCAAATAGTTTTCACGGTCCGAAAACAGTAGCATGATTCTCACCCCAATATAGTTAAAAACGTAGATAAAAGTGGGGCTATGAAACTCACCTCAAGCAATCAACGCACAAATAAACACTAGCAGAAGATAACGGTAATCACGGCACATCAACTATCTGTTGGAGTATGCTCGTGTCATAATAAATAATTATATGGCTAGTCGTATGTGAGCCTATGGGGTCACACACATATACACTTAGACACCATTATCATAATGTATTTATCGTATTTACATTATGTATAACCTTTGTTACATAAGGGAGTTAAGTGGAATATTTGGACTTTGAAGGGATTATAGTGTAACTTAAGATTGACATCAATTAGCATTAATGCTAATTGATTATAATTGATTATGAATTAATGTTGATTGCAAGTTACATGATGGACTTCAAAAACCTTCTTCCCCCTCCTCTCTTTGTACGGCCAAAAACACACACACATAAGGTGTTTTGGTTTTGGTTATTCTCTCCTTGATAATTCTAATAGTAGGCTTGTGCAAGGATTGATACAAGGGTTTAGACTAGCATCAAAGGGTGTTCGTTGGACGTGTAGTGTGTTTCACACATTGGGAAAGACCAACCTTATTGGTCTTTTGGTTTCTTGGTTCCATTCGTGGAGGTGATTGGTGTCTCGTTACCGGAATCACGCTACAAAGGTATAAACCTTCTCTATGTTTTATTTGATTGATCATATGGCAATATGGATCCGTTGTTGGTGATGATTCCGCTGCGTTTATTTGATATTTATATGTTTATTATATTCATCATCACCTTTAGTGGTATCACGAGCCATCATATGTGCCATATGATTATCGGGTATGCGAAAAAATGGTCAAAAACGCGTGTTTTTAAGTGATTTTTGCAACCACTTTCAAAACAGCCCCGAGGGCTCCATTTTTCATGGATTAATAATGTTAATAGTAATATAAACATCTGTGATTTTTGGTCCTATGGCCATTGGTTTCGCATTTGTTAATTAAACAATGTGTTCGGCACGCTAAAAATGGCTTTAATCGCGTTGTTTTAATCGATTCTTGAAACGATTTGAAAACATCCCCTAAGGCTTAATTTTCTGTGGTAAAATGATTTTTAGAAGGTCTAATTTCAGTAGGTTTGAGAACCTAAATCCATTTTACTCGCGTACCAATCGGGGTTTTAATTCTTGTTGATTATTTCTTCGATTCGTTGGCTAAATCTTTTATTTCATGCTATTTAAATTGTTCCCATGGCAAATACATGCATGTTTGCTCATGGGATTAGCCAACACCTTGTTATGATCATAATTTTATGGTATTATTATGTGTATATGCAAAGCCGATGAAAACCTAGACCACTTGTGCTATGAATGATTGTGATTGTCGTTAATTTCTTGTTATTTGGGGTTTGCCATTGTTTCGGCTTTTATGTATGAATTTTAATTTGGTTTTTGCCATTGTTTGGGTATGTTACAATAGATAGATAGTAGATTAGTTGTATTTTACATTCTATATATTGTAACCGATGCTTGGAATGGAATGGCGAAGCATAAAAGACATAAAGACGCAAAATGGCTGCTCGTACAAGCTGCAGTAAAACGGCGTTTCCCGATGATTGGTGGCGTATTTTTTAACCAAAATTTTTTTGCAGGTAGACAACTCATGGGCCCACAACTTTGTAGTTTGGTGCTAAGCTCGGGGATGACTCCTTCTAGGCCATTTGGGCCTCCGAATGCAGAAATTCTGGGCTGGCAGATTCACTTTTCATGTGCATTATGGGCTTCTACTTGTCCTTGCTAGGTCTTGGAGCAAGTGGGAGTCCTCCGTGTGGTTGTGGTTTATGT